>JAQLOL010000008.1:3922245-3978545 GCA_029783665.1 Naso thynnoides | reverse complement strand
TATATATATATATATATATATATATATATATATATATATATATATATATTACTAAACAACAAACAGGCATTCAGGCATTTATTTATTCACATAAGTAATTTTGTTAATTTGTTAATTTTTTTAATTTATCTATTTGTTTCATTTATGTTTGAAATAAAAAATTGAAAACAGTGACTTAATGAAAACTGAATTTTGCTCTTGATGTAAAAAACGTGGTTCATATGGGACTTAAATCTGACTCCTCTGTCTTTTTTATTTAACAGTGTCGGTGTCAACGCCACCATCGAATACATCCTGGAGCTTCACAGCGTCTCCCCGCTGTTTGGCTCTTTGCTGGGAGGAACCAAACTGACGATTTCTGGATCCGGTTTCAGCAGCAACACGCATGAAAATAAAATCTCCATTGGTGAGCAGCGTGTTCTCATTATTTTCTACCACAGCAGTACTGTCTGCTGACAATGTATTTATAGTTTGTTTTTGTCAGTAAAATTCCATTTCAAAATAATGGTTGAGGGAAAAACTAGTTGGGCTGAAGGCTGATGTGAATCTTTGAAAGTATGAAAAGCAGTTCTTCAATGCAGCTTCTCCAGGTTTCATATATGATCTCATGCCTGTTTGGTGGTTTGTTGCAGGAGGGGCCGAGTGTGAAGTGACGAGTTCCTCAGAGAATGAGCTGCAGTGTGTTTTACAGTCGGAGGAGGAGACGCACATTGTCACCAATCAGGGATTCCACCGCAGTAGGTTTACGTTTCCATCCTTTTCTGCAGGTGTCAAACTGAATCTGAGGAGACCAAAACAGAGAACAAAAGAAAGAGGATTAAGTTTCAGAAAACTGCTGCAAGCAAGGAAGCTGTCACCTGTAGATTAAATGTGACTGCACCTAGAAACTGTTTCAAAACCAGTTTGGCCTCCATTTTCCATCGTTTGGTATATTTAGAGAGGATTAAGTAGGTATTTAAATTACCTGTTGCTCAGCCTCATACGTAAATATTTCCTATGTATGCTTACGCGTTTGCTGTCTAAATGAATAAACTCAAATCTGATTTAATTAATTTGTCTGTGTGTCCAGCTTATGGTCAGGGATATGCATGGAGTCCTGCCTCACTGACGGTGCTGGTTGGAGACACAGTAATGTGGCGATGGGAGGCTCCAGCCTTCCAGAAAGTCGGGTACAGAGTCTTCAGTGTTTCCAGTCCAAGTGGCACCACTTATGAGGGGGGACCATTCAACAGCGGGGACACCAAGACCACCAAAGGTAGAACATGTGGTCATTGTTTCCAGAAAGAAGTTATTGAGCATCTCTTGAATGAAAGAAAAATACATCCATTAGTAGTTTTTTAGTGTTAAACATCATTTATTTGTGATGTGCATTTTATTCTTACACAGGTTTGTGCTGGTACGTTCTCTCTTCTTCTTCCTTTAATTTATCCAATGATAGGTCCCTGCAGAACCGGAGGCTGCACCTCACAGTTTCAAACCCTTGTTTTTCTCAACAGCGCCACCCAGCGAAGTAGATGATCATTTACTGCAGTTCATGACCGCAGTTTCAGGACCTTTGGGAAACTTTAAAGTGTAAATTGTCAATAATCGAAATCTGAATCAAGCATAAGGTCACCACAAACAAATAAGAGCACAAGTTGTTTTTATTGATTGCTTAAATGGAGGTGATCACGACATTGATGCTGTTGTCAATGCACAGAAATATTAAAACTACATTTTAAAAGACAATGTTTGCGAACTTTACCTGCATGGAAAACTGCCCAGTTGAAATGTGACTCTAAATGAGTTCTGACCTCGCTCAACTTTGTTGGTTTGCTGCTTGATTAATGTGCTGGCTAGAATTATCACGGTCATCAATACGCACCTAGATATCGAATGGAGCTACGGTTTCTTTCAACACCTGCACAAACTGGCTAAACTAACAGATAGCAAACTGTTACAATGCCTTTCCTATTAAAAGATACCTGCTCATTTCAACTGGCAAAAGTTTACTTTGCTATTAATTCAAGACAGCGAAACTGTCTTTTAACGTTAAACAAATAACATGTAGGCCTACTTCAGATTTAGCACTCACACTTTTGCTGTATCATGCAGATCCGTTGTCATCCAATTTCCAAAGTAACAATGTTGTGGAAAACAGAAGATCCTAGAACTGCGGCCCTGAAAGTGCAGCCTATGCTCTAGTCTCTGGTTCTGCAAAAACACCTCCCTCAATTTACCAGATGAAATATTGTGAGATTGAGCTCTCTTTTCAAAGCAAGAAGGGGCCGAGAAAGGAGCTTATAAACAGCATTATTACACTACACACACTGCAAATGTCATAAGCAGGCAAAGAAAAACGGTCACTGCACAATTATGATAATATACAGCTAAGATGCACATGGGCTTTTTTGTAGATTTTATGCATGAATGCATAGAAATGAGATGCTGCTGATTAACTACAGTTGCAGGGAAAACCTGTTTGCATCACATAATGGTCCATGTTCATCTTTTTCTTACCCGTCATGAGTAATGAAGTATAAATTTGGAGTATATTATGATGGGTGAATGGAAGAAACGCCAAACTTTCACATCGGAGATTGAAGTTCGAGTCTCATGTGAAGCCAAGAGTCAAAGCTACTCTTTGTTTTAGACTTTTTTAGACTGTTTTTAGTCACAGTTTGGTTAAATTTAGCCACCAAAATTCCTTAGGAAACAACAGCAAAGTCGGTTACAGACATCTGCATGCAAATAACATCCACTGTTTCTTTTTTAAGTGTCTCTAATAAAGAGAAAAGGCTGGGAGAGTTCCATTTAAGTTACATAAAGTGAAGTGAGCATGTATCATAGTTTTCCTTGCATGTCTGCCATATTGTGACATAAGGAATGTGATGATGTGTGTCAGACATTTCAACAAGCGTGAGAAACAAATGCACACCACATCCAATTTAATGTCACATATTTACAGCCTCCCTCTCGCTCCCCTCAGGATTTTTCGGCTATCGTTTCACTACACCCGGTGTGTATTACTACAGCAGCGGCTACATTGACGATGCCAATGTCAAGCTGCTGCAGGGAGTGGTTATCGTAAGGCCTCGGGCAGAGAAGAGCAGCAGGATATCTGTGAGAGTGGGAGGCATGGAGGCCCGACACGTGACAGGAGGTACATGTGTAGATGTGGAGAGGATGCTTTTATTCTGCAGCGCTGTCCTCCAGGAAGTGTAACAATAATTCTTGCATTCTTCCTTTAGGATCAATGGATCTTTCTTTAATAGTCTTCCAAGTTTTATTGGACTTATTTAGAAAAAATAAATCAAGTCAGATCAGGTAAATAAACTTCCTCTCCTTCAGGGTCTCGTCGTGTGTCCAGAGACGCCCCTCAGTGTGTCGCCTCCCCGCTTTGCCAACCGCGCAACGAGACTTCAAACGGCCTTTCCTTCACCACCTCTGCCTGCGCCACCCCCACAGTCCACTCCATCTCCCCCAACAAGGGAACCTACCACCAGGTCATCCACATTCAGGGTGAAGGCTTCAGTGACATCGCCTGTGCCAACGAGGTTAGCAGCGTTTTTGTGGCTCTTATATCAACAGATTTTAATTTAAATGGTGACCGCGTCTTTCTCAGCTTTGAGTTCTGCAACCTTGTAAAACAAAGTAGATGATTTTCAGAACTTTTGGTGACTCACACTTGTGCCTCTGCGTCCTGTAGGTGATGGTGGGAGAACAGCCGTGTCATGTGATCAACAGCTCTCACTCTGAGATCAACTGCCGTCTCAGCCTCAACAGCGAGCTCCCCATCGGCGTCGCTCTGCCCGTCTCCATCAGAGTCAACAACCTCGGCAGCGCCATCATCGCCATTCCAAATGAGCTCGGCCGTCGTTTCGTGGTTCTGCCTGTGGTGGATTCAGTGTGGCCTCCCATCGGCAGCCCCACCGGCTTCACACGGCTCCTCATCCATGGCTCAGGCTTCTCTCATGGACACGTTTCTGTAGCGAGTGAGCCGTGCACGGTTGTGTCAGTCAATTACACCTCCATCACCTGTGACACAGCTCCTTCTCAGCCCCACACTGGTGATGTCGTCTTCCACATGGGCCATATCCAAAGCTCCTGCCACTCAAACTGCTCCTTCACGTACTCTTCCTCCGTCACTCCCACAGTCACTGGTGTTTCCCCTGACAGCATCAGCGATCTCACCACAGTCACCATCTCTGGCTCAGGGTTTGGCAGCCGTGTGGATGATGTCGCCGTGTTTGCCAGCGCCACAGAGCTGGAAGTCACTGCTGTAACTGAAGGCAACATTTCACTGACAGTTAGCGCTCTGCCTGCTGGCGACCACCCAATCATAGTGATCGTGAGAAGTAAAGGTCTTGCATCTGGACACGTCATCCTGAGCAGCATCGCCCAAGCCACCCTCAGCCCAGATGTGGGCAGTGTGGCAGGGGGAACCTCCCTCATCTTCACAGGAAACGGCTTCGCTCCAGGAAACACCAGTGTGGCAGTTGGTGGGAAACCCTGCTGGATCCAGGAGGTGACGCCGGCTCTGCTTCGCTGCCTGACGCCTCCTCACGACGAAGGGATGGTGACCGTCATCATCTGGGTGTTTTCAGTGGAGTATCCTCCGCTCAGCTTCAACTACTCTGCAGCTGAGACTCCCGTCATCAGCTCCATCAGCCCCAGCACTGGTACTTCTGCTTCTCCACGTCCTTGTTACTGTATTGAGGTTGATTTCTTAAGCCCAAAGTGTCACGATTAAATTTGTGTAACTCATTTTATAACCAAATTCACTCTGACAGCAGTTGCAGGGACTTTATTTAGACAATTTCTCAGTTTTCACACAACAAAAAAACTCTCTGAGAAGACCAGAATTATAGCTGTAATCTAAAAGGTTCAAGAAAAGCAGGTCTTTATTTTTTGCATGTATTTTCAGCTTTCTGCACAAAAAAAAGTGATGCATGTTTTTGAGCATATTTTTTTCAGATGCATGAGTGAATGTTTCAAATCATTCTAGAAAACTTAAAAACTTCATTATGTTCATAGTCATTACATTCAGCCCTGTGTAACCTTTTTATATCATGCTTGTTTCCCACAGGGCCGAGCGGCGCAGTCATCACACTCACAGGTTCAGGATTCGGCAACGACTCTCAGCTCATCTCCGTCACCATAAACAACGTCACCTGCAACGTGTCCACTGTGTCCGACACAGAGGTGCAGTGCACCGCCGGAAACAACCCTGGGGGGGAGTACCCGGTCGTGCTGCATCACCACGTCAAAGGTCGCGCCCAGTCAGATGTCATGTTTATGTATGAGCTGACTCTGAGCAGCGTTCAGCCCAACGAGGGTAAGCAGACACCAAATCCATGCATTCCCGACTGAACTGTAGTTTAAGAAAACAAAAGATTCAAATGAATAGAGTGAAAAAATCAAGACAATGCGAACTTTGAAGACGGTTGAGATGTTACATCCATCATAGTCCATCACAGCTACCTTCAGTATCATCTCAACAGGAATTCAAAAGAATAAAATTAAAAAATTCCAATTTCTTATGCTTCTTTAGTAAAGCATGAAAAAACATTTGTTGCTGTTATATTAAAATATGACTAAGTTCTTTCTCCCTCGCCTGTGATTTAGGCAGTTTTGCCGGCGGTGCTCTGCTGTCCGTGCAGGGTTCTGGGTTTGACCCCCTCAGCTCCACTGTGACAATCTGCGGGAAAGAGTGTAAAGTTCACAGAGAAATGTCGACATCGAGCCGTCTGCACTGCCAGTCTCCATTCAACAACGGTGAGTTTAGGTCCCTTTGTTCTTATTATTCTTATGAATTCAAAAATTAAAGGACCGTACCAGTGTTACCTCATGTAATTGTTCTTTGTCAGTATCAGCCTTATAGGTTACTTTTTTCCAAAATAGCTCTATCTTTAAGATATGGTTTTGTTTGCATTTTGTCCATATTTAATAAATATTACAGAAAGTATCCCAAAATGTGTGATGTCAGTTCAAAAGAACGTCTGTGTCAGAATCCCTCTTCACGCTAATATTTGAGCTAGTAAGGCAGCGCTTGTAAGGAACTATTTTTCCAGGTTGCTCTCTCTCACTCTCTGACCAAATAAAAGCAGACATTCTCTTTAAAGGGGGAATTACCTAAACCTAGCAACTTTCACTTGTCCTATAGTGTTTCTATGCCCTGTTTCAACATGAATGGCAGTGAATGGGGTTTAAAAAATGCAGTCTGACATCTACTACAGTAAACACAGGGTCCAAGTTTAACATTTGTAGATAATAGCCAATGATGAGAAGTCAAAAATAGCCTGGGTGCTCCTTTAAATTGCCAGTTTAAATGTTTTTGTAGTGGAAAAAACGGTGATTTTTATTCCTTTATTACTCAGACAGTAGTCGTAATAGTGTTTTCCTTAGATGGAAAAAAAGTCTGTCTAAAGATATAATTACCTGCTTGTGATTTAATCGAGAGGCTTCTCTTCTTCTTTTTAGTACAGCAGAAAAAGTTGTGTTTTTCTTTGTAAAGTCTTTGTTTGGAAAGAATGTGTTCTGCTGGTTTATATTTTTGGCTCCAGACTGATGATAACAAACCAGTTCTGTTCAAGTTGAACTTCTAATTGTCGTAATGGAGACAGACGTGTGTCAATAAGGAATGTTGTCAGCCTTTCATCACAGGGGGAACTGACAGGCATGTCAGATAACATAACAATAACGTCATGGTAGATGAAACTTCTCTGGCTGCTTGTTATCTCTGAGCACGCATCTTGATCCTGTC
Source organism: Naso thynnoides (assembly GCA_029783665.1). Classification (NCBI taxonomy): domain Eukaryota; kingdom Metazoa; phylum Chordata; class Actinopteri; order Acanthuriformes; family Acanthuridae; genus Naso; species Naso thynnoides. Next base: position 3,971,800 of record JAQLOL010000008.1, on the reverse strand, counting down.
TGTCTGCTCTTAGGCTCTGAGTCAGAGCTGAGTTGCGTGGTCGCTGTCTTTAACCAGCTGGACGCCGTCAACATATCAAACGGCTTCACCTACAAATCTGAGTTGACTCCGGTGATCACGGAGGTTTCTCCGCGCAGAGGAGGCACTGCTGGAGGCACCCGGCTCACAATCAGCGGCTCCGGTTTCAGGTGCGGGGAATGAAGAAATTACACAGTGTGCACACGACACAATGAGAGCGACACACCCAAGTTACGGACCACAGGCTGAGATTTAAGCACTCAACTTACAAAACACAATTACTGTTGTTGCATGGGAAAGTTTGCTGGCGTTGAGTTTCATGCAACATTGAGACAATTTCTCACCTTTGGAACACAACAATGTCACAACAAACCGTGTCATCGTTTCCACATACATGTATTATCAGTACAAATGCTAAAAATAAAGCTTCAGCGTACAGTTTTATATTCTAACCCATAATTATACAAGTCATACTGCCTTTAACAACAAATTATAATGATGAAATAAAGTAAATGCATCTTAATTTATAGTTTGAACAGTAACGATATGGGGGTACCACAGAAAGACCACACATACAATATCATGTCTCAGAACAAATATTGTACTTTCATATCATTTCATGTACCATGATATCATGCAATATCATGTAAGACAATTTAACATACCATATGTTATAATATAATGTAGCATAAACAGTGAAAAAACACTTTCAAAATATATGAAATGATATTTAATAATAACATGATTAAACTGTGTTATGCTGTAGAAAACTGCAGATGGATATTATGTTGAGTACAGTATTTTATCTTTCCATATAAATTTACCTCATTCTAATTTCTCAGAAAATATAATTTCATAAAATGATATCAATATTTTGAAATATCAGTACATAAAATGCTTAAAACTTACATGTATGTTTTACTATAACACATATTTTGTTATGATATATCATATTATTTAATTTCACTTTTTCCCACCTCATTGAGTTTAATCACATTTACTTTCTCTCCCCCTGACAGCACCGACGTGAATGAAGTGAATGTGACCATCGCGGGGTCTGTGTGTGACGTTCAGTCCACCAACGACACACACATCGTCTGTGTGACAAACGCTCAGCGACAGTCTCAGGAAGCCAAAGTCAGAGTCAGCATCGGAGACCGCGGCATCGCCAGGATGGTAAGACAGGACGATCACCTGACTTTATTCACAGCACAGCACCACGACCAATTCAGCGTCATGTTAACAACATGATCAGACTGATTTCATATCTTCAGAGAGCTTTTGTCCCATGCAACATTTGTTTCTTTCTTTAGGATAATGCAGATTTCTTCTACATCGATGTGTGGTCGTCCAGGTTCACATGGGGCGGCTTGTCTCCTCCTGAGAAAGGCTCGTTTGCAGTCATCACTAAAGGCCAAACCATCCTGCTGGACACCAGCACACCTGTGCTCAAAATGCTCCTTATTCAAGGTGCAAAATTATTATATCATGGTTCCTTTGGAAATTTTTATGCTTGGATTTTAGTATTTTGTAATGAAACTGAGAATTTCTTTCTGATGTCACACTTTTCTCATATTTTGTATTTACTTGGATGTTTTCCTTTTTCTGTCATCTTCTGATCACTCAGGACAGGAAATGAAACATATTTAGTGTTTATACATTTTTGGGTGCAGAGTTTGTAGAATCACTAGAGAAACTGTTGATCTTTTAGGACACAAACAACCTTTTCTAAATTCAGTGTTGACTGATTTACTGGTACCAACAGGATAATATTGTAAAATAAAAAAAATGTGTGGAATTCAAACTTCCTGAGTTGAGGGACCTCATAATTAACACAAGAACAAAAAACATGAAACTCTTCTTTGTCTCTAGTGTTTCACTTGTAACTTGCTGTGTCTTTGTGCTCAGGAGGGACGTTGGTGTTTGATGAAGCCGACATCGAGCTGCAAGCAGAAAACATCCTGATCACAGACGGAGGACGGCTCCAGGTCGGCCAGGAGTGGGCGCCCTTCCAGCACAAAGCCATCATCACACTTCATGGAAACCTGCGCTCGCCTGAACTTCCTGTTTATGGAACCAAGACGCTGGCTGTCAGAGAGGGAGTGCTAGACCTGCATGGTATGAACAAACAAACATAAATACAGAAATAACAAGATCAGTACCACTCTCATATCTGTATGCTAAATATGAGGCTAATTAGCTTAGCATAAAGACTGGAAACAGGAGAAAGAGCTAGCCTGATTCCATCCAAAGAAGATACTTTTGTTTTGTTTTTCCCTGTTTTATTAATACTTCCAATGTGGTAAAGGCTCATTAAAGTTTTTACATCACTGAATTTCAATCATCTGCAACTTGCGAAAAATTCCAAGAACCCCTGGTTACAGGTCATGTAACCTAATAGTGAGCTCATAGAGTCATTTAAGTCATTTATCCTGCAGGGATGTAATTATTAGTGACACCTTACTGGCCACCTGAGGTGCAAGTCATTGTTGGCAACCTGTTTGTCCAGGTATTCCAGTTCCTGTCCCCTGGACCCACCTGGCCCAGACGGCGAGCAACGGCTCCGTCACACTGACGCTGATGAAGGAGGTGACATGGAGGGTTGGAGATGAAATCGTCATCGCCTCCACTGGTCACAGGTAGAGTGAAGTCTCACGTTCACGGAAGTCTGAGCATGAACCAAATTATTTAAGTCAGTATAATGTTTTTTTAAGAATACAGTGAAAACCTGTCCTGAAAATTAAAACATTTTTTTTTTTATCAAAGTTAAGACAGCAGTCTGACTTTTGACATCTTACCTTAACATCTTAAATTATTTTTCAAAAGCCAATTTTTGTATAAAAGCAACTTTATGTAAATAAAAAAAACATTATGTTAAAACTAAACTGCAGAGACTGCACCCCCGCTAACTATTTTACCCACTTTTTTCTGTTTCCTCAACTTAAAAAACAAATTTCAGTGCTCCAAAATCTGAGCAGATGATTATGTTGCCATGCATAAATAAGTCAGTAGCCAAGACAAATCAAAATGGATAAATAGTAAAAAATAGATGAAGTAGCAAACTAGCCAAAATGTAGCTAGCCCAGATTAGCAGAGTCTTAACATCTGAGGTTATGTGAATCCATGAGGTTAAGCTCCTGCTAAAATATATATTTAGTTGTCAGTATTTTTTATTCCATTTATTTATTTTTTTATTGATTTACTTAGGAGGTTTTATGTTAAGCTAATGACTAAGATTGCTAAAATATTGATAGATAACTACTATAGCTGAATTTTCTCTTTGGGGATCAACAAAGAATTATCTTAAAAAGGGCATAAAATGAGGGTTTTACTAATTATGTTAAATAATTTGGCTCAAACTTCAGAGCATCATCCCTTGGTCACTCAGTCTTGCTGTATTACTGTATAATGTATGAACTGAAACAGATCAAAGTTGTGGAGCTGCGGGAAGAAACTGTTTCCTTCTGTTTCCAGGCACAGCCAGAGAGAGAACGAGGTGAGGAGGATCGCCGCTGTCTCAGCTGATGGGAAGACTCTGACGCTGTCCGAACCTCTGAAGTACACTCACGTGAGCGTGAGCGTCACGCTACCTGATGGCACGGTGTTTGAGGGCCGAGCTGAGGTCGGTCTCCTCACCAGGAACATCGTGGTACGAGGATCCCAAAACCAAGAATGGAACGACGAGATTGAAGCCTGTCCAGATGGCTTCAACACAGGTACTGCGTTTGAGCGGATGATGGTTGGGGTTTTGTTTTTTTTTTACATTTTAATACTGCAAAAGTGGAGAATAAGAGATGTAACATCTCTGCTGACAGATGAAATCACTGTATATTCAGACTGACACTTTTCACCAACATAAATTCTAGATGTTTTCCAGCCAATTTAAAGAGGTTTACTAAAATCTTTTTTGTCATAGCATGATCTGTTAGCAGAAATTTCAATCCTTTTCTCACAAAACCTGGAGTGTTATCACTGCTACATCTTCATGAGAAGACTTCAGCTACATTTCACTGTTGGTAAACCTGCTAACATCGCAGAGCCCAATGTGATTAAAACCAGTAAAAAGCAAATAATATGTTGTATTTTGTAGGTTTGACCCACATTCTGGACACAATATGCACCTGCACGTTGTTATGTTTATTTTGAGATTTTTAACAACATCATGTACATTATTATAGAAGTATTAACATCTTTGCCTCCTCACTCTGTAGGTGAATTCGCAACCCAAACCTGCTTCCAGGGACGGTTTGGTGAGGAGGTCGGCAGCGATCAGTTTGGAGGCTGCATCATGTTTCACGCTCCCAGACCCAACGAGAATCTTGCTATTGGCAGACTGGAATATGTCGAGGTGAAATACTTAAATCTTTAACTGTTTATTCATCCTAATAATCTGTTCATTTGGCCCTTTTATATGAACTGTTGTATTTGCACAAACAAAAGTGATTAATGTTGTTTATGCTTTTATTTCAAAGGTTTTCCATGCTGGACAGGCCTTCAGGCTGGGACGTTATCCCATCCACTGGCATCTGATGGGAAACATTGACTACAAGTCATACGTGAGGGGCTGTGCCATCCATCAGACTTACAACAGGGCCGTAACCATCCACAACACGCACCGGCTGCTGGTGGAGCACAACGTCATCTATGACATCATGGGTGGTGCGTTCTTCATTGAAGACGGCATTGAGACGGAGAACATCCTGCAGTATAACCTGGCTGTGTTCGTCAAACAAAGCACCAGCCTGTTGAATGATGACGTCACTCCTGCCGCCTACTGGGTCACCAATCCCAACAACATCATCCGCCACAACGCCGCCGCTGGTGGCACCCACTTTGGCTTCTGGTACCGGATGCACGAGCACCCTGATGGCCCGTCCTACGACCCAAACATCTGTCAGAAGAGGGTTCCCCTGGGCGAGTTCTCCAACAACACTGTGCACTCTCAGGGCTGGTTCGGCCTTTGGATCTTCCAGGACTTCTTCCCCATGAAGAACGGAGGCTGCCGCTCCAGAACCCCCGAGCCCGCCGTCTTCCACACTCTCACCACCTGGAACTGTGAGAAGGGTGCTGAGTGGGTCAACGTGGGCGCCGTGCAGTTTGAGGGCTTCGTCATGGTCAACAACGAGAAAGCCGGTATCGAAGCCAAGCGCATCATGCAGTGGGCCGTGAGCGGCTTTGGAGAGAACGGAGGGGCGACGATGTCCAACAGCACCATCGTGGGACACGTGAAGGAGCTCGGACTGGGAGACAACTACTGCACGCACCGAGGTATCATCGCGCCACTGGACGACGGCCTGAGTGTCCTGAACACCAAGTTCATCAACTTCGACCACAGCTCTTGTGCAGCCATCGGTGTAGCCGCGATCGATGGGACGTGTTCACTGCTGTGCGGTGGCTGGGCTGTCAGATTCAGTGGCATCGAGTACTTCAACTCACCCAACAAGGCCGCCTTCAGGTGGGAGCACGAGGTGCAGCTGGTGGACACTGACGGCTCCCTCACAGGTACTCAGTCTTTTCTCATTTATCGCCCATTTTCTTTGTGCACTGCCCATATTTCTCACTAATGCCGCAGTCAAAATACAAGATATTTTTGTCTGTAAATGTTCACTCTGTTATATTAGGCAACAGGGCTTGAGAACCAATGTCACGTCCTGTTGCATTATGGGGCATGTCAGCCATGTTGGATGCTACATTCATGTAAACAACATACACTGTGCTGTAATCGTCATCTTAAAGTGGAAGACAAAACGCTTTATATTTCCTGACTCCATCTTGAATTTGTCCCTCTATCCATTGAGTTTTGTAGAAAATAATTGTTGTTTAAGGCTAAGTCTGGTGGATTCGGCCTATTAAGTGTTTGGGTTCGTACAGTGGATAAAAGCTGTTTAAGTGTTCCAAAAATACAGTTAAATTATACAAATAAAACTTAGTGGTTTCCTCAAACTGGGATTATTAGCTGCTTTGTAATTCTTCCAGTTATGCAGAGCTTACATCCAGTTTGCAGTGTATACGCTGTCAGTGGAGTCAAAACAGCATCCGTCACTATTTAAGAGTCAGGTTGATGCAGCTCCAGTGGGCTCATCCTTCATCCCTGCATCGGACTAAACTCTCTGTTACCCACGTTGTCTCGTTTTCAGGAAACATCGACTACAAAGTGGTGCCCATGAGCCCCCTGCTGGACCCCGCTCACTGTTCCCAGAGTGCTGAGTGGAGCATTGGTTTCCAGGGCGCCGTGTGCGACCAAACAGTCAACTTCCACCGTGTGGCATTCAACAATCCTACACCGACCTCTCTGAGGGCAAAGGATGTCATCTTAACCAACTCACATGGTAATTAAGCGCTCAGTCTGACTACTTATAAATAAACAACCTATCTGTAAAATCTAATGACCTCTGCTGGCAGTTAGGGTAAATTACATGATGTTTGTTTGATGTCACTGTTACAGGTACCAGTGAGATTCCCTATCTGAAGAAGAGAATGACTCATAAGTTTGGCTGGATGGTCATGCTGCCCTCCGGGAAAACATACAACTGGTACTTTAAGGACATGGACCACATCACCAACATCACGTACGCCGCAAAATTCTACGGCTTCAAGGTACAAAGACGAGCCATCCCATCGCAGTAGTAAAAGCAAACAATAAAAAATGTCGCACCAGCCTTCTGATGCTTTCTTGCTTTTGTCGTACAGCCGGATCAATATGTGATCATCAACCACAACTTCACTCAGAGTCCAGACAGATTCAGGATCATCGATGAGAGAAACGGCTCCTCGACGCCACTGACCTTCAGCAAAAACAAGAACGGAGACTGGTACTTCGACGACAGCACCAACAACCTTTACTATATGGGTAACAGACACTGATGCATCTATTGATTGTAATGCTGATTCTGATGATGCCTTCGTCATTTAAACTCTTTGTTATACAAAAATGCTAAAAATGACTCACTGATGCTTCTCAAATGTAAGAATTTGCCATATTTTAGCTTTTACATGGTTGTAATTTGATTATCTTTGCATTTGAGTCTGTTGATGACTTGTTGCTTTTTATAGACTAAAAATATAACTCCAGGCTTTTATAGTTGTTCTCTGTATTATTTACTATTAAATCACACAGGACCACTCAGTAAAACATCTAGTGAATGAGTATTTGTACCTCTTCATACAATTGAATGTTCTTTGTCTGCAGTGTCTGGGAAGATGAGTCAGCGCCGGCGTCGTAACAGCGTCGATCGCTCCATGACTGACACGGCAGTGAACCTGAGGGTCTACCGCTGCTTCTTCCCCAACTGCATCGCACCCACACCCCCACCTCCAGCCACGCTCGCCCCCCTTCCCTCCGGCCGGCCAGACAACTTCATGTATGTTAGATTTCCCCTGCAGCTTCAAACACATCACAGAGAGTCAGACAGCACTGTCTCACGTAGTTTCTCTCTTAGATATTAAAGCAATGTGTGAGTGGTGATTAATGGTCCGGGAAAAAAAGAAGGAGTTGAGTTATACAGCTGTTGTTGTTTCATGTGCGTGCAGTTAAACTCTTTCGGTGGTTATGCAGAAAGTCTAGAGTTTGTAACTTTTGTGGAATTTTGGTTTTGGGTAGTTGAAAACTGAAAGTCTGAGAAAACAGACAACATGTAAAAAGCGCTGTATAGCTCATCCTCTAGTCCTCTGTTATTTTAAGTACAGCATCCAAAATCAAACTTAAGGAAAAGTTTGCAAATATTAATGGCAAGATGTACTTTAGATATTTTAAGTAAAAGTTCTCCTTATGCTAAATTTGTGTTCACATTGGGTTTGCCTTCCTAATGTTATAATAATCATCTCTTTGTTTATTTCTCACTAGTTTATTGTCTAATGCCTCTTTCTGGAAAAGTTCAGCTGAAAATAACTTCACTGTACCAACAGAGGGCGCTGATGTGGTCATCCCATCAGGTAAATAATCTGGAATAAATCAATTTAGAGTTTGGCCTCTTTATGTGCGATACTGTTCACTGTTTTTGTCACAGATGAAGGAGGATAGCGTAACTAATCTCTAAACTTTGTCTTGTGATAAAATATGATTATAAAAAAAACAAGACAACCAAAAGTTCAGTTTGAACCAGATTTAATGGTAATATGCTGTCTTTATCTTTATATGGAACCACAGGGAAGTGGGTCGTTTTGGACAGAAACACTCCTGCTCTCAACAAGCTGACGGTTGTTGGAGTTCTGGAGATCTCCGACACCATGAATGTCTCATCAAGCAGACACACTCGAGCTGCACCTGAATACAGCACCGTGGTGTTAGATGCCATCTACATCTCCATACAGGTCAGTGCGATCAATAATCTTTCCTCGAAGGTGTGTTTCAGAAGGATGAGGTGAACTTTGAAGTGACAGAAACAGTTTATGTGCTGATACATGTCAGTTTATATGATGGGCAGCAACTACAGCAGGCTGTGGAGTATTTAAAAAAAAAAGATGTGTGTTTGTGTCTGCATCGGTTAACCATCAGTGTCACCTACAAACTAAATCACTGAATTAATGAAGCAAAAGATCACAGGACTTCCCACGGTTTCACCGACCGATTGCTGATGCCTGAAGATTGTTGATTGAGGCGATGTATCCTGCTGTTTCAGGGTGGCAGACTCTTGGCAGGACGGGACGACGAGCCATTCAGAGGTCAGCTGCACATCAAACTGAGAGGGAACCACCACACGCCTGACTGGCCTCTGCCCAACGGACCCAACCAGGGATCCAAAGTCCTGGGTAAGAAAACAGCATCAGATTTAACTTCATGAGCTGAACTTCAGAAGATATTTGATGGTGTAAATGTTCACTGAAGCTATATATGCACACACGGAGATCAACAATATTCTCACAGATTTACATTTATATATATATATATATATATGTTACATAATGCATTTTACAATTAACATATATTTTTACAATGTTTTGTAGAATGTTCTGCTATTTTATGTTTTGTAAATAACTACGCGCAACATGCTGACCCTTTTTTTTTAAATCAGGAAATATGGTACAGGTTTAAATGTTATGAGGTGTTACAGACAATTAGCATTACACCTTAGTTTTCCTGTCTAAGGGAAAGGAAATAAAAGAATGATTTAATTACAATAAATAGATTCATTTAAACAAAAGGGCCGTGGTCTTGCCTCATGTATGTGTACCTGACTATTTGTCTAATGCTTCTCTTATGTCAAATTGCAGGTGTATTTGGCACTCTGGAGCTCTACGGACAACCTCACAACGTTTACCACACCAAGCTCGCTGCCACTGCCGCTGCTGGATCCAACACTCTGACTCTGGCACGGCCCGTCGACTGGCAGGTCAGTGTGGCATCTTTCCACAAAGACGTTTAAATTCTGAGTTTATATTAAAATCAAAAGCTGTTGAGCATTAACTGTGAAATCCAGTATTCAGTCAGTTGTTAACATGTTGTTTGTGTGTTTGTGGCGTGTTCAGGTTGGAGATGAGGTCGCCATCTCCACCAGCAGCTACAACGCCTGGGAGACGGAAAAACGAAAGATCTCCGACATGTCAACAGACGGCCGCGTCCTGACCCTGGACCGGCCTTTGACCCACATTCACATCGGTCAGTTCAACATGTCTTTCAAGAGCTACTTGAAATATCCATGATGCTTGATGCATGATGCTGCTTGAGCTTATTGTGTGACATGTGGAAGCAGGAAAAGGCAGCCAGGCTCAAAAACAGACACTCAAAGGCACGCTGAGGTGATGAAGAAACTTTTAATGAAGCAATAATGGGTCTGCATGCAGGCAGATGAACGAACAGGCAGGTGCAGACAACAAGATAATCTGTGCACGACGCAGATATACAAGTATAACACAAGGGAACAAAAACGGGAAGACTTGAAAAAGGTGTGTGAGTGGGCAGCAGGGGTAACAGCTGATGCCACTCAGAGACAGGTGAGCTGAAGACAAAAAAAAAAGTGCGGGGACATCTGGTGGATGGACGGAGAATGGGAGCTCTGAGGAGATGAAGGAGATTGACATATATTCTTCCTCTAAAGGGCGTTCTTTTCCTGTTTCTCCTCAGGTGAGAATCACTCTGTCTCAGGTACGTCGTTCTCCTACACTCTGGCAGCTGATGTCGGTCTGCTGAGCAGAAACATCAAGATCATCGGTCAGGAGTATGCAGAGATGATGCAGGAGTCGTTCGGAGCCAGACTTCTGGTGGGAACCTACTCCTGGAAAGGGATCGACTATAAAGGTCAGTTTATAAAATGTGATTTCAGTTGTTTTTCTTTTACTTCTACACTCATTTACATTATTTGCATGTTGTTTTTACATACAACACACTGAGCTCCTCATTGTTTGATGTTTTTTATTCGTGAAGGCAATGCTCAGATCAGGAACGTGGAGTTTTATCACTCTGGTCAGGAAGGCTGGATCGACGACACCGACCCTCGTTACTCTGTGTCCTTCCTCAACCTGGGAGAGGTCAGCAACACACACACACACACACACACACACACACACATTGAAGCAAACTAGAGGAATACAAGTTTGGATCCTGTAAACAAATGTATTCCTTTCAGGTTTGATAAAGTCTACATACAGAGAAATCATGTTTTTGAGAAAAGGGGGCGAGTTACTATATGAAGAAAAATGATAAAATGACAATTTGTGTTGTTCTTTTTTTAAGGGAGCCTGTTGTAAAATCTGGTCAGGAACTACAGATGTAAACTCGCCTTTCAGCTAACTCTAGCACATTTGCAGAAATGTTCCTCAATATGCATTGTACCTTTAAAAAAAATCAAGGACATGAAAAATGAAAAGTAATCAGAGTAATAGTAAAAAAAAAGCTTAAGTAAACATATTGTATAGAAGTAATTAATAAAAAACTGGGTTCAAAATCTCTCATGCCTTTTAGCTAGATCTTGGAATTGTAAAAAATCTTGATATTTAATCTCCTGAAATAGTCCACAGAGTTCAAATTATCATGAGGGCTAATGCTAACCCTGACCGTTTAGACTTATTGTAGTGGTGTTAGTAAGGAGAAAGTGTGAAGAGTTTTAAAACTGTAAAATGTAACAGGGGGTTTTTTTGTGTTGGAAGGTTTCGGAAGACGACTCGCACATCCAGGGTTGCTCCTTCCATGACGGCTTCTCTCCAGCCATCGGAGTGTTTGGGACGGAGGGACTGAGTGTTGACGACAACATCATCCATCACACTGTTGGAGAAGGTAAACACTGCTCTGTTTGTATCATCCACACACTCAGTATGATTTACCAGTGCTTTGCAATGTACACACCAGCAAATTATTGTTATTTTTACTCTTTAAAGTATTAAAATTTCCCCTCTGCTTGCAGGCATCAGAATTTGGGGTGATAAGATCAAAGTGAGGAGGAACCTGGTGATGATGGTGCTGTGGCCCGGATCGTATCAGGACAGAGAGGAGCCCTTCAACTTCGACTGGAACGCTGCCATCGAGGTCCGTCCTTTGAAAACACAACGCAAACACCAATGCTGTAAAGATATACCTGTGCATTTATGATCCGTGCTGTTGTTTCAGGTCAATGAGGGGACAAATGTCGTGCTGCAGCATAACATCGTCGCAGGTTACGAGAGAGTGGCTTATCGCATCGATGGTGAGCCGTGTCCAGGTGAGTGGAACTGTTCAAACAAAGGAAGAGCAAATATTTCAGATGGATTTCCCACACAGTAAGACTCATCAGGTTACATGTGCTCAGAGATCCTCACTGACTTTTCCTTCCTGACTTTTGTCTGTGCAGGTTACGTGAATGAAAATGAGAAGTGGCTTCAGAACGAGGCTCATGGCGGTCTGTACGGCGTCTATCTGAACAAAGACGGTTTGCCCGGCTGCAGCCTCGTCCAGGGCTTCTTCGTCTGGAGGAGCTTCGACTACGGCATCTACTTCCAGGTTTCAATGCTGAACTTTTCCCTCTTGACACTTCTGTTCTATTTAACCTTTATTAAAACAGGTAATCTCACTGAGACGCGAGGTCTCATTTTCAAGAGAGACCTGTTTCACAGACAACAGTTAGTCACAGACAATGAAATACACAGTTACATAAAGTGCCGACTGGATGCAGATAAAAAATGATTGTTTTATGGACTGCATTTATGTACAAGTGATCAGAGTTTTGGTCACTTTGCAGATTTAGAAATGCTGAGTTTAGAATAAAACTGACAGATAACCACCTTTTCCCGCCTCTTCCTTTCCCACTCGCAGACCATCATGGATGTTATTGTCTCCAACGTGACTCTGGTGGACAACGGGATGGGCATCATGCCTCTTATCTTCGCTCCTCCTTCTCTCTCCCACGCATTCGCCGATAAGACTGCACAGATTCAGGTGAGGAGGGTTTGTTTTTGTTCACTCAGGTCGAGTCATACTTAGCACATTGTGTAGTTGTACAGCAGTTGCACAGATTTTATGTTCCTGTTGTTCTTGGTCATGTTTCCCAGAATTCCCTGATCGTCGGCAGTAGCCCGAACTTCAATTGTTCAGCCACTGTGCCCTCCGCTGACTTCAATGTTATCAACAGCGACAGCCATCGAGCCCCAAGACCGCTCAATGGTAAAGCACAAACTGCCTTATCACATTTACTGCTAAAAATCAACTGATTAGAGGGATTTTCATGATTAATTTTGTCATATGATGACTTTCTAAGGCTGAGAAAGCTGGCATACAGAACTGTAGCAGGTCTTTTATTTTTGACAATTAAATTTCACCAAAAAGTGGTTGTCGACCCTGTACGAACGCATGCTGGTTAAACCTAACTTCATGTGTTCGCGCTGCACAGGAGGCAGATCTGGAATCTGCTGGCCGACTTTTCATTCAGGTCACAACAACGCTCCAGTGAAGCCTCATCATCTGAACAACAACTACAACGCCATCAAAGGACTGATGAAAGTCAGAGGTGAGTTCAGCCTCTGAGCGTCACCATCAAAGGGTTTTTTTAAAAAAAAACATTATCAAAAGTGGAACAAATAAAGATACTGAAATACCGTGTTATCACTTTTCTGTGACTATTGTGCGAAATTATCAATGTTTTTATTCAACCACGCAGGATTCCACTTACACAAAGTCACCACTTTATGACACATCCTCGATTTTCTGCTTTCTGGTTTTTCTGGCACTAAGCAAAGACTCTACACTCTTCTTTACTCAGTTTCATCTCAGTTGTCAAATTCTTTGAAACTGACACCACAATGCAGAGAATAAAGACATTATTCCTGCTTTTTGATTTTGTTGGAATAGTTTTCCCTCTTCAGTTACACAGTCAAGATGTTGTGATGTACTTCTGTCCAAAACGCAGCTGCTCACCTTTAAACAGGAAACAGAATGCGGTAGCACATTACCCCCTATTCCTTGGCTTTTAATCCAGCATGAGAATTGTGTGTGGTGTGTTTATGACTTAGTGTTTTTAATCTGTTATGTTTTTGTATCTGTTATTTATTTATTTACTTTTTTATTTATTTATTTATATCTGTGCAGCACTTTGGTGACCTTGTAGTTAGTGTCGTCATAGTTTCTTATTGTGAGTTATTTCACATTTCTCTCTGTAGACACGACATTCGTCGGTTTCCGGAACGTCTGCTCCAGTGAGACGAACATCATGTTCATCACCAACCCGAGCAACGAGGACCTGCAGCACCCTGTGCACGTTTCAGACATCACAATGGTCGACAGCACAGAGGGGGCTAAAGTCTTTGTTCACAGGCCGAATGTGGGGTAGGTTAACATTAAAAACAGTTTTTAGAGGAACATGGAAAATAATATTTGATTTTAGTCTGAAAAAGTGACCCAAATATTTCTTTAAAGTTGTAAAAATCACTTTCGTTTTCCAGATTTTAAGAGTTAAGGTTGCACCAAGGCCAATTTTTATTCGCAACTGCTGCTTTAATTTAGAAACAAGTGCATTTGTGTCAACTAAAAACTTTATGGTTCTGTTCTTCAGTAAAGCGAACCCAGCTGACTGTGTGGACATGGACTGCGATGCCAAGAAGAAGAGCATGTTGAAGGACTTGGACGGTTCGTTCCTTGGTGAAGTCGGAGCTGTGGTGCCCCAGTCGGAGTTTGAGTGGGGAGGAGACCCCAGGAGAGGGCTGGGCGACTACCGCATCCCAAAAGTCATGCTGACCTTCCCCAACGGCAGCCGCATCCCTGTGGACCAGATCGCTCCACACAAAGGTAAGAGTTGACCACGAATGTCGCTGGACTTTTTCCTTCCTGTGGAACTGTCTGCTCACAGGAGCTATTTCATTTGTCTGCAGGAGTGATCAGGAAGGACTGCACATACATAAATCCCTGGCAGAGCTACAAGTGTTTTGGGCTGAACTACAGGATGCTCGTTATTGAGAGTTTGGACGCAGACACAGAGACCAGACGTTTGTCCCCCGTCGCTGTGCTCGGAGATGGCTTTGTGGATCTGATCAACGGTATGAGAAAATCTAAAAGATCTGGCTAAAAATCTGCTCAAAAACGTGTGTCTGTAATTCTGGGGTGTATCTTTGCGTTCAGGTCCACAGGATCACGGCTGGTGCGCTGGCTACACCTGCCAGAAGAGAGTGTCTCTGTTCCACAGCATCGTGGCCACCGGTCACTCCTTCGACGTCTTCTTCAGCAGCGTCAGCCCTCAGAAACTTCGCCTCATGATGCTCAATGCTGATCCATCTGAGGTCAGTGCTCAGCCGGAGAACAGTCTGCTTTATATATCGAACATAAACTTCACTGTCAGATTTTCAGTTCAGGTGCATCAGTGATTTTCAGTCTTGAAGTTTAAAAAACCCTTCAGTTTAGCTTCACTTAAGTTACTTTTTTTGCACTTTCCTCTAAGATACATTTTGGTTTTTTTTAACCTTGCAGAGCATCATGGTGTCAGTGTTCTACTCCAAGCCGCAGAGGCTGGACGTGTACGTTGAAAACAAACTGGTCGCTCCGACTAACGCTGAGTGGAACACTGACCAGACTGACTACACCCTGAAGAAGCCCATCTATGCAGGTGCTAATGCTTCACACACACACAGTTCACTACAACAATTCAACAGTTCAAATCCTACTTGTAAGTTTCTAACTTGATAAATTAGTTTTTCCTACCTTACCACAAGCACCTGAATGCATGTTTTTGATTCAGTCCTTGCTTTTAAATTCAGTAAGAACATTTGCCTTTTTTTTTTTTTTTACATATAAATACAGTAATTTAAAAATTTTACAACGATTTCTGTAAATACATAAATTTGCAGTCAATTTGTTGAATCAGGAAGTTTATATTTTTTATCCTGACTCTGAAAAATATCAAATTTTCCACCTTTTAAGCACCAATTATCATAAAAAAAAAAAAATTATCTCTCAGTTAAAATATAGACGTTATAAATTTGTTTCTTGTTGTCAGCCTTCATTATTTTCTCTTTTTCTTTTTCTGCAGGTCAATACGTCCCCGAACTGAACGCCACTTTGGGCGCCAACTACTTCGACCAGGACTACAAGATGCTGAAGGTTGTGCTGAGAGGCTCCAAACCAGCCGAGATCCGAACTGCCCCAGTTCTCTTCATCGCCTTCGAGCTGCCCGCCATGACTGCGGACGAGTTCTTCGGAGACAACCTGGTGCAGAACCTCGCTATCTTCCTCAGAGTCCCCCCAGATATGATCCGAATCACCGAGATCATTCGGGAGGATGGAGGAGCAAGACGCAGGAAGAGATCCACGGGCCTGACGGTGAAGATGGAGATCAAGAAACCTCCAGTGCAGCAAACCAGCAACAGCACTGACGGTCAGTGGGAGGAGTCTGGGCTGTAACTTCAGATCCAGCTTTGTAATAACCATGTTTGTAATATTTATCTGTTGTGTTTGACCTCACAGATGAGGAGGACTTTGTGCTGCTGAAGAACATTGCTGATGATCTCGGTCAGGCAGCAGTTTCTGGAAACCTCAGTCAGTCCATCGGCTTCAACGTGTCTTCGATGGGCGTCATCCCGCCGCCTCCTCCAGCCTCTGACCCCAGCTGGAAAGAGGTCAACATCAAACATCGTCATGATGTTCACTCAATAAAATCACCACTAAAAATTCCGTTTTACATGCTGTTTTCTGATTTAATGGTTTCTTGCTTTTAAATCACAGGAGGCCACAACAGAAGTGACGAGGGAGGAGCCTAAAGTGAGCTACGTGTCCAGCGTGGACAACCTTCTGCTGATGGTGGAGCCGATCACTGGCGAGTTTGTGGGTCCTCTGTACCAGCAGCCCGCACTCATGGCTGTGGATGAGAAGGTCAGATAGATTGCCGTCACTGCACAGCTGCTGCTAAATCTGATCTTAGGGAGGCCAAAGGACATAAAAGCCACATACTAAAAGGCCGAACTTTACAGCAAAATGTCACTGTGGCTCTATCCACATATGACTTTGTGTTGAAGTAGGTGTTGTGTGTTAGGTTTGACCTGTGTTGTCATCTGCAGGGTAACTGTGTCTCTGTGGGAGTGACCACTCTCACTGTAACAGCCAGTCTGAAGGACTCCAATGGAAACAGCGTCGACGGACTGGGAGGAAACACCAGCATCCTGTTCAGCACCTGCTGGGCAAACTTCACTGATCTGTCCATTCTCAACAGCGGTACGTCTGCATCTTGTCTTAAAGGAATATTCTGGGATTTTTGGTATAGGATCTCATTTTCAATTTCTCCAGTCCTATCCCTATTGATAGAGACTATTTTCAGCTCATTTGATGCAATACAGAGTTGGATACGCTCGCGGTTTCGCCAGTAATACTAATGCTAAAGCAAGTCAGTGGCACAATTAGTAAGTCAACAGTAGCCACTGCCAAACTTAGATTAAACACTCCAAAATGCACCCAAAAGTGGTTGAATATGACAACAGTCTATTGAGACAAATTCATGTGCTCGTAGAAGAATTTTAGAAGTCAAACTATGGCTTAATTTTTTTAATTCGTGCCATAGTAGCAGCAGGCAGTAAATAGTTTGGCACCTTCCTGTCGCTGTTAACGCCAACCAGAGCTACAAATTAAAGAAATTCAGTCGTAGTTTGACATCTAAAACTATTCTACAAACACTAAAATTTGCCTCAACAGACTGTTGTAAGTGTTTAATCAGAGTTTGCTACTGTTAGCTTGCTACCGCTCCCATTGATTTGCATTAGCATTAGCAGCAAAACAACAAGGCGTTCAAACTCTGTATTACGTCAATTGAGCTGAAAAAGGTCTCTATCAATAGAATCAGGACTGGAGAAGTCAAAAATGAGGCCCTATGTCAAAAAAACCTGGACTGGCTCTTTAAAATCCTACAAACCACCAGAAAAATTTACTGTCAAAAAGACAAAGTTTCTTGCCTGTTGTACATTTTAATTTCATTCAGTCACCTCATGGTCACCAAAACAATTTCTCCTCCTCTCCGTGCAGGTGAGAACCTGACCATGGTCTTCACTATGAAGGAGTGGGGCACAGAGTCTCGCAGCTTCTCCGTCAAAAATACTCCAACCACTCAGAGCCCGACGACCAGCAGCAATGTGACCACAAGTGGGCCGGAGCCCACCACCGACGACAGCATCTTCAGCTCCAGCACCGTGGTGTCGGCCGGCAGTCTGTGTCTGGTCAGCGTGATCTACGCTGTGGCCTGCTGCTCAGACGGCATCCCCATCTGTTAGACGGTTCTGTGGAGTCGAGGGGGGTTTTTATGAAGGATGCCTCAACATATAAGTTCACATTAACACTAACAAATCTGCTTCATGAAACAAATATTTAAATAAATAACTCATGCAAATGGTTGTTTTTTGGGATCAGCTTTTGTCAAGCTTTAAACTAAACTGAAATCAATGGATGCAACACGGGAAAAAATGCAAAAACACAAAAGCACCCACACCTCGCTTTGTAAATACTGATGTTTTTCTTCTGTTTCCTCTGAATTCTTCCGTTGAAGTGCCTGTCTGACATGATTACACACCAAGTGTAAGGCCCATGTAGGCTCGACTCTAATCTGTAATAAGGTGAAGGAAGACTTGAAGTTTGCGTTTTGTTGATAATTGTTTTAAACTTTATTCTCTTCTCAATAAATTCTATTTTTCTTTGTTGAACATCTTCGGTGTGTCAGTGTCTTTACTCATTAATCAAACACGGGTCTCATGCTGGGTCAGACTCTGTCCGTGGTGCTGAACGAAGCCGATTGGCTGAATGTTCTCATTTGCACCAGAGCGACATGTTTGCCCTCCACTAGGGGGCGTAAGACGCCGTGGTAAATCCTGTACTGATGGTGCGCTGAGGTGCAGTTGCAGTGATGTTCAAAGTCCGACCTGAACTGACAGAAACGTGTGAAATGCAGACATAAAATTGAATAAATAGCCATTTTGGGCTTTGCACGCAGGTTTTTCAGCTGGAGATTAAAAGTGATGATCCGCATATGCACTTAAAGTCAATGAGCATCTTTTCAGCGCACATCTGCTTCCCAGGCGGGTGGCGACGACCGACAGAGGAACAATTAGTTTTACAGCCTTAATTTGCGCCCTCCATTTAGCCCTCGCGTTAACAGTACAATGTGGGCGTGTTCTCGCCCCCTTTTTAACTTTGCGCCGCCTGTCCCGCGGAGCTGTGCGCACTTTGCGGAGCAGCCACTTGCTGCGGAGTGGATGCAGAGTTCAGCCCCGGCTTTGCCCGCGGTCCCCTCCCCTGCCCCCCGGCCACAGCTCATGCTCCGGCTCTGATACCAGGACGAGAGCAGAGGATGGATTTCTATCACTTCACTTTACTCTGCGGGGTTTTTATGCTTGTTTTGGAAATCCCGCGTGTTCAGACTCTTGCTATTTCCCCCCCAGCTGCCGCAAAAAGCAGCAAGGTGACGCGGATTTTTGATGGACAGGAGATTTCTAAATACTTCAAGGAATTTTACGCGCCGCCGTCCATCGACAGAAACAATAAAGCGATATCTAAAGAGCTGGTTGAGCCTCATGACTACATGCTGTCTATTTATAAGACCTTCTCCACTGCAGAGAGACTGGGACTCAACGCCAGCTTCTTTCGGTCTTCAAAGGCTGCAAACACTATTGCAAGTTTTGTGGACATTGGACAAGGTATGTGGAACTTTACTGTATAGGAGTGTGTGTGTGCATGCACTAACTGAACATCCATGACTCACAGTCTCCCATATTAATTCAGGGCAGACAATAGTGGAATTTTTCCTGTCACATTCCACATTTCTGTGGTATGCACATCATCTCTGAGAATGCATCTGACCCTCTTGTTTTAATGCTTTCCACAGATGACCTCCCACTCTCGCCTCTGAGGAGACAACAGTATCTGTTCGACGTCTCAACCCTCACCAAAAAAGCGGAGGTGCTGGGAGCCGAGCTCAGGATTTACACCAAAGTGTCTGGGAATTTCAGGATATCGGAAACAGAGCCCGTCGACATCCAGCTCCTCTCCTGCAACGACCTGCAGCTGCTTGACTCCAAAACACTGGACCTGCAGGATTCCCACAGGCCAAAGTGGGAGGTGTTGGACGTGTGGGAAATATTCAAGGAGCAGCAGCACCTGAGCCAAGGGAAGCACTTCTGCCTGGAGCTCAGGGCCATGCTGGATAACCCAGAGAGGGAGCTGGACCTGCACCTTCTGGGTCTGCACAGGCACGGCAGGCCCCAGCAGAAGAAAGCCATCTTAGTGGTCTTCACCAGGTCGAAGAAGAGGCAGACCCTCTTCAGTGAAAGGAGAGAAGGGAGGGCGTTGCTGGGTCTAGAGAGAAAGGTCAAAGAGAGAGGCCCTGGTACCAAAGCCAGCAGGAGAAGGAGGACAACTGCGTCCAAAAACCGCCACGGGAAGAGACACGGCAAGAAGTCCAAATCCAGGTGCAGCAAGAAGCCGCTGCACGTCAACTTCAGAGACCTGGGCTGGGACGACTGGATCATCGCCCCGCTGGACTATGAAGCGTACCACTGTGAGGGGGTGTGCGACTTCCCCCTGCGCTCCCACCTGGAGCCCACCAACCACGCCATCATCCAGACTCTGATGAATTCAATGAACCCCAGCAACATGCCGCCCAGCTGCTGTGCCCCATCCAAGCTCAGCCCCATCAGCATCCTCTACATCGACTCAGGAAACAATGTGGTGTACAAACAGTATGAGGACATGGTGGTCGAGTCATGTGGCTGCAGGTAGTAAATCTGACAGGTGCAGCACTTTATGATGACCTCCGCCTTTTTTGTCATGCTTTTAGACAGCATTATGTGGTGGCAAAGCTGCACGTGAAATACAGAAATCACGTTTGTAGTTTTGTAGGATGGAACCTGGAAAAAATAATGATGCATTTCTCACTATGCACCCAACAAGGTCATGTTTATTACCTCAAATGTTTGTTTTCCTGTGTTTTTCTGTATGTTCCTGCCTTGGTGAAACCTAGCCACTTCAACACCACAGTGTCTGTGCATTGATGGATATAAACCTTTTAAAAACTCTTCTTTTATGTCACCAAATCAACAAAAAGCTTAGAAGAACATTTTGGCAAATAATACATTAATTCTCTTCTTTCTAGAGAGTTAAATGAGAGTACAGATACTATTTATCTTACTGTATGCTAAATATAAACTGCCACTAGCAGCTGGTTAGCTTAGCTAGGCATAAAGACTGGAAATACATAGCCATAGCTTTGAATTGTTGTCTTCTTACTTTTGTTTTTTTGTACACAAACACAATATAATGTAACAATTAGTGAGCTTTAGAGTTTTGATGTGTATTTATATAGCACTAGGCAGAAGCAAGCTAGCTGTGTTCCTGCATTTCCATTCTTTTTGCTAAGCTATATTAGCCACCTCCACAGTCAACTTAGCTTGAATAATCTCCCAAAATATTTGGCCATTCCTTTTAAAAGAGACACAACAGAAATCCTCAATTCAAGGAAGATAAATTTGCTGCTTATAAAGTTATCTCCAGTGCAAAAAAACCCCAAAAACAGTTGTGTAACCTTTTAGCACCTAATGTTTGATCAACAGGATGCTAGCACTACGTAAACATTCGTGGAGTGCTAGTGCCATTAAAGCAACATTAATTCGAACATTCATTACATTTTGCCATTAAATTAGATTCTAGTTTTTCTGGTTATTGTTTTCAAAAGGGCCCACTGTATTAAAACAATCCAGGAATGATGCAAGGCAGAATGTACTACAACAAACCTTAAAAATATCAATCTTGCTTTTTATTTAATCTTGCTGTTATTAAAGTAACTTGAGAGTCCAAAAGTGTTACTGTCCTCGCTAACTTTATCTCAGAATCACTACAAAAGTTCAACTAGTTTTAGTTCAGACATTTAAGTACCATTGTGGCCTGTTTGTTCTACTTAAGTTAAAGCTGCATGATAAACTTCAGGTTATTTTTTCATCTTCTTGAACTCTCTGCCGGGATTAAAAAATAGATTTTCAGCACTTGGTATGGCCTACGACTCAGGGAACGTCCTCGAGTGCTGGAGAGAATGAAGTCCTTTTCCAGATCAAACACCATCAGTTCATTCACACAAAAACCAGCGCAGGATTTCTCACCAGTTCACTCATCGTTTATTTGTTGAGGAGTTACATAACTTTTGTCTGTGATGCACTGATGTTCAAAATTTACCTTGTGTAAATATTTGGTATGGAAATTATAATTTATGTGCTATGAATAAGTTATTTCATTTTTTATTGTCCGCTTTGTTCCGTTACAACTTCCAGACGGCATGAGTCACACATCTGGATGTTCAGATTCAAATAAACACAGATGGGTAATGTTTTGCTAACGAATCGTGACAGCTACATTCTGCTCCCAGACTGTGAAATACTGTAGAATCATCAGTGTTTTTATTGTATATATAAATAGGAAATAATAATTCACCAAAGAAAAACACAGAATTTTTGTTTGGTGAACTTTACTGTTGTTAAAAACATTACTAGCACATTTTAGCCTCTTGTATTTTGTACTTTGCATTATTTACTGGAAACAGAAAATAATATATTATACTGACTGTCAGTGAGATGAAATGGATAATTCAGTGTAATGCCACAATTTTTATATTTTATTGGCTCTCTGTGTTCTCCTGCATCCAACCATGCACATTATTATAGCACAAAATGAACTGATAATGTCTTTTTGCAGAGTAAATACAGTAATATTGTTTAACCAAATGAATCTATTCTTATAAACTATGTGAACTGTAAGATATGTAGAGTAACAGGCAAATTAAAATGTATTGAACTCACAATTTCTCTAGTGGAAGTGTGCGCTTTACTTTTTTGTTGTTGTTTTAATGATTTCATAGTTTATTTCTGCTAAAGATATTTTTAGTTTGGTGTATGTTATTAATTTTACCTGTTTTGAGTGGGGATGGCTCCCTTTTTCATGTCCAATACTGATAAGATAATGCTGAGTTTGTGCCAGTATCAATTAGATAAAGCCTTTTACCCTCTAAACATCAAAGCCTCAGATAATATATCTGTATGGATGCACTATGCTTAACCTAGCCATTTAAATTAGTCATTTTGCTGACATCTCTCTGGCATGTCACGTATAGTTTAATTAAGCATTAATGGGAGAGTTTAGGCTAATCGGATCAAATTACACATTTTCCTCTCTTCGATATCGGATCCAGTGATTTTGGCTAATATCAGACTTATATCAATACTGAATATCGGCTCGGCCTATCCCTAGTTTTTATACACAAACTGTCTTATTCTTTTTTCCCATACTTGTTCTGGCCTTATTTGTATTTGGTTATCAGTTAACTCAGGCATTAACAGCTTCTACAAGGTTGATTTATATACAATATTCACAGAACTGTGTCCTTAAAAAATATTAATCTCAATTAAGTCTGTGTGCTGACGTCCTCCCTTCCTTCCCTTCAAGGTTTGTATGTAGCAATGTCATAATTAGCATTCTAACGTTAAAACATAGCCTACATACTTCATTTAAAATTTGATTGCTCAGATCAAAATGCATACACACTACCATAAAGCTACAGAATGATATAAAAAACTTCAATAAAATAATGAACCCATCCTTTGTGGTGTCACCAGCAGACTCCAGGAGGTTTTAACTACAGGCTAAAAAATAGTTTGCCAAAAGAATGACAACTTGTTTTTACATATTTTGGCTTTTGCTCAGTTTAAACAAACAAGATTTAATGTGTCAAGTAGTAAACTTTGGTGGAGCTATTTGTTATCTTTGGACAGAGCCAAGCTAGCTGTTTCCCGCTGTTTTCAGTCTTTACGCTAAGCTAAGCTAACTGCTGGCCGTAGTTCATGTTGAGACATAAAAGTGGCATCAATCCTCTTGTCTAACTCTCAGCAAGCAAGCTAATGACCATATTCCATTAATGAGTGGAAAGTATGAGTTGTGCTAGGTATAAAAATGTGTGAAAGCTTGCTAACCGCAAAAGTGACAGTGTGCAAATCGCTAATAATCCTACTTGCTAGTGTTTTCATTTGGTTTTTGCAGTTGACCCTTTCTTTTTGAAAGGTACCCAGCACCTAACCTGTCAATGATCAATACAAACAAGTGGTCAGGAACCCACAGACTCGTTAGTTTTCCTCTGTAGTGTTAAAGGGACGAGTGGGGTGAGTGATAGTTTGCAGGGTGAAAACAGGGTCAGCAGACAAGTGGAAAGAGCACCATCTTCTCTGGGTGGGCTGTGTGTCTGTGTGTGTTGGAGGTTGAGGGGGGCAGTGTGTGACAAACAAATTGGTGGGCAGATGTAGTGACTGAGCCACCACCCCCTCTACCCTTAAGTCTCGAGCTACATTGAATCCCTTGGCCCTCAGACAATGGCGATGGAGGATCTCAACATTAGATTAAGCCTGCCTTTTCCTTACTGGGGTCAAAGGTCAAGTGGGGCATTGTCTCTGTGGGCTGTGGACATTAAACAACGTACACATCCCCTTAGAAAATGGTGGCAATCAAGAGGGGAGGGAGGTGGGAGAGGGTGAGGAATGTGTGTGATGCTCTCCGAGGGCCTCGCCGTCACTCCCCAAACAACAAGGTGAGATATAAAAAAGGGGCATTTTCAAGCAGCTGCTCTGAACAGCCCACCGAGGACAAAAGGCTGGAATGTAGCGTCTCTATAGTGGCGCACGGAGGCGTTTCTGCAGCATGTCTCGCTGTGGCAGATTTGCTGCAAGATGGAGAAAAAATATTTGCAGGGGAAACAAAGCCGGGTGTAAATCGAGTGCAGGATTCAACAGTTGTTATCAGAGGGGGGGGAATAACGAGGAGCTCATGTTTTCTCTGTTTCCTCGCCGGGTTTGTCTGTGATGTTAAATGTTTCACACATGTCCCAAGTGTAGCGAAAAGGAAAAAGAAAGCTAAGGAGGGATCAGGAATGAGCACCGAGATCGGGAATAAGATATCTCCTGCAGTGCAGGAACATGTGGTGTGTGTCCAAGAAATCCCAGACAGTCGCAGCAAAAGGACAAAAAACTGGAGTATTTACCTGAAGTCATTCCAACACTTGTCTCCTTTGTTTGCCTTTAGTCGAAAGTGATGTGTTGCCATCTTGACCTCTGTGTTTGCTCGGGTAACTGCAGTCTCTTAAAGGCTTTAGAGTGGAAATCCTCTCTGTGGAATCAGATGGCAGCAGACTCAAAGTCCTCTGACTGACACACGAGGGAAGTGACTTGTTCCTTCTGTTTGTTCAGTAAACTTGCATTTGTACCCTTGGTTGCAGGTTTTCCCTCAGTAAGCTTTGATTTGATTGATTATTCGGCTCAAAAGATGCCTGGAAATCAAACATACAAATAAAACAGGGCTAAATATGTTGCAAAAAGTGAACATTTATTGTATCTCATCAGTATTTCAACTGTATTGAAGTAGGTCCTGACATAAAGTCATAAAAATGTTGCTAAAACAACAGTTCTTTAGAAAAAAGAAAAGCTGATTGTTCAACAAAATGTTGCCACAAATCTTTAAATCAGCTCTGAGTGCTGATCCCTCAAAGACCTCAGTGCTCGCCAGCTGCTAAAAAACGCCATTGTTCCAGAAAGTTTAATAAATTTTGAACTGCTAATGTAATCCACATGCTTTAAAAAGTCTTGTAAACCCAAGTTTCTCAGCTTTTCAGTGGTTATCAGATTACAGATGTCCTGTTGTCTTTCTTTAATAAAGTTTCTAAAGATCATTTGACATATTTGCATTTGGTTGCAAATTTAAAGTGAGTTTGTGAAGATGGTTTTCAGCATTATTGCGCTTTCATTTGTCATGATGCATTTCTCTGTCAAAAGTCACTTTTTCTTCAACGTCCGTTGTTATGACTTAATTTTTCTATTTAGGCTCAGGACAGATCTTCATGGTAAATAAAGATGTTTTAAAAAAAAAGATACACCTGCTTTTCACTAAAAAATGCTGAGGATGATGTTGTAATAAGTGGCTGCAACTTGTTAAGGAAAGGTGTTTGTTATTTATTTAGCCTGCACTGATATAATGGGATGGACAAATAAGTAAAAACATTCGTTTATTTGTTAAAGTAAAAGTCGTAAATTCAATCATATTTTATTGTGTAATTTTGGACTGGAAGTCAATAAGAAATAAACCATTAAACATAGTTGGTAATCTTCAACATAATAGATCAAATAATTGTCTGTAAATCTGAATTTTTTTTCATATTTTTACATCTGTTCTTATCTTTATTTTGTATACTTCTGATTTTTCATCTTTTCTTACTCTTGAATCTCAGCTGCAAATCTTTTAAACTCAACACTGACGACAGATTGCGTCAGTGGGGGCAATTTGAAACATGCAAAAGAAAGGTTTGTTTTAAAAATAAATAACAATAAATTAAAACACATATTGTCTCTAAGCTGTACTGTAATTTTCAGACGATTTCACAAAGACGTGGAGGTTCGGTGAGCTTTCTGCCTGTGTGCAGTCTGATACTGAAGAGAGGGATTACACAGCTGAGTGAGAAAGCACAGTGATGAAGGAGTACGGTGCAGCATACAGGTCAAAATTAAGAGAAAAGGGTCAGAGTGGCTCCTCTTTTGTGCAGACAGGTGTGTCCTACACGGGTCACTGCTGCTGACAAACAGTGTCTTCTTGAATGTCACTTGAAGCCTTCAGTGTTGTGAAATATGTGAATTTATGTTGGTGATAGAAAGCTCATATCACAGATGAGGAACGTGTTACTTTGTCCTTCACATTATGTACCAGTGTTTTCTGTGTGGACTATGCACTAACTCAATTTTGCTCTAATAAAATTTAAAAAAAGAAAAAGAAACTGGAAAGCCCCTCTCGTTTTCAAAACATTAAACTTGACGAATACAAGTGTTTTCCAACATGTCCGTGCAGCTGCTTGCGCCACTGCTCATAATTTCTTATAATTTGAATCAGCTGTGAGGAGTTTCCCCATGTGTGCTTTTGCATTGCAGTGTATTTGGAACAACGAGCTCCATCAACACCACATTAAAACGGTGATCAAGTGCTTACACTCCGCACGC
Source organism: Naso thynnoides (assembly GCA_029783665.1). NCBI lineage: Eukaryota > Metazoa > Chordata > Actinopteri > Acanthuriformes > Acanthuridae > Naso > Naso thynnoides. The sequence continues at coordinate 3,945,352 of JAQLOL010000008.1, read as the reverse complement.
TGGCATGTGTGAGTGTGCTTAATTTTTGTCATTTTTTCCAGAGTAAACTCGCTGCAAACTAAGGACACAGTTTAGAATGTGCAGTTTGGATTGAATGGCTACACCTCAATCAGAGGAAACCACAACCAAAACATCAAACATGTATTAAAATAACTGAAGAACATTTTTATTCATTTTTACGAGAATTTTCACTTCCTGTACTTGAAGGACATTTTGCTGATGATATTTACAAACTTTAAATGACAGTAATATTTTGAATGCAGGATTTCTTCTTACGGTGCTGAACTCCTCGACCTCCATCAGCTGGATGACTGACAGCTGTGTTGGCTGCCCCCTCAGTGATTCAGCAGTTGGAGTCCATCAGTTTCATGTTTGGTTGATTATTTAGTTGATTATTTGGTTTGGAGTTGATAGTTTCTTTTGCAAACTACACAACATTTCATCCCACCCACTGCATGCATTGCACATCAATGATATCACTGATTACACATATTTATAATTTTCTGTTTTATTAAATGATTCAGTTAAAAGTTATGCGGACTGTCCTGCTGCTTGTCTCTCTTAACCGAAGATGTGGACAAGGTAAATGGTGGATCATTCGCACATTCTTTCCTTAAGAAGTACAAATACTTGTGTTAAAAAAAAAGACTCAGATAAAAGTAGAGGTACTGACTCAACTTCTTTACTTCAGTCGCCTAAAAGTAATAAAGTGCAGTTCTGAAATGTACTTGTAGAATAAAAGTCAACAGTATCTCTTTCGAAGGACATTTCTATCAGCCATTTCTGTGCAAAGCTGAACCTCACGTCATATTTACATAACGCAAAGACTATTAAACTTAAAAGTAGAATCAGTGGGATTTGTCTGGGCTGTTCCTAAATGTATAAGAAAAGTAGCTGATTGTTGAGTCATGTTCCAAGAATTTTAAATGCCAATATTTTGGGTTGGTAAAGTGTCCCGAGCTATGACAACAGACAAAAAGACAAACACTCAAACTAAAGTAACGAGCCAGTTTTGAAAATTTAAGGAGTAGAAAATACAGATTAGTGTTCAAATTTAGGTAATGAAAATAAAGAGTTGTCAGAAAAATACTTAAGTCCATATATCGAGGGAAAAAAAAACGGCTAATGTACAGTAACAAAGTATTTGTACTTAGTTACTTTCTTTGCTTTTAACTGACAAACAAGAGGACAAAACCTGAACACAGATTTCTGGTTGGGAAACTAGCATCACAAAACAGCACAAGAAGACAAAAAAAACACCAACTTTAAAACAAAAATGGGCCCTTTGGGTTCTGGAAAGATGGTTGTGACACTTGAACTCCCTGCAGACACCAACTAATTCCATCAAAATGATAAAACCACAAGAGAATCAGACCCAAACCAAAAATCCAAGCTGGGAGTTACCGAAGGGAAACAGAGGCTCTACACAGTTAAATAAAAGAAAAACACTTCCAACACACACTCAGCTCAAACACACAAAGAGTCACTGATGGTGTCAGCTCTGTAACACAACAAACTGAGCAGGAAAATATCAACTTCCTTATATCACCTCATCTATCAATGAGGCTGATTGTCATCAGCTGTGGGAAACATCACAGGAGCAGCAAATAACTCTGATGAGCAAAATGAGTGAATGATCTTACAATCCCTCTGCGCAAAACAAAACACGCTTAAAAAAAAGAAAAAAATCTGCATGAATATTTCCTTTTACTGAACCTCAGAAATGGTTTTATTGTTTTGCTTTTTTTTCTTTTTCAAATCTTCCTGTTCTGATAGTTCAACTGGACATGTCATCACTTGTCAATAAGGCCAAAAGAATATAATCATTTGTGTGTATTTCTATGTTATTTTTTAAATAAAACATAAATAATAATAAGAACAAGAATACACAAATGATATAATTTCCATAATCTAAATCCAACAAAAAAAGAACGAAAGAAAGAAACAGCAACATAAAATAATATTAATAATAAAGACATTAATCTAAAAAAAAAAAAAAACCTAAGCAATTGCTTTGTCTTGTCAGCCATGTTTATCTCCTTCAAAGAAACAACCCAACATCTGGTGAAAATCATAACAGAAACTGCACATTCTGTATTTTATTTTAATTTCTTTGTTTTCTGCAAGTTTTTTTTTCCCTTTTGACGCTGAAATACACGTTGAGCCATATTGTCCTTGAAAAAAAGGACTCTTTTTTATTTTCTTGTCAGTTATCTGTGTGCCATTCACTGGTGTTCATCTTGTTGCTTAGACTCATTTTGATAAATGAAAATCCTTGTGAGAAGAAAATTGTTTGTAAAAGGAACAAAACTTCCCAGTTTTAGGACAACAAATTCAAGTATTTTGTTTGTCATAGTTGGTCGCATAGTTTATGCATTATTGTGTCGAGCTGCTGTGGGGAATTTTGATCAGCACATACATCAGTCTCTCCAACACAGTAAAGCTTTTTGAGGGTCTTAGCTCAGTGATACATGCACTTTTTTCCTCTAAAAAAGTTCAAAGAAAGGAATTAAATTTCTCTTGTAAAAAACAGGGACTCTGAAGTATCATATCTGCCCTCTCCTGTCTCTTGTTTTCCCTCGCTGTCTCTCTCTCTCTGTCCGAACACTTTGGATACACATGTTCTGCTCCGGCTGAACAAGATCCTCCGGTTTCTCTCCCATACTTGATCTCTCCGGTCTCCCGCAGATTGTGGCCTCGGGTGAAGGTTTCATGAGAGGACAGCAGGGGCAGAGCTGCATTTTTTGGCATCTTTAACACTCGCATTATCCACAACACCTCATAAGGGTAAAGTTTTATAGAGACTGGAAAAGTCCTGATACCCTCCACTCCTTCCTCTCTGATGCATTAGAGGGGATGAGGACGAAAGCCAGGAGGGGTGTATGTGTGCCTATGTGTGTGCATGCGTGTGTGCGTGTATGTGTGTGTGTGTGTGTTTGTAAATGAGAGACAAACAGAGTAGGAGAAAACTGTAACAGTAAGACGGACAGGAAGAGTGAAGAGCAGAGGGAAAGAAGAGATTAAAAGATTGAAAAAGAGAAATGAGAAAAATAGAGCAAAAGGAAAGTAAGAATGAGATAAGAGGAGAGCGGAAGAGAACTAAAATCAAGTGAAGATACAGATAAAGACAAGTCAGACAAAAACAGAGAAAAGAAAGGCCAGAAAGAAAGAGGGTTTTGGTATCCAAAAAAAGCAAGAAGAAAAAAGCAATTTCCTGGAGAGAAAGCAGGAAAAAAAGACAGAACAAAACCCAGACATGTGAGTCTGTTCTGCAGGTATGATGTTCTCACAATCACTGCTTTACTTTTGGCATGTTAGCATGCTAACATTTGCTAATTAGCACAAAACACAAAATTAATTTTGGTTCATTTGTTCATAAACTAAAGAATCAGAAAAACTGAAATTCTGACCTGATGATGACGCTAGATAAAAGCAAAGGGAATTCACAAAATGATGACAGTTCATCTTAAGAGGGACACGAATGCCTGCACCAAACTTGATGACAATCCATTTAATCACATGGAATAAAAATCTTCACAATTTAAAACGGAAAGAAAAGGCTTTAAAGGCTGAAACTTTTTCGATTCTTGAAATCAAATTAAAATAGGTTTTGCAAGATTGAAACAAAGTCTGAAAGTTCACATAATGACTGAATATCTGCAAACTTTATTTTATATTTGAATTTTACATCGTCACAGCTGCAGCACTCCTTTTACAACATTTCTTTTTAGAGTTTCAAATTTGTCTGTTTTTTTGCTGCATCGGTTCTTAAGCGGGGTGAATCATCTAAAAGTTTGTGCACATATGTTGGGGAAAAAAGTTTTGAAACATTGACATTTAAGTTTCAAAAGGCCAGGTCTTCATTTTAAAACTGTCATGGCTTTATATATTAGAGTCTTTTCTTTCAGCGTCCACAAAATTATGAGGTTGCATGTAATCTTGCAGGTCTGGTATCACAAAAAAAAAAAATCAGGTTCATGGAGCAGAGGCATTTTTCCTTAATCAATCATTTGCCATCTGCAGTACAGTTCAATCAATTAGCATTTCCATACCATTCGAAAAATTATTGTGGTATTTAAGTTTCAGACATAAGTGGAGAACCGACTGCTGCATTAGCAGAGATATCCTGACTTTTAGCCCAGAGTACAGATGAATCTATAACCACGCTGGATCCTACATTTCCCATAATACAATTAATAACATCTTTAACCACCTGAGAATCACCTTGGACACACGAAAGTTGCTATGCACAGGTAACTCACCCTTCTAAAGAGAATGACTGTGTTTATTTGGTCAAAAATCGCTGAGCGAGAGAGTGAGGGGAGCTGTTGAGACACAGACAAGTTACTACACCTGGAAAAGTTGTTCCTTACAAACACTGCCTTCTTAGCTTGAATATGAGTGTGAAGAAGGATTTAGACGCAAAGACTTTCGTTTTAACATTTTAACGTTGTCACACATTTTCAGGTACTTTCTGTAACTTTTATAGAACATGGACACAATGTAAACAAACACAATATCTCAGAGATAAACCAATTCTGGTGAAAATGGGCGGGGTTTATGTAACCTATGTGGCTGATGTTGGCAAAAGACAATGACATGCAGTAACACTGGTATGGTTTCTTTAATATGTAAAAACCAGCAGAGCTGCTTACATGAGAGTGATGCCAACAGTTACGGTAAGTCTTCAGGAAATTAATGCAGGTCTATGTGATGTCAAAGTGACCCAAGTCAACATAATTGCGTGTGTGTATGTGTGAGCTCCCCAGTCCTGCAGCAGAGCCCCATCAGTCAACCTCTTGGCAGCAGAACAAACCGGGCAGAGTTACTTTCGAGCGGGTGTTCCCCTCTTTTCCCCTCCGCAGCCTTTTACTGTCACACAGGGATCTAAATGATGAGGACACGCAGAACATGCAGATGTTTGCAATATCTCTCTAATATGAACTCTCTCGTACGGACGCACCTGGCTCTGATTTGTCTGAGATAGAGCATGTAGCGTGTGCACTTGACATCAGTTTTTATGTGTGCAGAAAGATACTTAAAGGAAAGAAAGAAGCGGAGGAGGAGGGTGGGGGCTGTAAGTAAAAACAGAGCAACTGTCGCTCACATGCCTGACACAGAATGATAATCAGGGCCCGGGCTGCTTTTGTACAAGAGCAGCTTTGGTCTTGGGTGACAGCGCTGGTAGTGTTGTTTTACAGTCAGTCTGCAGTTGGAAATAAAAACCAGACGAGTCGGGCTCCGCGGCCAAAATCAGTCCCCCCGGTAATTAAAAGTGCCTGCTGAGAGCTCTTTACTACACGCAGCCAGATCACTGATCATCACTGGCCTATCACATCAAAAGGAAATGACACAGGACACAAGGCGAGCCATTAGTGAGTCGATTTTCCCCAAAAGATCACAGGCAGTCATTGGGCGGTTGATTGTCTACAGATTGTCTGCTCTTTCTCCACCTTTGCACCCGCAGGGAAACAAACTGAAACACACTTTTATTTTCAAAATCCTGATCTGTGGTAAAACACTACAGAGGTGAACTGTTTGATGCCACAATGATTTGGTGCAGTGCATCACCATATCTCACATACGGCTCATATTTCTGTTCTTTCTGAGTCAAAGTAATAACTTTTTTGAAACAGCAACCACTGTGGCCACAAGTGGTACTACAGGCTAAGGGCTCAAAGATTTTGCTTGCCTTAATTTCCCAAGAATCTCTGAAAGCAAAAGTTAAAAAAATTTGGGAAATACTATCATTCACTTTCTGACAGGAATTTGGATGAGAGGTTTGGTACCCCTCTCATGTCTGTGCAATAGATATGCAGCTACAGGCAGCAGCCAGTTAGCTTGGCTTAGCATAAAGACTGAAAACAAAAGGAAACAGCTAACCTGGTTGTTTTCATAATTGCACTTCCAAAGTATTGACAGCTCATTTAAATCATTTAAATTGGCTGCAAGATGCTAAAATGTTTACAACAGAAGAAAAGGTAGAAAATAACTATTAAGTCACACATGACATAAGCCCCCACAAGCTGCAGGTCATACCAAAGCAGGTAAAGACTGATTTATGGTTCTGCATTGGCTGCACAGAGAGCCTACAGTGTAAGCTACGCAAGTGGCCTACGTTAAGATCATTTAGATGGAGCTGACAAACATGGAATATGGAGATATTTATTAGGAATTGCAATACAGAAGGGAGAAAATATGTTGAAGGGGATGGTATGTACGAGGAGGGGTGAGTTGTGAAAATGCGGTCTGCCAAACAAGCCAATCACAGCTGTTGCAGTCCGCATCACCGGGATGTGTTGTAAAATTTCTAGGGAAGTGTACTTCAAGCTACAGTGTAGGGCAAGCAGCTATGGGGAGGCAACACTAATGTAGATTCAATGCAGCAACATAAATCAGACTTTATGCTGCAGGGACAGAAACCTCAAGGTCAAAGGTGCATTTTATTGCTTATAAATTCAACTTTATGTTTGTGATTTGTCTTTTAAAGTTAAACTCTGATTTAAAACCTGTTTTCAATAAAATGAAATCATATAGGAAAGATGCACCAGATGTTTCAAGTGCACGATAAAGCAGGTTGTGCTTTCGGGTATGGCTAAATTGTAACTGACAAAGTTGCTACCACACAGTGTTGCCAGATGGATAATATGGCAAGACAGTATTTTTCCAAAAAGTATCGTACACATGTAAAAAAGAAATTAGAAAGGGCCGGTAAAAACTACACAATGGCAAAACTCTGCCCTGTGCACCATATTAATGTAACAGCACAGAGGCAGTGCCCTTTGAACGAGAGCGCAACTGTGTGCTTCACACAACACAGTCATTTGCATCCATCTACACGCTTTGTCAGTGTTTTACCATTAGTAACTAAACTCACTCAGAGGAAAGGCAAAATTATTGTACATTCGGCCTTTTTTGGTATTATTGATCGTACATCGTACAAAAGGCAAAATTATCGTACAAATACGCTAATTATCGTACAACTGGCAACCCTGCTACCACAGCCTATCTTTAGGTTCTTAATTATTCAATCACTAGAAAGGCGTGGCAATGTGTGTTCTCTCTAGCACCACCCTCTCATCCTAATGTGGTCCCTTCTGACTCCATAAACCAAGTGCGACAACCATCATGATGCAACACCAATGTGTGACTCACAAGGCCTCAAAACGGCAGTCCACAAACCAGCAGACAACTTTGCAGAGGGTTCACACTTGTTTGATTTTATAGGAATGCAAACAAATAGGTGGATGTTCATTTTTCATTTCCAAGGTAAGGAACGATATTTTTTAAAAGTAAAAGTTTGCACACTGCAGAGCTCTTTTTCATGGATTGACTGTGTCTTTTGGTTCATTAATAGCATGCAAAGGAGCCCTGCAGTGTGCAAATCGTTGCTATATTTTCCTTCCGTCGATTGAGCACCTGCACCAAGTGGCTTTGGATGTGCGTGTGTTTCCTTTCCTTCAAGGCACGGAATAATCCTTAAAGCTCTTGCAGGTTTTTTTTTTGTCCATAAAAGTTGTAAAGTAAGCTCAAAGTGTCAGAAACTTGAGTAAACGTCTTGAGTTACTTCACAGCTACTTTAACCACTCATTAAACCCACAAACTATGAAACCTCCAGTGTTTTAGACCAGCTCCGCCGTCTCAGTGTCGCTCTTCCTCAGTCTGAATTAGACATTCAGGGATCCTCTGAGGTGCTGAACACCGGACATTTTTGAACACCTCGTTGAATGAGTTGCAGGTGCAATCAGCGAGACAACACCACGTTCAAACCTCGACACAATCGCCCTCCTCACTGTAATTTATTCTCCTTCAAGAAATGCAAAGGCAAGCGACGTTTATGCAGAGAAAAGGAGGGAACAGAGTCTTTGGGTCAATAAAAATCAAAAAAGCAGTTATTGACTTTGAAGCCCTTTGCCGTTTGAGGGAAACCCAAAACCTGGCCGATTGTGGCGAGTTGCTCTGGTTGAGGCCAGAGAGGAAATGCAGTGTGACACTAACAGGCTGAAGGAGGAAGTGTTGATGGACTGAATTAAACAAGGGGGAGGGAGAGGGGCGGCGAGGGAGGTGGGTGGGTTTGAGGGGGCATGACACTAATGTTTTCCATTGACAAGACGGAAAAGCCCCGCTGCTATGCCACACACACACACATACACACACACACACACACATACACACACCCACACACACACGGCCGTAAATTCATGCATTTATTCACAAGGAAGCCGGAGCAGAGGCTCTTTCCCATGCATACTTTAAGGAAAACATACACAAACATTTGGTTTAAACTGAAGCTTGAAGTTTGATTAAAAGGTGAAAGATCGAACCAATCAACATCTACCAAACTGCTCTCATGAAAATCTTCTTAGTGCAGTTTGATGAAAGCCTAAAAATGCACCTAATTCGCCTGGACTGAAAGAAAATAAGAAAGATTTCAATATATTTCAGGCTACTGTGACTCAAAGGTACACAAGCTGTCTGTTTCCAATTATGACTTTTAAGCTGTTTGAGGAAACGTGTGGTAACTTCAAGAGGAAATATTTTACATGTCAGGGATGTAATAGAGAAGCATTGTACTTTGTTTAATCTGCAGGATCTGGATTTTATCTGCACGCAAAACATGCAGCAGAGAAAACAAAGAAGCAGCAAATGTGGAAGGAGTGCTGATGGGAAACGAGCAGATGCTGAACAGAACAGACACACAAACATGTTTGAATGAGAATTTTCACTTAAAAAATGTTTCTGGTGTTTATTTTTGTTTTAATTTTTTTTACTGATTTGTTGTAATTAACAAAAACTTCCTGAAGAAAAACAACAAACATTGTATTGATATGAATTATGATGATGATGATATTGCACAAAATATCTCTACACAGCCTTTGGAAGACGCTGCACAGGGATATTTTTATAATGTAATAAGAGACAGATGCTGTCAAGACAGTAAAGACATTAAAGTAAACGTTTTCTCTATCACAACACACTTTTTCCATCTACATTTGGCTTAAAACGCCACCAGAGAAATTCTCAGAAAGGAAGGTCATCTCATGACAATGTTGATTTAATTAAAACAACTTGTGACCATGAGGGTGCATTTGTGCTTTACAGGTTTTAATGTTTTAATAATTCAAATGTTTCTGCACCTCAAACAGTCAAGAGTCTCCTGTTGTATTGTTTTTTAAGTGTCATAAAACATTTTGGATTTTGTTTTCTTTTTCAAGTTTCTGGTTTTTTTTTCTGACTCTGAGATTAAATTGAAGACAATTTTGTTTTCCACTTTGCTGTGTTCACATTGTTATCTTCCTTTATCAAACATCAAACGAAACCCTAATTTGTATTTACAGATGGAGTGGCAACAAAAATATTCAGGTAGTTTACAATTTAAATGCACCAATATGTAATTTTGGCAACTAGAAGTCTGTCATTCAATACAATAACAGCAAAAGACATAGTGTCATTACATCATGATGCAGCATGGAATGATAGGATTTGTTTATTTAGTTTTACAGCCACCACTGCAGATGAAAATCTAACTCAGGCAGTTCAAATTAATGTTTTAAAGTTTTAAACAATTCAACAAGTTTTTTCATCAATACTTCTAATCAATAAAGCAGCAAGGTGGCGCCTCAGCTACAAGCCAGAAGGTCCTGGTTTGATTTTGGGCCTTCCTGTGTAGAGTTTTTATCTCTGTGTTTTTATGGGTTTCCTTTCCATCAAAAATACGTATATTTGGTGCTCTTGAACGAGGCTGCCAACTGCTCACATGCTTGTGATGGGTTAAAGCTGGGGTAGGCAACATCTGGAAATCAAGCTAGATGTAGCATGAGACTCTTTAGAGAGCAACTTTGCTGCACTCTTCCCTCCGTGGTTTTTTTCTCCATCTTGCATTTTATATATTATTACATATTGCATTTCATTTGTTGTTGCTCTCTCTTTTAAGTCCAATTTACAACAAAGATTCACAACAACATAAAACGTTTGTGGGGAAAGTTTCAGTCGTGTAAACTGGTCCGTCTCAGCTCAACACAAACAGACATTAATGTGGGCAGAGACGAGTTCAGCGTGAGGAACATCACCTGCTTCAATAGCCAATCAGCTTGTACTGGTGGGGGCGGAGTTGTGTTTTAGTTTTTGTTTACAGGGTTTTTTTTGTGTGTTTTTTGTTGTTGTTTTGTTTTGTTTTGTTTTTTCTAAGAAGCGCAAGAGCAGCAAATAGCAACACGTATTCTCTGAAATTACTGTGATTGGCTGAGAATGACGGTCTGAATATAGAGTCAAGTAGAGGTGCAGAAGTTTAGAGTTCCTTCAGGCTGAATTTCAGTATGCTGAAAGGTTATTATGGGATTTTTGCCATAATGACACCAAAGATAAACTGCCTACCCCAGCTTTAAATGTAGAGATTCGGTTTCATATCATCGTGCGTGCTACAATAAAACTTGATTTTATTCTTTTCCATTACAGTTTGACTTGTTTCTTTTACATTCACGTTGTAGTAATGAGGGTTTACGGTTTAATTACTCTAGTCAACAGGATTCTCGTTGTGATTTTACTGAGCAGACATGAGATGATTTTTTGTTCTTTCTCTCTCTCAGTCTCTGTCAGTGTTAGTTTGGGGATGAAAGCATGTTTTGATCTGTAAGCCACTTTTCATATGTGGATTTGGGAGGCACATGGCATGGGAGAGGTCAGCATTTATGGGCATTAACAACAAGTCAGACAGACCTCCCACCACGCGCACATTCATCTCATAAAGCAGCTTCACTCTTCAGGCCTTGATAAGGTTGTCAATCAGCTCCACATTTGTGCAGGTCTGTCTGAAGGCAGCAGCAGCGACTCAGAGGCCACATCAGACAATCAGAAGCTCAAGCATTTCACCGTAGAATTACAAGGTCAAAATCTTTATCAAATCTTTTATCCCGCCTCCCTTTTAAGTCGTGGATTTGTTCAGTGTTATTCTTTCCTTTAATTAACAGGATTAAAGTGAACTTTGATCAATATCATTGGACACAATGCCTTGTTGTCAAACCTCCGTTAATCCCTGCAGACTGTCAGATTGCATCACATCTGCTGCTCAGAACTTGTCCACAGTGGATTTCAGAAGTGGCCTCGAGTCACACGCTGAGGCTCTGCAGCCAAAAATGCGACATGTCGAGGTGTTTGGAAATATTCCTGTTACTGTGCCATCATGAAGAGTAAATATTCATTGTTCTATCATCCAGAGTTGTCTTGTCACTAATGATCATACATCCAGATACAGGTCTGTTTTTAAAAATTACCTTTTGTTTCAAAGTAAATAAATTTAATAAAACTCTGTAATAGAATTTAGATAGTTGTGTGTCTTAATTTGTTTTTAAAGGTGCAAAAAAGGGTCACTCCACTATAAAAGTTCTTCTATTGTTCATAATTCCTTTACAGCAAATGCAGTAAAAAAGTAAATAAATACAACAATACAATGGCTGAATTGATGATCTGATTTATTCATTTGTTTGGATCCCTTTTGAACATGCATCTTATGTATCACCATTACATTCAAACAGTAATTTTCTGAAAGACAAATAATGATGGTCTTTATAACGCTCAGTTTTTAAAATACTGCTGTGAAAGTATTTCCTGATTTCATGAAAGACTTTTCTTACTTTCCAGAGGGAAAAAAAGTTTCCTGCACAATTAAAAAGATTTTACACATATTTCTAAATTTGAGCCTCATTTTCCAAATCCAAACAAAACTGGTAGTCAGAAATGACTTCCATGTCTTGCTTGATTGGAAACAAAATTCAAACAAAAATTTTAAAAATTTTCATCATCAGTTTAATTTATCTGCTTTGGTTCCACGATGTTATATTTGAATATAAAGCTTGTAAAATATTTTAGGTGCCTCCATGTCTCATTTAAAAGGGTACAGACAAAAATATATTTTTTGTACTTTAATTCGGAGTGAGAATATGTAATGCTTTTCCATCTAAATGATTAAAACAGTCTTCTTTCAAATTAGATGCTCAGCTCTGCTACTCAAATGTAGAATCAAATAAATGGGACAAGTTTGCACCCAAAATGAATTAAGCTTTCAGGAGCATCAGAAAATTTGACTAAATTTAATTTGTAAATAGTGTTAGTTTTTGTAATTAATGTAATAAGAATTAAAGATTTTAAAATTTACTATCTAAAATTAAATTTAGAAAAAATGTTAAAATAACTGTACACAAATTTGGAAAGGATATCGGACCTGTATCTTGATTTAATTTGTTTGTTTGTTTGTTTGTTTATCAGTGAATTAAAAAACAAAGTCAAGTTCATTAAAAAAATTCAGTTAATTTTGCTCCAACTTACAAATGGCAAGGAACAGAACTTTTTTGTAATTATAAGAAAATAAACTTGGCATCAAACATTTGAAGACATAACACCTCTTTAATTAATTTTTTTATTTTTATTGCTATTAAACTAAAGTTTTCTGCTTAAATCTTTGATTTTGAACACTTTTACAGTCCAACAATAACAAGTAATGAATATGATATTTTTATTTAAAAAAGCACATGGAGCATTATGAAGCCCTGTGTTGTTTTTGTGACAGTGTGTTTGTGCAGCTCTGTGAGTCTGAAGAAAATCATCATCATTGCCTGTGCCTGGATCACAGCGATCTGCTGGCTGTGACCCTGGCTCCCCTCTTTCACCTTTAGGTGTTGATTGCTTTTAGAGCCCTGAGTCTAGATTGAGGGCTTTTCCCATGGAGATTAGACGATCTGGTTTAAAGATGTTTCAACAGGTCGCTTGTGAGGGGTCAAAGGTCAATTACATAGTAGTGCCTAATGGTAGCAAATAACGTCAATCACCCTAAATGGACCAGCGGCGAGACTTGTGCCTGACTTTGGGCTGGAATGTGGAGAATCCAGAGGTTAAGCTTGTGGCTGACTGGACACACACTCACACACACACACACACACACACACACACACACACACACACACACACACACACACAGTTCTTGGACTCTAAGCTGGTTGAGCTCACTCACCATCAGCCACTATGCTATGCTATCAATCTTGCAGTGACCTCATTCAATCTAAAAAAAACAAAAAAACATCATGCATCCAATCACTGCAGAGATCATGTGACCAAGAATAAAGTGATCGGCTCTATGGAAGAAAAGAAAGGCCTACTTTAATAAAATCCGTTTACTCACATATTGTATCTTTTCACTTAAGTAAATCTAGTAACAAAACAGTGTAGAAATACTGAGTTAAAATTAAAAGTTGTTCATTAAACATTTAACTGCAGCAGAAGAATAAAAACTTAGCATTAGGTTCAAAAAAGTAATAGTACTTATCATTCAAAATGAGCCATTTACAAAAATATATTTTAAATTATTGACTTATAATTACTGAGACATTCTTATATACATTACTTTAATGCAGCTGGTAAAAGTTGAATTTCTATGTTAATATTTATGCTGTTGTGTAGCTTGTGAATTTTATCCTTGGATTAACAGTCTAATCTTTATGAGTAATATTCATAGTTTATTTGTTTGTTTTGCTTCATATTATAAATCCAAATAAAGATTAACAAGTTACTAAAACTACAAAATAAATGTAATAAGGTGAAAGCCACAATATAAAATGTAGCGAAGTATAATGCTTAAATAAATGTACATTATTTTCCACCACTTAAAGTCTATGAGAGCTGCAGAAATTTTAATTGTTTGTTAATTAGTTGATCACAATAAAATTAACAACTGTTTTGATCATCTGTTCAGCAAAAGTCCAAATATTGTTGCTCATTTTTATCATAATAATTTTTTTTTTTTAATTTGAGCAACTACTTCTTCATTAGGACACAGTTTTAATTTGTCTTAGAATTTGATTTTGCCAAATATCTGCTTAACTTCTTCTTCTGCTCCTCTTCCTCCTTTGTTTCTCTGAGGTCAAACTTTCCTCCCCAGCATGAAGAGTCTGAACTTCTGTGAATGAGAACTCTGTTGGCACAGACGTCTGCATCCGCATTTATGTCCCAGATTGACTCTGTAATTAATGACCTCGCCTGGGGCACACAAACAAATGACGATGCTGTGTGCCCATGACAACAGAGATGACTCATACCCTCAGCGAGCCCTCACCTGGTCGGATGTGCCGCCTGTGCCAGATGTTATGTTACAGCACCAGTAACTCAAACTGACACCAAGTGATGTGTTCATAAAGTTTTTGTTTGGTTTTCATAAAGCTAAACCAAACTGCTGAGGGATTCCAGCTGGAGTTTAATTAAATGTTATAAATATATTTTATTATTTTAATCACAGGGGACAATCCCCGCTGAGCAACAATTAACTGTATATGAGCTCATCTGTAATTATTTTTACCATGATCTCCATCTGTTTAATGTGTTAACAGTTGCTAATCAACACTTTTTAGCCGAGGTTAATGTGAACGTCATTAGTTTCGTGATGGAAAAATTACACTTAAGTTCACGGAGAGAATCTTCTGGGATCCTGTCGTTGTGAAAGATCTAGTTATAAGACTTTAATCTTAATCAAAGCTTGTCTTCAAGAAAATAAATACAAACTGTAATTTATACCTAAAAATCCTGTCAATTCAGCGGGGGCCCCACTGCAAAGTCTTGCCCCAGGGCCCTTGAACAGGTTAGTCAGGCCATGTCAGCTCTGGCTCAGAGTTCTTCAGCTGTACATAATGTTTTTGCAAATTGTTCTAAAATGTTCTCTGTTTTTATCCATCCATCTGAAACCTGTCAATGCCTAATGCTTCAGAAATGTTACAGCTTCTCTTTGATTGACAGGAATGATAAATGAATGAATCATTCTTGTGCAAACATGTACAGTAATCTGTCCTACAATGTGGTCCAGCGTGGGCCACAGTGTCCCACACACACTGTTTGTGGGTTAGTTTCCATGCCTCCCCTGGCCTTTAAGCTCTTTGCAGGGAACAGCACAGTGCAATCACGCCTGGTTTATGGCAGCCAATCTGCCTTTCACTGGAGAGTAAGATTGATGACGCCTGTCCTGACCGACTGGTGCTCTGAGCGAGATGCCACTGTCCAACACGTACTGCACACTTGTAAACCTCAGTCTGCAAACAAGAAAACATTTCCATAAATTCATACTTGAGGGAGAAATGTTAATCTTGGTCCAGTTAATTAAAAGAAAAAAACTCTGGATGTTAACTATTAAACTGGTGTTTATCACAAACAGCTGAAAACGGCTGCACATCCTTGTCTCCTTTAGTCTTGTTGCCCTTTTGACCCACTGACCAGACAACTTACATTAACTCAACACAATGTTTTCTCCCATGAATGCAGCGTTAACCACCACAGACTCCCATTGACACTCAAACGGAAGTATTTTTACGGCCTCCAAGCACCACTGAACAAGTTTAAAGCAGCTTAATTGCAGCGCTGACCCGATTGCCATCTACATGAATGTGTGTTGGTGGGGAGGAGGCTGCAGACTGTTAACTGCAGCGAGGTGCTAAGATGAAAAAAGGTTAATGAGCTGAATGCTGCACTGCCAGACCAGCTTTCAAGTTGGGATTCATTTCTTTATACAGACTAATAAAGAGAAGGCTACGGTGGCCCTGAGGTGCCACACAAAAACTCTGGATGAAACACATTAACAAAATTAAAAACACAACATTTCAGAAAACACACCAAATTTCTTGAATTTTCACTAAAGACACTAAAATTTGAACAAGTTTGGGTTGATTTGGCACCAACACAATAATGAGTTAACTACCAAGTGTTTCCCAAATATCTATAGTTAGAAAACCAACTGAAAGGGGGGTGCTGAAGGGGGTACATCCATTGGTACTGGGTAAAGTTGCATATGCAGCACTGGTTTATATTGCCATTTTTACCAAAATTTTGCTATATTTATCCCAGTGATTTTTAGTGAATAAAAAGTTGAGCTTTGTGTTTTTATATAAAGAAATTAAGATTAGTTGTATTTTTTGTTTTAATGTTATTTGCTAATGTTTAGTCAACTATATCATAGTGGGGCGGTGGATCAGAGGTTTGCACTGTTGCCTCATAGCAAGAAGGTTTTGGGTTTAATACCCAGCTGGGGCAGGGCCTTTCAGTGTGGAGTTTTCATGTTTTCCCCCTGTTTGTGTGGGTTCCCTTCAGGAACTCCAGTTTTCTCCCATAGTCCAAAGACATGCAGGTTAATTGGTGACTCTAAATTGTAGGTGTGAATGTGAGTGTAAATGGTTGTTTGTCTCTATATGTCAGCCCTGTGATGAACTGTTGACTTGTCCAGGATAAACACCGCCCTTGCCTAATGTCAGCTAGGATTGGCTCCAGCTTACCACTCCCACCCCCAGTTTCCTGCAAAGATTAAGCAGTTATGGTTGAGGAATAAAATATTAATTTGCAGAAATGATATGTTTTATGGAATGTAGTGTTTTCTGATTCATTTTGTTAAATGAAAATATAAGTGTTTTTTTCATGATTTGTATTATCTGATTTTTAGTTTTATTCCTGAAATGTAGATGTGTTTTTTTTTATGTAACATTTTGTTTATGCTGTGTTTTGTGTTTTGGCACCTCTAAACCACCGTAGAATGCCTATGGCTTTCATTTATTTCAAAAGGCATCAGTTCAACAAGTGTTTTCTTCCAGAGTTTTAACCTTCCATCTGTGACAAACATTGTGACTCCACAAACTCCAACCATGAGATCCACATGCTTGTCTGGTACAGTAGTAACAGGAAATGAGGTAATGAGGGCCTCTCTGGGAGTGCACAGCATGGAGAGCGATGCACTGACCCATGGCAACCCAGACAGGTCCACTGAACTTTAAAGGTGAATTGGATCAGGGCCCCTGCTCGGCCGCTGAGCCTAAAACCTCCTGATGAGGGCTTAGCGGCGGCAGTGAAAGCAACCTAATGAGTGAAGAGTAATCAACACTATTACTCAGCCTCGCAAGCGCACCCAAGCTTCAGTCGTTTACGGCCAAACTACAGGCTGATTCACTGCGAGAGTGACTAATAAAGAGAGGGGAGCATGAGTGAACTTAAGAGCTTTAGTATAAATCTTTGCTAGTGCAAGGCCAAAGAAAAAAAGGCTTTGATTAATAAGCTGAGTGGATTTTTCGCCCTGTCTGTGACCATCTGGGGCTCAAACTAAACTGATGACCTCACTGCATTTCACTGGCTGCAGTTCATCCCGCAACATGTCGCACTGCAATCAAAGAGCAGCGTCAATACAAAGACCACAGCAACTGCAAGGTCATAGTGAACAAGACAATAATTAGATGTGTCAGAGTCTGTGTTTGTGCATTTGGCTTTTTCTATTAAGAATTTCTAATGGTCCAGGCGTGAGGCTGAAAATAATATTTCTGTAAAAAGCTTTTCATTGATGGTCAGATGATACATACAAACAAAATGTAGCCAAAAACTTTTGCTAACAAAGGTAAAAAAAAAAATGCATTTTTAATTTCAAAATTAATAGCAAGCTCCTAATAACAAGATAATAAATGTAGACTCAGTTCAAAACAACAACATGGCCTCTCAGTGGACGAAGAATTAAAGAATGTCAGGATCTCCAGAAGCTGCAGGAATTAGGATTGTTTGACCACTAGGGGGCAGACAAACTACAAACAAGTTGACAGAGCCATCACTCATTACACTACCAACTGTCACCTTTTTTCAGGAAGTAAGAAAACCTCATTCATGAAAACATTTTGAATGATCAAAGCAATTCAAAGTCACTTTCTTGTTATTTTGAGAGCTCATAAATAATAACTGTTTTCTTTTGGCCAAAATCCCCAAATCTGGTCATGAATTGACAACAAGACGCATTCACTGGCAGACAAGAGATTCAGTCATACTCCTGGGAAAAAGCAGGTTAGTGAACACCGACTTAAGAATGTTTTATCACGGAAAAATAAATATATCAATAGTCGTTTTAAAAGCTTTGAGTGTCACACATTTTGTCCAAACATTTCTAATGCTGAAAGGCCAAAAAGCGAGTTAATGTGCTTCATATTTTTTCAGGCAGGTTCTGTCGTCTCCGGGCCTCCTCCAGCAGTTCAAAAGTTTAAACTCGGCCAGGATCAGTTGTCGGGATACTTAAAGCAACTGAGGGACTTATGGAGCCGTAATCCTGAGTGTGTAACTGATTTAATGAACAAAGTAAAAACAGAGGGTTGATCTTCTAATCCCTCAAATACTACAAGCTCCTTGAAATACTGGTGCACCACATTTCTTTCCCCTTGATGTTAATCAGGACTGCAAATCCACAAGATTTCAAGATTCTGACTTATCAATCTCGGAGAGCAGAATCAAACAAAAGCAAACGGTTTGAGGAGGATCTGTAGTATATCAAAGTGCATACTTTTAAATGGAATCTCTGTTAAGTGGTGTGTGGGTTGATGTGTGTGTGTGTGTGTGTGTGTGTGTGTGTGACCGTGCTGGATTCTCTGGCATGTGAAAGAGATTGAGTTTCATAAGGAGATCTGGTCGTTAATTCGCCTGTTTATCTCGATGCAGAGCTCTGGACTAAATTTGAGTGTAATATATGATTCTCTCAGACACGTTTTATCTCCACCGACTCCTCCCTCCCTCCATCCACCTCCTCCTTTTCTCCTCAGCACCCCCCTATCCTCCCCCTCACACACACTCATCCGCCTCCTCTTCCTCTCCAAATACCTTCCAGTCAAACAGCTAATTCTGCAGCTTATCAGTCTGATGCATCATTACTCCCATTTCTCACATTAGCTGATCCGTTTTTATTGGTGCATTTAACACCGCTACCCTCTATAAAAAGTTTTACAGGTGCTTTGAGGCAGTTTGTCATGTTTACCTCCAAAAAAACAAGTCATCACTTTGATTCAAGGCATCACTTTGGATCAGGAGCAAAGCGTTGATGCTCTGCAGCTGCTGCACATGTAATGGACCAAGAAGAGCCGTGCCAGCTCTGGTTTCATACTGCACTGACGGTTTATGTTGGCCCCCGGTCAGGATCCAGAGTTCCCCTCTGAAACTATTTTAAAACCACTTCTCTCTCCCTCAGTACAGATTAATATTTGCCATAAAGTGTTACAACCTGAAAAAATTGTTTGCCAAACACTTTTATTGGTTTACAAGTTTATTTTTTTGCTTTTTGTTTCTCTTTTTACATGTGAGCTAACATCGCATCCGCCGCTCACTGCAGTCAGCTACTTAAACATTCAGGTACTTACAAGCTTGTAGTGCCACCTTGTGGTAGAAGTCAATAGTTTGATTACACAGAAGGTCCACAGGATGATCACATGCACATACTGACACATTATTAACATGCACCATTTGGCCAAAAGTATACAGACACACACTGTGCACCTTTGTTCTTAGTTCTGCGTTTATCATGATCATCAGAGAAACTTACAGGAAATGTTAGTATTTATTTTATTTCAAATTTGTCGTAGTTTGAAAGATTTTTCCTTCTAGCCCAGAACTGAACTGCATCCAACACATTTAGGATTCAGGAAAACTGAAAACATTTCACTTTCACTGGTTTATGATGATTTACTTTATGTGTTACTGTCTGGAGCAGCAGCATTAATTGATCAGTCTATCAATTGAGTCATAGAAAATTAATTGCAAACTATTTTCAGAATTGATTAATTATTTTAGTCATTTTTATATAAAAAAAACTGAGAAGTATTGCTGGTTTAGCCCCCGACGTGAGGAATTGCTGCTTTTTTGTTTCATTTATGATCATAAATGAGGAGTCTTTGGTTGGACTGTTGTTTGGACAACAGAAGCAATTTGAAGATGTCACACTGGGCTCTGGGAAATTGAGTTGAGCTGTTTTCCCACTTTTTTGACTTTTAACGGAATAAACGATCAAATGTAAAAAATAATCCGCAGATTAATCTAGAATGAAAATAATCATTAGTTGCAACCCTGTTGCTGTCTATATGATGTGATGTGAGTTCCTAACTGTGAGTGGTTGTTTTTTCATGTTATTTAATGTAAAGTCCAGTTAGTTTACGTCTGTACGTACATAATGTTTGGGGTGTCTGCATATTTTTGGCCACGCAGTGCACATCACAAGTGCAGTATTTATAGTTTGAATTTACATTTATACAACGCAGTAATTTGTGCTCCTATTGCACATTAACACATTTTTTCCAGTTTGTACAGAGAACTGCTATGCAAACACATTTGTTAAATATTAAAAATCTGAAAGAAAAAAAAAGTTACAGTTGCTCAAACTAAATTCACAGAAATACGTACACATGACATTACAACAATATAAGTTTGATTCTCTACCTTTCAAGCGTCTTTGGTTTTATCTCATTTAAAGGTCCAGTGTGAAGAATTTTGGGAGATCTATTTGTAGAAAAATGGCAAATGGAATACAATGTTTATATCGAGTATGTTTTCATTAGTGTATCATCACCTGAAAGTAAGAATCGTTGTGTTATCACTTTAAAATGAGCCTTTTGTAAATGAAGCCAATCCTTTTCTACGGAGTCTGCCACGTTGCACTGCCATGTTTCTACAGTAGCCCTGAAGGGACAAACCACAACTGACTCTTAGGAAAGCCTTTTGTATTTTTTTCAAAGTTTTGCAGTCACCATAAGTTCTCCACGGGTGGAAATGGAGGGGGTACACAGGGATGTTCAGTTGAGTGCAGTCTGCAGTTTCACCACTAGATGCCACTAAAGCCCACACACTGACCCTTTAACGTGAGCGCACTCTGTAAGTTAAATACAGAGATTTGAAATGTGCTTTAGATAATTAATACTTGCACATCAATCACAGTGAACATATTTTTGCTAAAGTAAAATTTAAAACATATGACAGTACAGTTCAACAAATGGTCTGCTTTAAAAAGTCCAATTTCAAAGCAATCTGTGACTTTTTAATGCAGAACTTGAGCAAAATTATTCATTACACTTCACATAACATTCAAATCTGCTGTCATTTGTCTCCGGGGTTTGATATTTTTGAACAAAAATGTTGAGTAAAATGTCTTTCATAGCCAGTACTCGTTAACCTCCGACTGTCTGAGCATCATTAAATGCACCATACAAGTGTACAAATTCAAAAGGCAATTATTTGCTCGTTATGATGCGGTTGATGAATCACATTTCAAGCGTCCATTTCTGTTCACTGAACTTCTGCTATTGCTGTCACAGAAAACAGCAGTTTGGTTTGTACTAAGTCAAAAGTCTGTCACGAAGTTTTGGTCAAAACTGATCTAAATTTGATTCGAAAGAATATTTTTAGACGGTTACATTTCACTTTTACATTAACAGCATTTCAGTGTTAGAGGTTAGGGTGAGGGTTCAAACTCCTATGCATAATAAAATGTAGTCCCTGAAAAGCTGTTGAACCGTGGTTATATGCAACCTAGACTAACTTGACTTTTTTTAAAAATTAAATTATCAGTTATTTTCAATTATTATTTCTGGCCTGAAAAGGAGCCAATTTTTGCAAACTTTCTTGAGCCTAACCGGATGTTTTGCCTTGAAGAACATGTTTCCTTTCAGTGCAGTTTTGCAGCAGGAGGTTTGACAAACATCATCATGGCTAAACTCTCTCCTCTGTTAAACATTATTAGCCGATGTCATCATAGTCTTCCTCAGATGAAGAGTCTTGGTCGGGGCTCACAGGTGAGTAGATGGGGCCGTCGTCTTCATTATCTGAAGATCAAACAACAATGGAGATCAACAAATATTATAGATTTTATTGTTCCAGGAGTGAAACAGATGTTTCTGTAACATCTGTACCGAGACATTTACCTGAATCGTGCAGATCTGTTGTTTTTACCCTTAAAGGGTCAAAAGCATGATTGACAGCAGATGACTGGCTCGGTCCTGACTCTGTGATTTGTGAAAGCAAAGGTCAAATGTTTAGTTTTCAGAAACTTTACCTGCCTGTGAAAACTTTTTGAGACGGTTTCAGATTGACTTTCATCTTTCAAATCCTCCTGAATGAGGAAGTAAGACAAAATTTGGTTTTTCTGGCCTCTATGTCATGAACACTCATAGATTCAGTTAAAAAAAGAGGATTATATTAAGAAAGGAATCATTTATTTATGGTGGATCCTAATTTCAATATTAAAGCAATAGTTCAGCATTTTGGGATTTAGGCTTATTCCCTTTTTTCTTACAAGAGGAGACTCAAACCCCTCTCGTGTCTGTGCAACATACATGAAGATACATTTAGCAGCCAGCTAGCTTAGCTTTGCATATAGCTTTGATGTAGAATCATACGTAAATATGAACGGAAGAGCTAGCATAAATCTGTCAAAAGCTAAAGATACGTGCCTGTTACAAATTCATGTTAAACATGTCGAAATATTCCAGCCACTGTGCATTTTTAAGTAAAGAGCAAAGTGTCAGTTAATTTTAAAACAAATTCATGAAGTCATCACAGTCAATGACTGTTCCTCATTTCCTCCATGTCAGCAGCTAATAACACAATAGATTTTATACGATAAGTATTTTAATCAAATATGCAGTCATTCCTCAATGTAATTGTGTTCAATGGTGCGACTTAAGGATACAATGATACACATTTTTACATATTTCTCTTTCTTATTGTATTTTCATATATATTTTAAAAAGTATACTTTTATTTTTCTTATTTATTATCTATATTATGTTTTTCTCATAATTTCAGGATATTTTTCAAAACGATTTCTGAAGGGCAGCGGATGAATGAATGCGACTGACCGGGAGTCACTTTGACGTAGCTGTTTGTGTTTTCATAACATTCTCCGGAGGAGGTGCTCGAGGTTTCAAACGAGTCCTCAGGGATCTTTGACACTTTGGCATACTGAGCCTCTACAGAACCGTTGTTGTAGCTCGTAAAGTTTCCCATCACTGCAGTTCTGGGTTCAGTACCTGAAAAATTTAAATTGAAATAAAATGTTAAAGACAAAGAATAAGAAAACAGTAAAAGGAAATAGGCTATTGTAAAATGGATATTGTAACAATGTAGTTAAAAAAATGTTCAGGAATTCAGAACTTTAACAGAAAAATATTTCTTTCTTCTAATTAGTTGCAAGAAAGTGTCATGTATCACAATGATAAAATCAACAATAGAATAGAATAGAATAGAATAGAATGCCTTTATTGTCACTATACACAAGTACAATGAGATTAAGAGCATCTCCATCAGT
>JAQLOL010000008.1:3891174-3909538 GCA_029783665.1 Naso thynnoides | reverse complement strand
TCGGTATCGGCCGATATTCAAGGCTGCAATATCGGTATCGTATCGGAAGTGAAAAAATAGTATCGGGACAGCCCTAAATGCAACTAAAACTGGAATTCTCAACATGTCTTGATTTGATTATTGCTTACTCCGACTATGACTTTCCTCAGATGCTGTTTACTTGGCTGTGTCTCACTCAGAATATTGTCTTAATTGGGTTAATATTGGGATATTGTCGTCCATATAAATGTAGTAAATGTCTCGACTCCCTTTTGTGCTGTTTCAAAAGCACATTTTGCATTAAATTTTCTTTTTCACACTTCAGAATCGGCTGGTAACTGAGTGTGTCGCCAAGTCTTGTGTCCTCATCGAGACTCCTGAGAAGAGAGTCGGGCTCGACTGTGATGAGCCGAGCTGTGGAGTTCTCACTTCAGGAGTTTCGTTGGTTCGGCCGTCACCTCTGCCACATCTTAAGTAATTACAAAACTTTCCTCGCCTACGTTTTGACTCATTATCACCTCTTGATAATATGCCCTACCAAACAGTTAAGATGTGTTGGTCTGTATAGCTGCAACTCGAGGCAATGTCATGAATTTTCTTGCTTTACCTGACCATCACTCTAAAACAGAAAAATACCCAATTTACTGTAATGTAAGACGAGGAAAAAAAACCCACCACGATTCTCACATTTTATAAAACTGGAACAATGGAATGTTTGTTTCAAATTGTTAAAAATGATGAGATGGATGAATTTCCTTTCTTTCGATGAATCACAGATGGGGGTCGTCAGAGGAAGTTTGGCTGAAAATGGTTGTAAAGGAGCAGAATTACAGGCACAGCAAGAACTTCACGCAGAAACATCCCAGAATAGAACCCAGAATGAGAGCAATCCTCCTCGACTGGTTAATTGAGGTTGGTCTTCAGCTGCATCTCTCATTTATGTTGCGAGTGCTTCAGTAAGTTATTGACTCTTTGCTTTAATAGATGCGATTAGATCTGATGTGAGTTCTGGTCACTCAGCCATGTTAGACACCAACAGTGTTCTTTATCCTAACGCTAAGTTTAATTTAACAACAAGCTAGTGAAATGTAAGTGTATTGTTTGGTTGGCTTTTCAATGTAAAAGTCATGTGATCACTTTAATTTAACATTTCTTTTTTTAAACCAGGTGAGTGAGGAATACACGCTCCACCGGCAGACGTTCTACCTGGCTCAAGACTACTTTGACCGCTTCATGTTGACCCAGAACAACATCGAGAAGGGAATGCTGCAGCTCATCGGCATAACTTGTCTTTTTATAGCGTCAAAGATGGAGGTGAGGAAGAACAGGACGTGATCAGTTCCAATTAATCGACCGTGCGGCACCTTAACACGAACAAAAAAAACCCACATTTAACTTGCACACAAAGAAACTTTTGGAATCAGGGTGTTTTAAGAGGCTCGTTGAGGCTGAGGTGTCTATTTGCTCGATGCATTAGACTGCCTGTGAAAGTTTGAGTTTTATTTTGGTTGTCCACAGGAAGCGTGTCCTCCGAAGCTCTCAGCGATGGCCTACATGACAGCAGGGGCGTGCTATGAAGACGAGATCCTTCAAATGGAGTTAATTATATTGAAGGTAATATTCTTACAAGTTAGGCTCTGTTTTGATACAGATGCTCTCATTAATAATTAGTAAAAAGGTTTTAATTTTTGCATAATTTTACTTTGCTCATCTTCCACAGGCATTGAACTGGAACCTTTGTCCTGAAACTGCCGTGTCGTGGCTGAATCTCTACTTCCAGATGGCATCAATGAAAACCAACTCCGACCTGCTGGAGCCTCAGTTTCCACTCGACACTTACCTACAAATGACACGTGTAGGTGTTTGGACGGGTTATTCCTTTTAAGCATTCATGCCGACACAAAGAGGTTTTCCTTCACAGATGTTTTACTGGATTTTTTTTTTCAGTTTTAAAGGGATATTGTGGAATTTTTGACATAGAGTCTCATTTTTGACCTACCCAGTCGTATTCCTAATGCAGAGACCGTTTTCAGCTTGTTTTAACAGTACAGAGTCTGGATAACTCACCGTTTAGCCACGAATGCTAATACTAGCACAAGTCAATGGCACTAGTAATAGCTAACACTAGCCACTATCGAGCTCTGATTAAACACTCCACAGTACACCGAAAGCAAGTCAAATATGATGACAGTCTGTTGAGGTCAATTCAGGTATTTTCAGAATAATTTTAGAAGTCAAAGAACCGCAGATTTTTTTTAAAATTTGTGGCTTTTGTTAGCAGCAACAGTGACAGGAAGCTGCTGAACCATTTACTTTCTGTTGCTACTAAGCCACAAATTAAAGAAACTAGGCAGTAGTTTGACTTCTAAAATTATTCTTCAAACACAAATTTGCCTCACCAGAAGACAAAATTGTTCAATTGAACTCATGTTCTTATCTCATGCTGTTGTTTCTCTTCTGCCTTTTTGACATTCCTAGCTTTTAGACCTGTGTATGCTCAACATTAACTCACTGGACTTCCAGTATCGAGTGTTGGCAGCTTCGGTCTTGTACCATTTCATTCAACAGGAAACAGCTGAAAAGGTTTCAGGTAAGATTTGGGGTTATAAATAGAAGTGTTGGTTATGAAGGGTCAAATGTGTCAAACAAAGTCTTTATTCATATTTCATGGCCTGGGCTGTAATGTAACTCAATGCCTATGAACATTTTTTGTGTGTTCAGGTCTGTCAAAAGACGCCACCCAGCTGTGCGTGAACTGGATGGCCCCCTTTGTGGAATCGGTGGGCAGGTTTGGAAAAGCGACACTGAGGGACTTTGCCAAAGTTAAGACAGAAGACAGACAAAACATCCAGACGCATGCAGACTACATGACCATGCTGGTTAGTGTAAACTTATTCTTGTTCTACCTGTTGGCATTCAAAACAACTTTCATTTAGCCAACATGTGAAGCACTTTGTGCTCCATTTTAGTGTATGAAAAGTGCTCTATCAATACAGATTGACTGATGAGCTTCCATGACTTTCATCTTTTATTTCAGGACGCCGTCAGTAAACGAGAGGTGAGCAGCGAGTTCCTCACTCCTCCCAACAGCACAGAGAAACCTGCACACACTGAACCACAAGAGAGACACTGAGGTGACCGTGGACAAAGAGGATGCAGGGAAAGATCGCGCCCTGTTTAACTGGAGACGGCTTCTCACCTACGGAGGGAAAAATGCTGTTAACTGGGAAACCGAGTCCTGATGGGAGTTCATTTCACGCCTGCTGATTTGAAATCTGTCACTGATCGCATTATCCAGGATGATGTGCCTTTGTTTTAAGGACTGTCACATCTGGGCCAAAGCTTTTTTTTTTAATTATTCATTTTTAGCAGTTTTAGCAACTTGGTGCTTTTAGAAATGAAATGGTTTTTAAAAAAAAGTGTCAGTGTTTGCTGTACGGGTGTCATTTCGAGGAAATGACGTTCTTCTATTAAAAGCTATGTGCAATTGTTTATTTTTGTAGCATATTAAATATGTACAGACAATAGATTATATAGATTATATTTTTAAAAACGGCTTCAGGGTCAGTTAAAATGTTAAATTGGTTTTAAAATAGATGTTGTGTAAACCAGCCGAGTGCTGCCACTTAACTTGTCAGCTAATCTGTAAAGTATCTGTAAGTGCAAAAGATAACTTGGAAACACTGGTGTTCACTATGAATTTGCTCTTTCTTATGAAGTGTGAAGGTCATGTTTCAGCGCATGTTCCTCCCTTTCAGTGTTCCTCAGTTCTCTTTGCTCTGCTGTTGTAACAAAGCCATTGTTTGTGTAACTCAGGGCAATGGATTATCGGTGCTTAATTTTTTGGGAAAAAAATAACTTCCAAGTGATTACAAGTGTACAAATGAGCAACTGTATTTATTTAGCAGTTTATTTTCTACCACAAAATAAAATATACACTCCCAACAGTCTGATGGCTTCAGTTGTTTTTTAGAAGTACAGTTTGGCCATCGCCTGCAGGAATCGCTTCTTTCTCTTCTGTGCAGCCAGCTGCAGCACTTCCTCCGGGTTGCTGGTGTTCAGCTCTGCCTGTCCGATCGCTTTTATCTGAAGTAGAGAAAAGAGACAACTGAGAGAGCGCTTTGCTGCTTAAGCATAGACTTTGAGATTCTTTATGCAGGCTGAAATGTGGCTTGATTTGGTTATAACAGTTCTAGATGTCTCGTGCATTTCAGCTGTTTAAACAGCTTTTTAAGACGCTGCTGTAAAAAGGTCTGAATACGGTTGTGAAAAAAATGGAAAAGCACTATATAAAATGCAGTCTGTTCAGCTCCCAATAATTTGCCAGCTTGGTTTTTAAAAGGATAGCAACCAGCTACAGTTACTTTCTATTAAACGTGGTGTTTTTTGTTTGTTTTTCTAAGTAGAACAGTAAGGTTGGAGCTGCTTACCGCTATTTGTCTCTTCTCAGTCTCGCCTCGTTTATGGTGAATATCTGAACTGAGTCAAGGAAGAAAAAAAAAAAGCTGCACAATGAAGTCAACAGTTTGTTTCTTCGAGGCCCATTTATGCTCCATTTACGTAAGAAATTAAACACACGTGTTTCAGATGTAACCGCCACGGCTCACATACTTCCACGCGTCATTTACGTCGACGTTGATTTCACACAGTACATCCACTGGATGGAAGTTTGGAGTCAAAAGTTTCTGTTTGTACTTCTGGATATGCTCAATGAAGAGCGGGGGTGTGTGTGTGTCTGTGTTCCTGTCGCCATGACGACAACAACAACATGATTATGCTTAGAGAGATTGTTATGAACCTGAACATGGACAAAAGCCACAGTGCTGTTAATGGCTGTGGTTATGAGGCAACTAAACTTTGTATCTCTCTCCATCTTCTTTGCCCATGTCCATGTCTGAACTATTGTCTACACTGCCCTCATCATTTCCCACCACAGTGATTGAAGGTATTACTCCATTTAATTTGTATCTATACGCCTCTAGTGAATGTACAGAAATACGGACAAAATTAACAGAGTACGGACAGAGGGCTGAATTACCCGTATGCGTATTTAATGTCGAGCATAACTGCGCCTTTACAGAGTTCTACTGTAAAACCCTAAAAATGGACAAAGGGTTGATTAGAGAAGACAAAAACAAAAATGTTTTTTGCATGACTCATGTTTAGCAAAAGGAGAACTAGCGATATCTTAAAGTCTGTATTGGCCCTCCTTAATTGATAAAGGATACGTGTCAGGTATTCCAGGATGGTGACGTCCCAGATGTAGTCGTAGAACGAGTCCATGGCATCATGACTGTGGTGACAAAAAAAAAAAAAAGAGAAGCGAGCGATCTAAAAAGTGCTGCTGTTCACGAGTTTTCTTGTGTCATGCGGTTCCAGACTTTACCTGTTCTGTTCTTGGAGAGCTTTGAATGCGGTCATGTAGTCGACCTCTCGGAGAAACTGACAAAGAACAGCAACCTAACGAGAATGAAGAAAAACGGGCGTAAACACTTACGGCAGGAAACTGTGGAAATAAACCTGTAACATGTCACTGAACATATAAAAATGGACAGGTATTTATTCAGTCACACGTGGACTGTAGTGGATTACTTTGATATCTTCACAAACACTAATGGCCAAAACAAAGATATTTACAAATTAAACTGTTTACTATCATATCACAGAGACAGATTTGAGATGCAAGGTGCAAATAATTCCAACAAAAAAAAAAAAAAAAGAAAAGGGAAAACTGGGTTGACCTCTGACCTGTGTGTGGCAATTCATCATTGAACAGCACTTGATCATCCTCTTCAGGACCTGCAGACAACAGCCAGCGTGATAGAAGAGTCACTTAGGAAAACACAACTGGAATGAAACTAAAATCCGCGGTAAGTTAATATTTCTTGATACTGAGGAGCTCGTCATTGTTTACTCAGGTGAGACGTTTTATCCAGCACAGGTGAGAGACCTGTGTGATCTACCTGGTCAGTGTAGACATCGGGGGGAACAGCCTTGGTGAAGAAATCGGAGCACACAGCTCCGGCCTGGAGGTAAAGGTTCAGCGCAGCAGAGTACTGATTGGTCACTGCAAACAGAAAAAGACCGAGAAGAAAAGGCTTTAGTCAAACTGAAACATCTGAGTGACATTCTCTGTATTCTTACACCTGAACGTTGCAGCCAGACATCAAACAAAACCACTCTTTTACACTGCTTTGCTTAAATCTGTTAAACGTGATCCTCCTCAGCCAAAAGAACTGATGAAACATTTTCTGACTGCGATAACAAATGCTGTCTGGAACCATTAAAGCAGAAAAACTACTCTTTTCTGACATTTTCTCACCAAAGTAGATGTCGGCCTGTGTGATGAGCCACGACTGGTTATTGGGGTTCAGTGTGAGAGCGTAAGACACCAGCTCTTTGACCGTCACAGCCACAGCTTCCACATCCACTGCCTGTATGCTGCTCGAAACACACACGCGTCACATTTGAGGGCTTTGTTTGAGGAACGTTCAACACTTCATTGACACTTAAATACGTTCTTACTTCGGAAGAGAGGAAGGCCAGATGGAGAGGTGTTCCGCTGTCACCTCGTTTACAATATCGTCCTGAAGAAAGAGAAAACAGTTGTGCACCGGTGAGAATTTTTTTTCAGATTTAAGCCATGTGTTTATTTGCCTTGCTGGGCTGTCAGACAGTCTTACGGCCAAACAGCCTATGTGAGACTTCGGTGGAGAAAATTCAACAGTCTAACAGGTCAAACAAGCTTCATACCCGCACGATGCTGTGGAGCCTCACAAACAGAGAGATGAGAGTTGTCAGCACCAGCGGCTCCTGTGACAAACAAGATGGAACTTGTTACCTTTGAATCAACAGCCAATGGAAATTTAATTTTAGTTTCATTGAATACTTACTCTAAGTTTCTTGATGAAAGTGATGAATTTGCTCCTAAATGTGGGAGATAATAGAAATATACCAGACTGAGCATGACTCATAATCTCTGTATTCTATATGAAGCATGTAAAAGGCTTTGTTGGCAGCGCACCTGTGCAGGATGCCCATTGATGACTCTCTGTGTTTAATGAGGCCCACTCTGCCTTCATTGTTCCTCTTGTGCTGAATGGACACGCTGCAGATCTGCACCACCACATCCCACAGCTCCTTGGCTGTGCGTCGACTCTCTTTAGGACCTGGGAGCTCTTTGCACGTCGAAGCCAGGAGCTGACCGAGCTATCAGGAGGAAACAGAGGGGCCGAATTTGACAAGAGAAAGCCGCAGAGGTTCCGCACATTTTTACCCATCACAAAGTCTTCTTTCAAAACATACAGAGCTTTGCTTTTAACTTACACGTCCAACCATAATATGTTCAACTGAGGCATGGAAACGTGTTTGAAAAGAAGCATATTACTTCAAAAATATTTATCATCCAATCCTATTTCTGTGGTGGTTCAGGCATTAGGTGGCCCTTTGAGTTTGTCTCTCTGAGTCATACTGCTGAAATCTGTTCAAAAAAAATTGGCCACTTAGAGGGAGCATAGTCAGCTGTATGCGCCACATACTGTCATCTTACAAAGTCAAAAAGTAATCTTAAGTTGAAGTAACTCGATCAAAAGGCATCTTAAACTATTTACTGATCCGCACAAATGTTTGGGATTAAATGGAAAAATCTATAGTTAAATCAATTGTGAGAAACAATGATGCAGTGTTGGACATGAATATATTTTTTTTACCTTAATGTATGGGTTGTTCATGACCAGAGACGGAGGCACCTGCAGAGTCAGATAATCATTCTCCCTCCAGTTCAGCATGAAGGCGACACACTCCTCTCCCACCACCTGACGCAGAGGCAGATCTGGAGACAAAGATGAGACGTCCCTTAATTTAATTAGAGAAACAGCTTTCGGCTTACGCACAGTCTGCTATACAAATGATAATACTGACAGAGAAGCCGGGTAAAATTTTGGCTCGCATTAATTATTTCTTGGTCCACTGGAGTACTAGTGAACACAAAGTGCCAAAAACTCCAAGTTTGCGGCACCTACTGTGTTTACCAAACTGGCCAACATCAAAAAAATATAAACTAAAAGTTATAAGTTGGTAACAATATCAACCAAACTGTCCTCTATTTAAGCTGAGTCTGTGTGTGTGTGTAGACCTTTACAATGCTATTTTTGATTTTATGTCTATAAGCATTTTAGTATGATCAAATATTATGTGTGTGTTTTGTTTATAGCTTAATCTTTGTATTTTTTTAGGATGACTTTGTAACACCAGTCCAGGGTCGGCAGATGTAAAATAGCCTCCTTGCTAATTCTGGCACATTAACATCTTATTTTATCAAAGATAAGTAAGTTAAAAAAAAAAAAAAACAGGCACTAGTTTCATGGTGCTTCCATCCACTCACCGTGAATCCTCATTTCCAGGTATCCTCTGACCCTGCTGACCAGGTCTGGGGGCGGTCGCTCCTTGCTGCCCTCGGCCGCCATCGTCTCATGCGCGCGAACCTCCAGCAGCAGCATCTCGTTCAGCATCACCTGCCTCAACTTCGGGGAGAACTCGGTAACGAGCTCCAGACAGGCTGAGAAAAGCTGCCGCGCATGTGCGAAGTCCTGAGAGAGAACGGAACACATGATCAAGTACTCAGTGTTTCTGCCTCCGATTCATGTTTTGGTCCGACAGAATAAAGAATTGAATCCACAGGGCCGAGTACCATTTCTGAGCACTGATCAAAGGAGCAAACCTTTATTGATATGCAGTGGAGCCCTTTGGCCATGAGGATGTAAACCAGGTCCTTCGTCAGGTTGTCTTTAATGCTGAGGATCACGTTAATGTAGTCTGGAGGAACTTCCCACTGTGAACGCAAACAGAAAGAGGAATTATTGTTACTTCAGTGTCGTCAAAAATTCTGAAATTCTGTGTTCGCTTTATCATTATGTGATACTTAATAAAGATTGATGGGGGAAAAAAATCATTTAAAGCATTTAAGCAAAATGCTGCAGAGGGGGTTCAATACTTTCTAAATGAACTATACGTTTACAATTTAAAATCATCTTTGATTTCAACTTTTTTTTTTCCCTCTTCTTGTATCAGTCTTTGACCTCTGACCTTACTATTGACCCTCCAGAAGGGTCGTTCGGCCATGCCATGGAGTTCGATGAGGATCTGTCTGATCCTGCGCGGCTCCAGTAAAAGGATGAGCTGCTGCTCCAGCTGCCCGATGTTCACACTTGCTGAAGCTGCGGAGGAAGGGACCACAATGCAAGAAGCCGTTAGAGGCTGAAACACCACTGAGCAGACAGATAACTTTCTGGAGGGTCATTTTTTTCTGGTAATGTTCAGCAGTTTGACACGCAACACACGAGCGTGATGTCACTGAATAGTACGTGCAAGAAAATCCCGGCACTGTACCTGGGATGTCGTAGAATGAAGGCAGAGGCTTGGCGCTGAGGTTGATCGTGGCAGATCTCTTCCTCATCTGCTCCACCAGCACCTTCCTCTCATCCTCCTTCAACAGCTCCATGAAGAGTTTATGAGACGACACCATGAACAGCAGAGGCAGCTCCTCCAAGCTTTCACACAGAGTCCTGCAGGATAAGGGGTATTTTTTAAAAGGTTTCCTTTAAAAGATGACTGAACGATATAGTTTTAGGTCAAAATGTACCGTTTATGTGAAAGAGCAGCACAGTGATCTGCACTGAAGCCTACGGAGCCCAGGACGTGACACAGAGGTGTATACTTTTTTTTAAAACACACGTGTTTCCTAATTTGCGCACACGTTTTATAATTCGCATGCGCGTTTTAATAACGGGCAGTTGTTTTAGACTAAATCAAGGTTTAACTGTCCCTTTACAAAGTACATCAGTGTGTAATCATTTCAAGACAATCTCCTCTACAATTGTTGTTCTAAGCAAGAAAAGTGACTCCGGCTCAGCTGTCACTCACTTCATGAAAATGGCCATGTTTTTTCTGGATGCCTCAGATGGATGCTCCTTCTCCAGGGAAAGCGTGCACACCTGCAGGACACAGGACAATGGATTTAAATGTGCAGTAGCAAACGGGACCGCACACCCTTTCTGCATTATTTGGGGTGACTGAAGCTTTATTTCATAGGGGTTTTTCGAGAGAGGAGAGGTGGATACATCAGTTACAAGACAGACTTCAATCCGAGGCATCCTTATGTGCTGAGGATTGAAGATCCATCGTTAAAGTTGCAGCATGTCAGCATGAGAAGGTGAGTACCTCTAAGATAAAGTCCACCATCCTTTTACTGGGTTTGAGGAGGAGCTGCTGGAAGCGCACGCTGAGGATTTCTCCTTCCAGAGCGTCTCGGACAGCGTTGCAAACGCACAGCTTGTTGCAAACCTCGTCCAGGCCCACCTCCCTGCAGAGTGTTAGAAGGAACTGTTTGCTATATTGTTTATAGATTTGCAGACAAACAGCTGTCTGCAATATTCACTAAAATATGTCTGCGAATTTAAAAGCGGTATTTACAAACAAAGCAAGCAGTATCTTGTTTTTGGTGCATATCAAACATCTGTAGGTTTTGTCACTACAAACTGTGAAATAATTTTGATCTTAGGTTGAACTGTGGTCTCACCCTTGCTGGACTTTGTATTGAAACTCCCTGAGGACAGAACGTCTGAAGTCGTTGGGCAGAGTGCGGGACACGTTGTCTTTGATGAAGGCTTCAATGACAGCCTGTCAGAGAGAGGAAGTGCATTTTATTAAATGACAAAGTACTTCACATGATTTACTCTCTCAGTTACTAACTGGAGCCATTCTACATGCATGAATATGTCAATGCAGGTGTGTTTTATTCAAACAGATCTTAAGCTTTATTGTCACTGCAGCGTCGGCTCTGACCTGGTAGTGGTTTGCCCGGATGAGACTGTTAATGTGATCGTAGGGCGGAGTCTGCGAGTCTGAGTCACAGTCTTCAGTCAAAGCTTTGCAGGCGTTCAAGTAACCAGCGAGGCGTTTCTCATCCAGGTGAACGTGCACAGTCGAGTTGAGCTGAAAAGTATTAAGACATGACAGAGGTCCACACACTTTGTTGGAGGGCAAACAAAAGCATTGTAACGTCATGTCAGCATTTTCAGGTAGAAATACCTTCTTTAACAGCTCCTTTGTCTGTCTGAAGTGATCTCGGGCTTTCTGATAGGCTGACTGGTCGGTGCAGCCTTGCTGGAAGAAAATACCTCCGACATCATAATGCACCTGAAACACAAAAGACAAATTAGACCGGATATGAGTTCAGCTCGTCCAATTATACACAATCCCCTACGATCAGTTTTCTCCAGATAAATCGCATATTACCTGAAGTTATCTGCATTCAGAAGCCCGACATG
This sequence comes from Naso thynnoides, assembly GCA_029783665.1. Lineage (NCBI taxonomy): Eukaryota > Metazoa > Chordata > Actinopteri > Acanthuriformes > Acanthuridae > Naso > Naso thynnoides. The sequence continues at coordinate 3,898,232 of JAQLOL010000008.1, read as the reverse complement.
AATACAAGAAACAGCACTGTCCACCAACCTGACAGTGCAGCTCGTCAGCACTGATGCGAAGCCCCGCAGTCGAGGACTCCGTCTCTCCGTTGGCAGCAGCGTCAGCAGCCAGCAGATCCAGAGTCCTCAGGGTGTGAACGTAGAAGTCTTTCTTCAGCTGCAGAGCTCCTTCCAGGACAGTGATGGAGTCGGTCGCCTGTTCCTTCAGCTGAGGACATGAGGAGAAAGCATATTTCATTTCACCTACTAGACAATTTAAGACAGTAAAGAAATCTCTCAAAATAAAAATATATGGTATACGGAAATGTATCTAATCAATCAAATCACTTTATTGTTATTATGTAGTTTACACAAGCAAACAGCACAACGAAATGTATTTGTGCGACCTCTGTAGAAAAGAGAAAAGAGCAGCCTCTAAACATACCTTACACACACACACACACACACACATCCACATTTCATCTTATGCACTCACCTACAATAAATAAAACATAAAAACAGCATCAACAGCAGCGATGGGTCAAGGGTCATGTATAAATGACATGCATAAGATCATTCAGCAGTAGTCTGAGAAAGTGTGTTTCATGACAGCGTTTGAGGATTTTCATTTTATACATAAAAAAGAAAAAAGGTTCACTCACCACAGTGAGGATGTTTTCAGTCATTTCTTTCTCCTGCTGCACAATACTTAACCTATGAGAAGCCACAAGAGAAGAACTCACTTGTGTCCTGGTGTTGCGATTTATGGTTTTCAGATAAATACAGGTACATTTATTTATTCAGTGCAAAATTTGGGTTGTTTTAAATCAGAGGAAGGTAACACATTTGAGTACAGAAGTAAAATTTACATGTTCATCTGGTGAGGTCCCGGTTTGGTCTGTTTCTCTGGGAAGCTGCTCAGCACGATGGTTCTGATGGCCCTTTGAAAGAAGCAAGAAAAATTAGGCAAAAGAACCGTTACAATTATTTTCTTTATTTATGGGAGTAATGTGAACTAAAAAGCTTAAAGTCATCAAATGTTCACATGCACTCAAGTCCACGTGAATTAACTATTTTACTTGCCATCTTCAGTGGATTATGGGAGCTCTCAAGCTACTTTAGCTGACGTATTTAACCTTTTTGAGTTTTGTGGATCTTACTCACCAGCGATTGTATATGACCACAGCCATAGCTGTAGTAGGAGGCAGAGTGGACAGATCCAGGTCCACATGTTTCACCCCCGGCGGCACTTTGCTCACACACAGAAGCTCGTTCAGCAACATGTTCAATACTGGAATGGTCAAGCTGGCAGGGAAGAAGGACAAATACTTACATGAATTACTGCATGTATGATCTGAAACGTAAGTGACATTTAAGATACTCGTAAGATGCTGAAAAATTTTCCACTTTGCTTTTTTGAAAATTTACTTTATCGCTTTCAAATTAATTATCCAGCTGCCCTTCTACAATGATGGAATAAAAAGTTAGCATGCGGAAAAAAATTAAAAGTCAACATCACAGAAAGTCTCAAATCCTCAGACATGACAGGTATCATTACACGGAAAAATCTGCAACCTAAAATTTCAGACATTAACTGAAGTTAAATACTTCAGTGTCGTCGACAGAATTACACATTTCTGCAACTCCTTAATTCTCGATAAGCAGACTTCAGTGCAAGGTTGACCAGCTTACAAAAGTGTAAAAAGCTGAAACGTGACACTGACTTCCTTCACATCATCATGAGTTACAGTCACCTTCCAAACACACTCTTACCCTTTCTCAAGAACATCCAGATCCCACTTCATGTGTGCAGCTACTTTCAGGGCCAGAAGCTTCAGGTTGCGGTTCCTGCGGTTGTCTGCTGGAGGCTGCACTTGATTCTGCTCGTTCACTGAGGGCTTGGACGCCTGCTCGAGGAACTGGATGATCAGCTGCACAGGTGTCGGATCTATGGAAACATACATTTAAAAAGAAAAAAAACCTAAATAAACAGGCAGTCCAGTCATTTGAGGTGTCCACTGAGAGCACTGACTTAAGAAATGCTTCTTTAAATGCTTTTAGGCTGTCCCATTTAGTATGTATGCTCTGTGAAGGACATAATTTTGTTATTAAATGCTGTAAGTATTTTTTACAGCGGTCCCGATTTTCACTGACTTATCTTATCAGCATCACCTTTACAGGAGACAATCTATAACATTTCGCAGAAATGCTCCTGAAACTGAACAAGCGACAGCTGACCTGGGTTTGACTTCTGCAGGTGTTTCTCCAACAGGCTGCCGTCCAGGAGGAACTCAAACCAGGAAGTCTGAAGAGGCGTGCTGGGCCGACTGCTGCCCACCGCAGCTACCCGGTCTGCCGCCTCCGCACTCATCCTCCCCTGGTAAAAAAGTGACAAAGTTTTGAACATTTATTTCATCTTTGAGACCTACGGGAGGGGTAACGAAGAATGTTCATCCATCTGGATTACAACTAAAAATAAATGTCATTAAAAAAAAATTTAATCAAGCAAGTGTACAAGATCAATACATCGGTTAATACATCCGTTTACACACAAGATCAGTCCCCTGTCATAAAGAGAAAGACAAAGTACAAGTGACTGTGATGTCAACAATAATGTCCTCTGTGGGTTAGAAGAATTCAATCAAGTCATAAAAATTTAAGCCATAATAAGGTCTGAAAAAACGTCACACCTTGCTGTGTATACATACAGCATACTTGAGTGGCATTTTTCATTCATGACTATTTCCTGTGATAGCACATATTAGTGTTAAGGTAAAATAAGACCCTTCCACTTACTGAGTGACGACACAATCATTTCCGTTGCTCATATTTCCTTATTAAAAACACGCAGCCAAGTGCAATTCATTGTCTGTGTTCATTAATCGTCTTTGTTTTATGTGATAGAAGCATTTTAGTAACTTATAAAACCTCCCACATAATGTTACATCCGAGAGATGCTATGTATTAAGCTAAAGGCTGGTGAAGTAGACTGTTAGCTAACACTCAATTACAATTTTATTTTCTGTAAAAGCCAGTGTTTCATTTATCTCTCTAACGTGTAGCCCCGAGTGGGCGGAGTTTTTAACGGAGACAGTTGTACTGTGGCTGATCAAATGTGGTTCAGAGTTGCCCATATATCAGATCAAGCGCACCTTTTCCACCAATTGTCATTGTTTTGAGCTAGCAAATGTTCAAGCTAACTAGCAAAACTCTAATCTACAGCCCGACCCGGACAGCGAGGGGCGGATTTTCTTACCTTGACAGGCCACAATGAACAAGAAGATGATATCTGAGCTAAATATGGATTTAAAAAAACTCAAAATTATGTGCTGGAACAGTTAACGTCAAATGGACAGGATTCTCACATAATTCATTCTGCGCTTCGCCATCTTTCCACTATGTTTCCGGTTCCGCTTCGTCGCCAGGGAGACACCAATGGGAGACACGCAGTGCGCCATGTTGGCGCGTATTTATGCTCTGTGGCCGAGTTTCAAAAAACGTTACGTAGTTTTGAGTTTGACTGCAGCGGTGAAAAGTAACTCGTCACGAAAATGAGGTACTTGTACTCTACGTGAACACTTTGGAAGTGGAGACTGGGGGCGAAAATGCCGCTGGAGGACTCTCGCTGCTGCCGGAAGTAACGTAAGACTGAGTTTGCAGTAACTTAGGCTAACTGTTACCGGTAGCCACGTTTCCTCAAAACACGGGCAGTGTTTGAGAGTCAACCCCACGTGTTGAACGTCGTTTCAAGACCACGTTAATTGATGCTGCTGACTCATGATGACTTCACTAACTCTGAACGGAGTGACGGTGAATTTCCCTTTCCCTCCTTATGACTGTCAGAGGGATTACATGAGCAAGGTGATTGAATGCCTTCAGAAAGGAGTGAACGGGATTCTGGAGAGCCCTACAGGGACTGGCAAAACCCTGTGCCTTCTGTGTGCCACCCTGGCCTGGAGAGAGCACTTCAAGGACACCATCTCTGCTGGCAAGATAGCACAGAGACTGGGCGGCGAGGAGAAGTTCCTAAACAAACCGCTGTCATCCTGGGGGACCGCGACCGCAGATGGAGACACGCCAGCCCACTACACGGATGTCCCCAAGATCATTTATGCATCCAGGACACACTCTCAGCTGGCACAGGTTATCGGTGAGTTAAAGAACAGTTCATACAGGCCCAGAACGTGTGTGCTGGGGTCAAGAGAGCAGCTCTGCATCAACAAGGAAGTGATGGCTCAGAAGAGCAACCACGTCAAGGTTCACATGTGCAGAGGAAAAGTTTCCACCCGGTCATGTGTCTTCTACAACAACCTTGAAGAGAAGAGCACCGACAAAGACTTGGTTAATTCGATCCTGGATGTTGAAGATTTGGTGAAATTCGGCAACAAACAAAAGGTCTGTCCGTATTACCTGTCCCGTTCCTTAAAACAGCAAGCTGATGTCATTTTTATGCCCTATAACTACCTGCTCGATCCAAAGAGCCGCAGAGCACACAACATTGAGCTAAATGGAGCTGTGGTAATATTTGATGAAGCTCACAATGTGGAGAAGACCTGTGAGGAAGCGACGTCGTTCGATCTGACGCCGTATGATGTAGCTACAGCCATTAGTGCTGTGGACAGGCTGCTGGTGGAGCAAGCCAAAGAAGTCAGCCATGGGGAGTCTTTTACTGAAGATTTCAATGCAAGTTCCCTTAACGCTGGGTTAAAATTTGATCTTGCCACCATTGCTAAAATCAAACAAATACTGCTGGATCTGGAAGCTGTCATTAATTCCTATGACGTTCCAAGTGACAAAGGCATCACAAAACCTGGAATCTTCATCTATGAGCTGCTTGAGAAAGCCCACCTGACCTACAGCACCAAGAATGCAGTCTTCGAAGCCCTGGAGCAGATCAGTGGATACTTAGCAGGACAACCAGGAATATTCCTAAATACAAATGGACTGCAGAAGCTTGCGGAAATTATACAGCTGGTGTTCTGTGGAGAACCATCAGAAAAGGACAGACAGCAGCAGATGCAGTCCAACACGGCTTTTTTTAAAGTTCACATCCATCCGGATACCAGCAATTACAAGAAAAAGCAGAGCACTGATATGTGGGCTTCATCTTCATCAAAGCAACAAGGCAACATTTTGAGTTACTGGTGCTTCTCGCCCGGCTTCAGCATGCAGGAGCTGGTGAATCAAGGTGTTCGCTGCATCATTCTGACCAGCGGCACCCTCTCTCCTCTGTCCTCATTCGCCTCTGAGATGAGGATACAATTCCCGGTGAGTCTGGAGAACAGCCACGTGATTGAGCGAGACCAGATCTTTGTGAGGGTCATTGACCGAGGCCCAGACGGAGAGCATTTAAGTTCAGCATTCGACAGACGGTTTGTTCCTGAAAACATGACATCTTTAGGCAACACTGTCGTCAACCTGAGCCGTGTTGTTCCTCACGGTCTCTTGGTGTTTTTTCCCTCATTTTCATTAATGGAAAAAACAATGGACTTCTGGAGAGTCAACGGTCATGCAGATCGCATTGAAAACGTAAAGCCCATGTTTGTTGAACCTAAAGAGAAGGACACCTTCACTGATGTCATTGATGGATATTACAATAGCGTCAATAATCCAGTATCCAAAGGGGGGAGTTTTTTTGCTGTGTGTCGAGGGAAGGCTAGCGAGGGTCTGGATTTTGCAGACACTTTTGGACGGGGTGTCATCGTCACTGGCCTTCCCTTTCCTCCCAGGATGGACCCGCGAGTTATCTTAAAAATGCAATTCTTGGACGAGTTGAGCCGGGTGAAAACCCCCGGGCCAAAGCCTTTGTCTGGGCAGCAGTGGTACAGACAGCAGGCTTTCCGAGCTGTGAACCAGGCCATTGGTAGAGTCATCCGCCACAGGGAGGACTATGGAGCCATCTTCCTGTGTGATCAGAGGTTTAAAAACCCTGATGCCATTGCTCAGCTCCCACTGTGGATCAGGCCTTATGTGCGTCGGGACGACAGCTTCGGGAACGTGGTCCGTGATGTCTTCCAGTTCTTTAAGGTTGCACAGAAAATGAGGCCTGTGGTGGAGAAGAAGCCTGCAGCAGGGGGCTGCGATGCAGTTTGTTTACCTGACACTCACACCTCTGGCTTTCCTTCATCCTCATCCTCTCAAAGCACTCACACTCAGAGGGCCAAGGTGCTGGACGCTCATCTTCCCAGCCTAAAGAGGAGGAAGCTCAGTGAACACACTGGAGCCCGTGGGATGAACAGAATCTGTATCGAGTATGAGTGTGAGGTGCAGGAGAGTCCGAGGAAACCGGCAAACCTTCTGGATGCTCTGGATCAGGACAGTGATGCTAATGTGGGAGAGGAGGCGGCGAATCAATTGTCCACACTGGCCCTAAAGTTTGACAAGAGAATGGATGATGAAATGCGGGGAGGCAAACGTAAAATCAAATTGGTTCAGGAAGAGAAAATGAGGAAGTCGAAGGATGTCTCTGAGGAAGGTAAGGCCAGCAGGGCCAAGACTTTCCTGGCAGAGATGAAGAAATCACTGAGCCAGGTCACCTTTGACCTCATCGTACAGGCTCTGCAAAACTACAAGAGGACTGACAACCTGGGTGTCCTGCTGACTGAGACAGCTGTCTTAACTGAGGACACAAATACTCATGGCCTGCTCCGGGGTCTGTACCAGTTCGTCCGCCCACATCACAAGAAGGCGTTTGATGAGAAATGCCAGGAGCTGACAGGGCAGGACTGTGGATACAAATCTGATCACTCACTGGCAAAGGACCAAAAGAGAGCAGTCATGCTGCACAGCACGACAGAGAGAAAGACAGCTGGGGATCTAACATCCTCCAGTGAGACATCCACCATCAGTCAGTTAAATACCCAGCTGCTCAACAAAGGGGGACACCACCTAAACCAGAACGGACTAACAGAGCCACAGACAGACTCTGCTCCGAAGACTAAATCACACGCTCACTTTCTGGCTGATGTGAAAAAAGCTCTGGGAGCCGAAAAATCGGCTCAGCTCTTCCAGGCCATTTACAGCTACAAGAAGAGCGACAACTACGAAAATCTGGTGACCACAGTGGTGAGCTTATTTAC
>JAQLOL010000008.1:3867120-3886560 GCA_029783665.1 Naso thynnoides | reverse complement strand
CCTTTGTCATAAACAACCTGAATGGGGCAGAGTGACGTGAAATGTTAATGTGAAGAATAACTTTTAGAAAACTGTCATGATCAATTATATGTTGGAACTCACATGTCCATTGGAGATGTCGAGCAGATCTTTGATTCTACAACCTTTATAAAGACTAAGCTCGTTACAAATTGACTCCTCGATGATCACGTAGTTTGTTTTCTGAGAGCTCAGAATCTTATAGACGTCCTCTGCAGATCTCATTGCATACACCTGGTAAGTCTAAAACAAGATGGAAAAATTAATGTTAGAATTAAATGAACTGGTTGCATCACAGCTAAAATATGCTTTGTTCTATATTTGGGGCATTTTTGTGCCTTTATTGTGGCTATAAAGCAAGTGGAAAGAGATTTAAGAAGAGCAGTATCTCCTGATTTTATGAATCATTATAATGTAAATTATTACAGCAAAACATTTTGGAGGAATTTTATGACTAATCTGTTAAATTCAATCACCCCTTTGTACAACCCAAGGACTTCACTATCTTTCATCTTTCTTTCATCTCACTCACATCTTCCGTCCTCCTCAGCATGCTGACGTCTGAGTAAAGCGGTAAACTGGTCACAGCTGCACCAGAACACAACTTCACTGTTCCCAACAGCTGAGGGCTGCCGGCAAACACAGCCGCCACTGGAGCCTGAGACCTGGAGGACAAGAAGGACATTAGATGTTATAATGAGGGCTTCATTAATTCGTTTGGCAAACACGGAACGATCAGACGACCCACCTGATCCAGCTAATCAGCTCCACTGTGTCTGAGTCGAAGAACTCCTGCAGATCAGAGAGCTCTGCCAAGACACGAGGGCAGTACTGCAACACAGACAAGAGCACAGGGGAAAGATTTATATGTGCCTTTAAAGTTTTATACATGTAAAAAGCTTCAACTGATAAAAGGGATTAAAAATCTCACCTCTCTCCACAAACTGAAACCAATAATGGTGGGAACGGCTGTGCTCAGGATCAGAGACTGGACAATTAAAAAAAAAAAGTTAAAAATTTACTGCTTAAAGGCACAGTTGCGTTTTTTTTTTTGAAGTGGGGTTGTTTGAGGTACGTACGCATAGTCAGTCTGCTACCTTCTGCAAATGGCGATCAGCGGTGTCACTTTTCGGAGAAGGGGGAAGAAATCGCTGCACTGAAAGTCAGCATTGGGCTGTTGCAGACAGGGTCGGCAGAAAAATGCTTTTTAGCCACACATATAAATGTTTAAAAAAATCAAATCCACTCAATTGTACTCTAAATTTAGGATTTTTTTCACCACTTTATTTTGCCGAAACGGACAGCTATTTATTTTGGCACTGTAACTTTCAACTGTAGTCTGTCCGTATATTACTACGCCCACTCGTGCCGACCTCTACGGCACACAGTATCACTCCACAAATCAGCTGTTTGGATCAGACGGAAGCGAGACCAGACTGAAGCTTTCACAGACGCTACATAAGTGTTCTTTTGACAGAAGGTATCCTCGTGTGTCCACAGTGGCTAAATAAACGTTTTTCTGCTGAGCCCGTCTGCAACAGTAAAATGCTGACTTCCGCTGCAGAGATTTCTCCACCCTTCTCCTGAAAGTGACACCGCTGATCTCCAACTGCAGAAGGTAACTGACTGACTGTGCACAAGTACCTCGTACAACCCCACTTCAAAAATACTGATATATGCCGTTAAGCTAGAAATACGACAGGTTAACATTTTTAGGAACAAGTCATATTTTTTCTGTTTTAACAATAAGGAAATTTTATGGGAAACAACACAATGCAGCCTAATTTAAAACAAGCTTGTTAGAATGAATTAGGATAAATAGGTGATGATATCTGTCCAATAATGTTTGTGTTTGTGTGTTAAACTGTATATGGAAATTCATGCACTTTTTTATAAGTGAAAGAGCACAATGTCTGCTGTCATAAGTGAATAAAAGAGGCCACTCACCAGCACCACAGGATGGATGGACCTCAGTTTAAGCCACTTAAACACAGTCATCCAGAGGTCTGGAGAACACACGCCGAAGGCTGTAAACATGCACACATACGGGGTCCATAAATACTTCATCCTGCGTCAAAGAGAAACACGGTCAGTGTCGATTTGTCTCACAGTCCAAGATGAAAGAAATTTAACAAGACTTCAATTCCCAAATGCTCTTTCACGCGGATGAACGTACCCATCAAACAGCAGAGCCAGACCTCCGAAAAGCAACGTGTGAAAAACATGATAGATGACCTCTGGCTGCTCTCCTATTCGTCCATCTTCAAGTCTGAGGTTGGTTTTCATTGGCTGGCCGCTGTATTAAAACAAAAATACTTTTAGCATCATGACATCAAGCCTGTTGTCAAAAGTGTAAATGGGATAAATGTTCACTGGAGCCTTGAACAGAAACACTTTAAACTGTAGCTGGGACTCACAGCTGGGATTTAATTACCAGTTTTGTCTAATATAGTTTCATTTCAGAAAGACACCACAGAGAAATGTGATGGACTGTGTGTGGCCTTGATCTCTAACCTGAGTCTCCTGTAAATAGTCTGCAGGGTGGACAGCAGGCAGACAATGAGCACCAGCAGGTAGAAGGGAAAAACTGACGCCTGCGTCAGTCTCAGAAATAAATCCTGACCAGGTGTCTGGAAACTTTCTTGGCACAGCAGGAAGTTGGTGACAAAATCACTAACAAGGAAAGAAATACATCACAGCCATGAGATCAGATTATATGGACAGAACACTCATGCTGACTGAGTATCAGAAAACACGCCGCAACAGCAAACTTGTACCAAACGGCCGTTACTTACGTTGTTGTGTTGAGTCCAAATTTTACTTCAAGGAATTTCAAAATAAAGTCACTTTCTTTTGCAGGTATCAGTTTCTGTAAGTGGAAAAACACCAATGATTAACCAGCAACTTAAAGGAGAAGTTTGCTTTTTTTGCACATTAAGCCTTATGCTAAGAATATTTAGGATCATCTACAACGTTCTGCAGCATTATTATGATGAATGGTGACGTCCTGAGAACAGAAGCTCATTGCTGACGTCACCGCTAGCTGAAAACAACGGAGATACATAGGCACTCAGCTGATCCGTCGAAAAACAATAAATGCTCATTTTAAAAGACGAGAAACTCACCGAATGCTCAATCATGTCCATGATGTTCCAACGCTAAAATGCGAAGTAAACAACAGCATATGACCCAGAAGCAGCTGGGGGTTTTTTTTGTATCCTAAAGAAGCTGAAAGAGCCGTTTCTGGGTTATAATCCCTTGATAACTTTGTGTTTTACTGTCAGTGCACGCGAGGACACCACTAAACACTGGGTCAGTTTCTCGTCTTTTTATAAATGAGCATTTGTGTTTTTCGACGGATTAGCTGTGTGCACATGCACCTTCGTTGTTTACAGCCATTTTCAGCTAGTGGTGACGTCAGTAACAAGCTGTAGCTCTCAGGACTGAGCTGTTTGCCTTAATAATGCTGTGAAACATTATATATGATCCGAAATGTCCTCATTATAAGGCTTAACGTGCAAAAAAATGAACTTCTCCCTTAATACCTACAAATGAAAGTTTCTGAAAACAAACATTTTCTTGAGGTTTTACCTTCACCAAATAACTGAAGGTGATACCGGTGGTGAAGACGAGGTGAAAATGCACAAAGAGCTTCAGCACTCTGGCAACAAGAGGACCCATCTTCATCTTTTGCTGATAAAAACAAAAAAACAACAACACTGAGACGGTTTTACTCTGCAATCAAAATCTATAAAATTGATCCATTTTAAACAAAATACATTTAATAATTTACTCGATGTTTGTTTAATGATGAACCTTTCAGCCAAAAGTTGATGATTATTATCCGTTGATTAAATAATAGGTTAGCCAAAAATTCAATTAATTCTGTCAGTATTCAGGTTCACCCCTCCAAGGTTCAACGTGAGCTTAAACAAATGTCTGCAATAATGTGGCTGAGCCACGACGTGAGGGAGCAGCTAACTACCTGGAAGTACCTCGCAAGCACTGAGCCAATCAGGAGGCTGAGCAGAGGCGAGCTGAGCAGGTTCAGGTTCTGAAACTGGAACAAGTAGGCGAGTAACAAGGAGCTGAGGTACACCTTGTGAATGTCGGCCATCTTAACAGCACAGATGGAGGAATGATGGAGAGAGTGAGAGAGGAAAAAAGACAAACGGGTGTTTTTACAGGTTACATTTTGGAAACACGCATTTGTTGTTGAAGAATATCATCTAACAATTACAGATACTCAGGCACTATATTAAAAAGCACGTTGTGACTGAATGTGATTCCACTGTTGTAGACTTATTAAGCAGGTTCTGTGTTACCTTACGCTGTGGCACCAGGTCAAAGGAGTCTAGCAAGAAAAGACAGAGGCCTTGGACGAAGAGGACGTAGTGACTGTGTTCCCAGATCAGGAGGAAGGTGACAGTGGTGGCACTCATGATGAGAGAGCAAAACATCTACAGAAACAGACAGTTTATTGGTGTGCGTAAATGCCGTGTTCCACCTGATCGGCAGGGCTGCAGTCAACGTGGTTTCACTGGATGCTCACCTCAGTGGCAGAGCTGATGTTATTACTCAGGAATCCAGTTAAAGCTGCAACCTGGCAGGAGAAGTAAGGCAGAGCCCAGTTGTCCCGCAGAGGAATAGCTTGGTCCACTTTGGTTGCGTCTGGTCTGAAGGAGAAGTGACCCACAGGAGAATTATCACCATAAAAAAGAAAGAAAACAGGAGATCTTAATTATGCTCTCTGAGCAGCACCCCCTTTCTGTTTTAAAGGGACATTCCGGAATTTCTGGCGTAGGGCCTCACTTTCAACCAACCAAGGTCCTTTTCCTATTGATAGAGGCCATTTTCAGCTCATTTGATGCAGTACAGAGTTTGGATGGCTTGTCGTTTCGCTGCTAGTGCAAATGCTAGGGCAAGTCAGCGGCACCAGTAGTGAGCCAACAGCAGCCACTACAGCTTTACGGTAGTCAAACAATGGCTGAATATCTTTCATTTGTGGCTCTGGTTAGGGTTAACTGTGACAAGAAGCTGCCAAACTCTTTACTTCCTGTTGCTGCAAACCCTAACCAGAGCCACAAATTAAGGAAATTCAGCTATAGTTTAACTTCTAAAATTATTTTACAAACTTGCTTTGCGTGCACTGTATTGTTTAATCGGAGTTTGCTAGTTGCTACTGTTGGCTTGCTACTGGCACCACTGACTCGCACTAGCATTAGCAGCGAAACAGAAAGCCCTCTTAACTCTGCACTGCATCAAATGAGTTGAAAACGGTCTCTATTAATAGGAACAGGACTGGGTAAATGAAATGAAAAATGAAGTCCTAAGTCAAAAATTCTGAAATCTCCTTTAGAGCAACAATACGTAACTTTACTGTGGCCTGGGACTTCGAAAAACGAAACTTAACGATGCATATTAATATGTCACACAAAACAGCAGTTTTAGTAAAATCGGGTAATAGTCTATGTAGAAAATGTCCTCTGGTTTCCCCTCTGATGTCCTACGATCACTCTGCCTGAACTCTGTGATTCATGGAGGTTCCTGAAAGCAACACGTAGGCTGCCTGCAGACCAAAGCTGCAGCTGCAGCAGCAGGCTGTTGTTGGGGTCAGCTCTGTAAATAAAAGGCTGCAGACAGACAGAGCAGTCGTAGAGCATCAGAGGGAAAGCCAGAGGACATTTTTCCTGTTAAACATGACCCCGTGTTACTAAATCTGCTGATTTGTACACCGTGTTAATGTGCGACGTTGAATCTAATTTTTTTAAGCTGCGGGTTGCTGTCAGAGTTACATATTGTTGCTTTAGGGCACTGCTTATCAGAAAGGGAAAAAAAATGGAACAACACTATTTTTGATTGAGTTCACAACAGGAAGTTTGTGCTGACAGAATTTGATAGGAGGAGGCCAGCAGAGAAACCTCACACTGAAGTATGATCTCCTCTCACCTGTTGATAACATACCAGGCCACAGCCAACATGCCAGCCACCCAGGTGCCGCTCATCACCCAGCTGCACACAAACAGGGCGGTGACGTAGATGGCCTGGAGGCCGAAGACTGCTCCAACATAGAAGTAGATTGGCTCGATGATATCCTGAGGGCAGAGAGAGAAAAACATCAAAAACTCTGTGTGCAGTTTTCTTCAGATGGCTTCATACTGACAAAGCCAATGCCTCAAACCCCATGTGAGTGTTAAAATGAAGTGGTTTGTTAATAGAAGTGACCAAAAACTTGTTTGCTAGTGTTTGTTTGCTTTAAAATAGGGCATTGCACTGACTGAATATCTTTGTACTTTGAAAAACACACATATTCCTTCTATTGCATATGACTTTCAAATGCAAATATGAAACAAATGTCATGAAGCCTAGTGAAAACTGATAGTGTTCTGACTGCGCTGGATTGAACTAAACTAGAACGTAATCACACAGTAAAAAACCCTCACCTGGCTGTTTGTGACTCTGTAAACGAAGCTCGTGATGAGCTCTGGATACAGATACAAACGTTCCACTATGTTGATGGTCTGACCTGAAACAGTCTTGTTGTCTATTAACAGCTCATAAACCCCTGAAAGACACAAAGCACATGAGAGCAAAGTTAATGACGAGGAGAGCGACATTTACAGACATTTAAATCAAGTTAGTGTCCGTTTTGGGGGCAGGCAAAACATTCGTTCAACATGGCAGCAAACAGTGGACACTCGATGGAGCTGCAGCACAGACCGGTGAATTTCCCATCTGTTCCAAGACAGGAATATTTGGATCACCTCTCAGTGGAAGAAATTAAAAGATGTGCGAGCAAAGTACACTGCAGGTTCTGGGCACATGTGACCCATTTGCAGCACCCGCCAGACTTGCTCTACCACTTCACAGCTGCTCCAGAGTGCAGCTGCATGTCTTCAGACTGGGAAGGGAGACGCTGTGATCGCATCGCACTAGTACTGGCTTCCTGTCAGTTTAAGATTACATTATTTGTTTTTAAAGCTTTAAATTGGCTGCCAGCTTCATATTTGTCCGTGTTGTTGCAACAACTTGCTCCAGCTAGAGCACTGAGGCCAACAGATCAAATTCTCTTGGATTCACCGAGGTCCAGGTCCCAAATTAAAGATGACAGAGCCTTTGTGATGGCTACAAAACATCTCTGCTGCGCCTCCCAGCCGAGTCTCATGTGAAAAAGGTGAGTGAGGCTGTGACATCACCTGAAAGCTATGAATCATTACCTCTTTCAAAAGATGGTGCTGCCAGCATGTGCTTGTAGTAGTAGTAATAGAGCCCACTGCCTTCTTGGAAGGTGATTTCACGCTCCAGCTCCTGAGACACATTAAAGTTAAGTGTAGAATTGATATACATGGCAGTGCAGTGGAAATACAGGGAGCGGATTCATGAAAAAACACTGTCACCCACCTGCCGAGTTGAAAACCAGAATTTCCTGTCATGATATGTAGACAGATAGACGGCGTAGAGCATTCCACAGGCAACCGCTGCCACACACCCAAAGATCACCCTCACCAGACACTGCAAGAAACCTGCTGAGGAGCACAGATGCACCATCGGAGCAATGCTTAACAGTCTGTAAGTATGACAGTGTTAAAAAGACAAACTCATCCTCATGTACAGTGTGCTATTCTGCAACGACATAAGGTACTGCTTCACTGTCTGTCTACGCAGAGATTTGTCTTGCATTTAAAGCTCAACAATCCCCACATCAGACTCGCATCACATATAGAAGACAAATTTAACAAAATCACAACATGAAAGACATAAAAGAAGCCCAAAATAAACACAGAGGCTGAGTGGACAACAACAGTAAATAAAATAACTTCAGAAAACAATTGCGGTAAGTTAGCCTGTTGTTTTGTTAGATGGAAGAAAGTCTGAAATTTTGCTGCAGTTGTTAGTTCTGTCAGACGATTGTTCCATTGTTTTGTGGTCATGAAGGTAAAAGATGATTGGCCGAGGGAGCTCATTTGCTGTGGGATTCTGCACCGATTGGGTAAGAGTCCCACTGAGCTGTTGACCGAGTGGTTCGTGGGTTTTTTTTTGTTTGTTTGTTTTTTTTGTTTCTTTTTCTGAGCTGAGTGCAACAAAGTTCCTCAAGAGGCGGAGGAGCAGATCATTAAGGGTTTATAAAGTCTCTGTTTCTTTTAAAACATGGGTTATGAATTATTATTACTACAGATGCTCCAGATACAACTATGACCAAAGGGCCTTCTCCTGATATTGTCATACATGCTTAAAAGCAAAATGCAGAGTCACCATTTCTTCTTTACAAAAACTTCTTAGTTTGGTCCTTTTTTCCAAGTACAGGGGAGAAATCAAATCGATCAACAGTTTCCTGCAGGAACCCATAAAGTTTGACAGGATGAATATAAGTATTTATTTACACCAAGAGTTTAAACAGAAAGTTGCATCTTCTGATATGACGCATGTGACAGTTACACTTTAAAACCATATTTCACTGCAATGCAAGTTTTTATGTATCAATTACTCACCCTAAAAAGTCTTGAATTGGAGAATATTTTTTCCCCAAAGCTTTATTCCACAGTAAACAGACTCTTTTCGAAAAATGCAACCAATCACTCTGGCTGCTTTTGTTGGCAGCGTGTGGAGATACAGTTTCAAAACATCAAGACCACCTAAAAACATCCATCCAAAATTCTCCAAAGCTTTGAGTGGTATAATCCAAGTCTTCTTTACTGTGTCCTAGGCACAGTACTTCCAAAACACTTCTACTTTAGTTAAAAAGCTGCTAAATCCAACACGTCTGGTACAAGGTTCCCAGCTGCGTGCGCGGCCAAGCGTACCCGCAAAGGAAACAAATACATTCTTCAACTCAATGATAATAATAATAATAATGATAAATTGCAGTCAGGTAGGGCTGCAACTAATGATTATTCAAATTATACATTAATCTGGATAAATTTTACGATTAATCAATTAATAATTTATTCCATGAAATGTCAAAAAAGTGTGAAAAATGCTCGTCCCAGTTTCCCACAGCCCAGTGTGATGTCCTCAAACTGCTTCTTTTGTCCAAACAACAGCCCAAAACACAAAGACTCCTTATTTATTGTCATAAGTGAAACAAAAAAAGCAGCAACTCCTCACATCTAAGAGGCGACGCTGGCAATTTTATTGACTTTTTTATTTGAAAAATGACTGAAATTATTCATCGATTATCAAAATAGTTGCCAAGTTATTTTTTAACGATTTATTGATTGATTGTTCGATTAATCGTTGCAGCACTACAGTCAAGATACTCAGAGCGCTCCACAGTGAAGGGGGGGGGTCTCACTAACCACCACTGGTATGTAGCACCCACCTGGCTGAAGAATTCAACAGTAACTGATTCACAAACAAAGCCTTGCAGTGAAATATCTCTCCAATAAAAGATCATTTTGGTTCAGTTGCTGGAGTTAAGAGACAGAGCTCCATTAAACCCTGAAGTTAATACTGCCTTATAAAGCCAACACTGACCATTAGTAACTGAACTGATTCCATCACCTCAATATTCAGGACATCAACTTACAAGCAGAAGACATCTTGGATCTTTTGACAGATGACTCAGGTCCGTTTGATGCTTCCTGTTGACGTCGAGCATCCTCTTCTTTAACTTCATCCTCACCTTTGGGCTGCTTGTCATCTTCTCCTCCATTGCTAACGCTCCCCTCATCCTCCGTGTTCGCTGCTAATGTGTTCAAACAGAGAGGTGAAAGTTTCACAACCGACGGCTTTGTGAGAATCTCTGAAAAGCATCCGAGTCAAGACGTGGTGCGACCCTGGAAAAGTTCACTGAAGTTAACCTGGTGTTTTGCACAAGGAGCTAGCTGCTATTCAGTTAGCAGACTACTAAGTTAGCTAAACTTCACTTACGTGTCGCGTTCGCCTCGGGCTCATCGTGGGGCTCGTACTCCTCTTCGTTCCCCTCCAAAGTCTCCGTTTTCCGACATCTTAACTCGGTCATGACGAGATGAAATTAATCCGAGAGTTGTCGGATGTGTCGAGAAAGCAGCATGCTAGCTAACAGGCAGTCAGCGTTAGCTTCCCGAGAACTCTTCAGTCGATACTCGGCTTTGCGGTGAACGAGGCAGATGACAAGCCGAGCCACTAGCTTCCCCTTTCTTCAGAAACTTTTTCCCGCACAAAGCAACTGAACCACGGCAGTAATGTTGATGATGTTGAGCGTGTGGAGGACTGAGCGAGGCACTGCCGCTGGGCTGGGCATAGCGGAAGTGGCGTGTGGCCACGGAGAGCAACGAAGAAGAGTGAAGACCAAACTTCACTGCAAATACATGAAATTTAAAACAGAAAAAAACATTCAAATATAGATTATTTTCCTCGGTATCATGCCAATATAACACTAATATGTGTATTAATCCTGATTGTGCTATTTTATCATATAATCTTATTCTGCTCGGTCCGTGTAACGCTTTTCAGTTCAATTTTCTATATAGAAAATTGGAAAATAATTTTGAGAATTTGCATTTTGGCGCTCAATTAAGAAAAAAAACTTATTTTAAAAGTGCGACGATTTGCAAGTTTGGCTTTACTTCATTTAGTCATGACAACTATAATCAAATAATCAATCAATAGATTAAAAAAAAAAATTTAAAAATGGGCCAATAATAGCCTAAAATGAAAAATCTCAAAGTCATCTTGTGTTTGAATACAATGTGATGGAATTTTGTTAAAATTAGATTCAACAATTGATCGAGAAATTATTTAAGATGACTCTATGATTAAAAAGTAAATAAATAAATAAATAAAGACCTTAAATGTAATGAGCTCCACACTCTGTATACTGTAGAATTTTATTTTTTCTTTTTATTCTACATGTCTGGCAACACATTTCTTTTTTCACTGTCTCAGTGCTTTAAACCTGCAGTGGGAAACATTTTTTCTCTCCCTTTCGGCATTGAGAGTAATTACAAAAACGCTAATGAAAGGCTTGTGACACTATATGCTCTGCCATACTTGTAGGCTGTTTCCAGAAACCCATAGTGCAATTTAGTATTAGAAGAAAATTAAGCATGTTCCAATGCAAGGTATGTCAAATGCAGTTTGATAAAAATCCAGTCACACTTTATGATTCATTCAATTCTGCATGACAGACTGCATCCCATGTGTAAAATGGAAGGTATGTGATGAAGCAGTATGTACTCACTTTTTCAGCTGTGTTAAACATTTGTCAGAGGCTTTCAACGTAACAGACGCTCGTTTATGTGTAAATGTCCCGCACTGCAGGTTTAAGAAAAGTCTCAACATATAATAAAAATAAAAAATAAAACCAGAAATAACAAGGCAGTGCAAACAATGGGCGCAAATAGAATCATAACATCACATACTGTGCAAGAATCAGCAAAATCTGATGTCGAACTTAAAAACAGGGGTAAAAAATATTAACACCTTAAATTAATTCATACTTTTTATAAAATGTACTGTTAAACTTTACATAACCACTAACTGATTTTTAGGAGATTTCTCTCGAACAGAACTAAAACACTTTACGTCCTTCAATCTTGAAGCCACTCGGGTGGTTTGAACTTCGTGGTCAGGAAGGCGAACGGTAGTGACAGAAAGCTGTTTCCTCAAAACTGTTACAGCTTTGTGCTTATTCTTCCTCTGACGGCTCTTCTAGGCACTCTGACTTCTCACTCACGGACTTTCCAGCAAGTGGTGCATATGTTACGGAGAAAAAGAATAATCTTACTTTTCAAAGCTCCGCAGCCCACATTCCAAAAACTCTGGGCTGCTGTGTAAGACATTAACTAAAACAGACTGCGGTCCTTTGAAAACAAACTGGTTAGCTACAAAATGTTTCAAAATCCATTTGGTAATATCTTTCATACAACCACGTTTTGTTTTGGGTTTTTTTTGTTCTTTAAGTGGCGAATCTTTTTCCATCCTTGCCTTTAAAATGACTGAGCCTTTCTAGGACGCACCTTTCACACTAAATCATGATACTATCACCTGGAACTGTGTGTTGGCAAGAAACTCCCAATACGACACACGTCAAGATACAAAGGTTGTGATATAATGTATATCATTAATATGGTAAGTAAGGAGATATATAGCAGATTTGTTTGTTTTTTAAAATCTAATTTTAGGAAAACTGTCATAGTATAAAATACACACCACAATATCCACAAAAATCTAAGTTGAAAAAACTGATAACACTTTAATTAAAGCATGCATCCATAAAGCATTATGAACGTACTTATAATGCTTCTATAGTGCTGTATAATCAGTTAAAAGCAGGGTTAGGGACCATAACCCTAACTATAACCACCTATGTGTGTTTATAATGTGTTATAATGCACTATAGATGCATGCTTTAAATAAAATCTTAATCTTTAAAAAAAACAAAAACAAACACCTTTTGCGTTTTTAATACAATTAGAACATCAGCTGCTTGGAATCGATGCTGTATTGTCAGTTATGTGATCAGTACCTGGCTGGATTCTGTCCATGCTTTGAGTCGCCCCGGTCCCTTCGCCGTCACACCTCTCTAGTGTTATTCTCAAGATTTTGGTCACTTGTGGATGTTTTGCTGCCTTGCTTAAGTCTTCATCATCTGACCTGTCGCTTGATGACCCTGAGAAAAAAAAAAAAAAGAATCACAAATACATCACTGATTGAGAAAAAAGTTCTTTGTGATCTTTTCTTTATCCAGTGAAGGGTGTAATTATCGTTCTCTCACCCCCAGAATCAGTCTTTCAGTGTTGGTGTTACGATGCGGCTGAGTCTTTACCTGTCTCAGGCATCTTTCTTTGCTTTTTGGGAGTTCTGCCTCTCTTCTTTGGAGCTGAAACCTTTTTGGTTTTTGTTTGTTTGCCGCCGCCGTTCTTCTTCACGAGATTAATCAAGGGCTCATCATCAGAGCTGTCATCGGGAAGCCCTGCCACAAAACAGCCACGGCAGCAACGGTTACAATCATCTCATAAAACATGAAACACCTTCAGAAAAGCAGTGCTACTGCCGTACCTCGTCTCTTTCTGGAGGTGCTGCCTTGTGGCACGGCTGTCTTCTTTTTGTTCTCCTTCACTCGTTTCTTCTTGGCAACGAGGTTCACCAAGGGCACATAGTCGTCGTCATCATCGTCATCAGAGCTGCTGCCTAAAGATTAGGGGTCTTTTAAAATCCAAGTGGTTGTTTCACTTGATCTATTTGTAACAGAACTGAATAAAAGTAATTTCCTCTGCCCAGAAAGTGCTGCTTTCTGTCACCTCTACATGCTCAGACTGGCTGAGTCAGTCTTTACCTGACACCGGTCTCTTTTTTGGCTTTTTGGGGGTTGTGTCTCTCCTCTTCTGGGCTGAAGCCTTTGTTTTGCTTTTTGCTTGTTTGTCTGTGTGGTTCTTTTTCACGAGATTAATCAAGGGTTCATTCTCTGAGCTGTCATCAGAGACTCCTGCCAAACAAAAACAGCAGAGGAGCAACGACTTAATTCATATTTCGCCATAAAACACGTTTTGTCCCTGTAATTATTACGGCTGCAATACCTCGTCTCTTTCTTGAGGCACTGCCTTGCTTTACAGCAGTCTTCTTTGTGTTTTTCTTTACTTGTTCCTTCCTGGCAATGAGGTTCACCAAGGGCACATCATCATCATCATCATCATCATCATCATCATCCGAGCTGCTGTCTGAGGATGAGGAATATTTCACAATGCAGGAGAATGCTGAACTCTTTCTGCCTGTAACAAAACTGATTTACGCTCCGGCTGCTTACCTTTCAGTGATGTGTCTTTTTGTTTTGGTTTAGTTTTTTTATTGTCTGCTGAAGTCTTTCGCTCTTTAGTAGCTTCTGTCGGCTTCCTCTTTGTTGTCTCCAGTGTTTCACTGTCTGAGCTGTCACTGGACGACACTGTGTATTTAACTAGGACAAACAAATTTATTTTCGGTCAAAGCGTTGCAAGTAAGTCATTTAGGATGAGCTGATTTTCTCATTTTAACACCAACCTTGTTTCCTTGCTGCATTCCTTTTGGATTTTGTAACTGGGGTTTCTGCTTTCGGCGCCTTTCTTTGATGTGTGGGGTGAAGATTCTCGGCAAGTTTACTCAAAGGCTCATCATCTGAGCTTTCGTCTTTACCCAGTAATTCTGTGTAAGCACAAGAAGTCAATCAGTATAAGTATCTGATCTAGACAACAGCAGCTTCCTGTTGATGAAAAGGAGGGAAAACGATCGTACCTGTATTCTTTGTGTTGACAGATTTTTTGGGAGACGCTGAGGAAGGCTTCTTTGTAGCTTTGGACTCTACTTTAACGATCTTTATGAGAGGCTCATTGTCAGAGCTCTCATCGGTATTTACGTCTGAAAGAGTAACAAATTAAAACATTTCGAAGTCATTCATTTCAGACACAGATCAGAGAACACGACTGAAGTGTCAATGACACACAGTTAACCACCTGTTTTCTTGTTACCTGTCCCGTTAGATCTGACTGATGGGCTGTCCGCTTTCTCCGGTTTCTTGGCTGCTGCAGAGACTGTTTTCATTTTTATCAGCGGCTCGTCATCCGAGGAGTCATCCAAGGCTACAGCAATACAATACACAAGCAACATTTTTGTTCCTTTTGCTTTCAAAGGTCACAAAAAGCAAAGTTGGGAATATTTTCCTCCAGCTGGCAGTGCTGAAAACAGTGTGTCAAGTTTGTAAGCCCTCACTTCTGTCTCTTTTTGATTTAGTGCTGGAGCTGAGGGTTGATGTTTGTCCTCACTGTGTGGCCTTGCCAGAAGCTCCGTGAGAGGCATTAAATCATTAGAGCGGGAGCTGTCATTTACGGATCAGAGACACAATGAGACAAATTCCAGTAAATATAGCTTAAGTTAAGTTTGCTAAAATGGTCATAGAAGTTCAATTACATATTTAAAACCAATGAACCTCCCTTTTCCCTGTGTGTATATCCTGATTTTACTTTATTCTACTGTGTGTATTTTGCAGCACTTTCATCAAAATAAAAAAAAATAATTCCAGAAATGACTGTTCATATTATTTGACTATTGAAATTCTATTTCATTCTTAAAAATATGGAGAATTATTATTTCCGTGTTATTGTTTATCAATAGTTGAATGCAATCATTATAAAGGATTCCCTAAAAACTAAAATTTTTTAAAGTCCCAAGCACATTTATGATGAGGATTTTATTTATTTTCTAAATGGCATTCTCCTTTAATTGTCAATACAGACTGATAGGATCAATGTTACAATGTGAATATTCAGGCGTTATCAGAGATTACCATTGTTGTCCACTACTAATTAACTTCCACCTGAAATAATACCATTTACATTTACAGACAAAGGGGCAGATTTCATTACTGCAAACTCCATTAACTTTTCCAACAATGAATACCAGCATTGGGACCGCTTTATTACCAGCAGTGGAGGAAGTTTTCAAATACTTTATTTTGGGTTAAAGGTGGATGGTGGTACCAGTAATGGTCTGGACGGTTTTCTCCACCCACTACTGAGCCTTCCTGTCCTGAGTCACACACAAAACATGCCAGTTTCTGTTGACAGTCAGGGTGTTTTTCATTGCTTTCATTTTGCCTTCTGAAGTCTCTTTAAAAAAATACTGTTCGCAGCTTTGTTAACCAGGGTTGAGATGAGTGATGATCTGATATAAACAGTGATGTGTCTGTGCCTCCTTTTTCCAAATAGTAACTATCAGCTCCTTGGTTTTGCAGACTTTGAGCACTAGGTCGACAGCAGTCAGATGTGTCAAAGTAAAAAGAACTAATATTCCTTCTCAAGTGTAAAATTAAGCTGTGTGTGAAGTCAAAACCATGGGAAACCTGAAGTAGGACAGAACTGTAACGTTACTGAGGCACAGTAACGTTAATAGAGTAGCATAAGTTTAACTAATCTACCATTTCTAAGTCTACCGCTATAATTTTGTAACTACTAAGCCAATGTTGCTGTACAGTTGAAAAACTGTCATTGGATTTGACCAACGTAAATCGCTCACACCTTAGCGTCGACCGGTTTAACGAGATGCTAGCAGCAGTTACTTGTAAGCTAACTTAGCTTTTAGCTAAGACGTAGTCCAACGAAATCGCTGCTTTCTCAGCTACAACCGAAAGCATTGTTAATCTAACTACCTGGAGAGCCTTGGACAACGTTAAAAGGCACATCGGCTACGCTGCTGTCCATGTTCTTGCTCAGTTCTCTTCAACTCGCGCCAAGTTGGTCTACTGCCTCTTCTTCTTGAGTTGACGCTGTTCGCTTCTTCTTCGCAGGGTGAAATTTGCGCCAGGCAGAGCAGACGCAGCAACGGCGTTTTGCTGCCCTCCACAGGTTATTTCAAGAACTACGCAGATAGAGTTGCAGTAAATTTCCCATGGTGTCCAAAACAATGACTAAAGCGACGTACGTTCTGTATCACGATATTCCACGACTTATATTACAAATATTAACATATTAGTGAAATATAAACATATAAATTAACATTCAAATATAAATATATTAATGAATTTATTCATGTAAGCTTCTCTCTGTGTGCACAGTCTGACTTTAGGAGCAAAACGGAGCCAAATATCAACCCATAAGTGGAAGGATCAGTCTGGCAGTTGATAGCTCAGTTTATTACACATACAGGATAAATAATCAAACACTCTAACGCTAGACAGACAGGACATTATCATGTGGATGTACTGAACCAAAACGTGAAGTGAGGGCCTACATATAAAGCTTCTTTAGTCAACGTTGATCAAATGAGGTGAACACATGATTCTGCTGTTCCCCAACCCCAGACCTCTGGAACTTAACTGTTCAGGACCTAAAACAAGAGATATGACAGAGTTTTCTTCCTCAGTTGGATTGATTATGTTTTGTTTTTTTTTTTAAATCCTAATCTCTATTTTCTGCTACGGATTGTTGTTTGGATCACATCCCTGAGACAGTAATGGGACAATACAACATGGTGTCTTCTGATCATTCGCAGTCCTACAAAGAATCAACTCTTCATACACACAAACTCTTTCTTTTTTCTTTTTAAATCAAATAGTCATTTTAAATCAAAAGTGCTATCACAGAAGTAGTCAGCTATATATCTATCCTCACATCCGTTCCTCTTCACTGTTGGTATCAACACATAAAAGAAACATTTCTAACAGCTGTGTGACATATTGGTAGGCGACTCTCAGAGAAAACATTTTTAAATATCACAACAATATAATGTCAGATAACTTGATTCTTGGAGATTTCATCTTATTCTGTTGAAGTCATGTTTAGAGTTTTACTAGTGTTTCATGCACTCTAATCTCCCTTAATGAAATTTTCCGACCGTTTTATCACAGAAGTGCTGCAAACAAACTGATTAACCTCAAATTTAAGATGACGTCATCCTGCTTTCCAGCACAGCGGACCCAGGCAGAGCTGCAGATTTATTGTTCATGATTCTTGTCGCCAACAGAAAATCTGCCAGCTTGATTTATGATATAAATAAAAAGCTCTTTATCTTAAAATTTGATAAATATGTAGAGCCGGACCTTGGAGAGCGCTACATGATTGCGCTACTGGAAAGTGACAAATGAAGTCCTGCTGATCAGACACGTCACAGTACAGAGAAATGTCATTTCAAGTGGAGCAATGCAGGTAACGCAGTTCGGCTGTTTGACGATCCATTGCTCAGTGCCACCCGTGTGTCCATGCTGGTGTTTTTTGTTGTTTTGTTTTGTTATTTTGGATGCTCTGGAAGTGATAAAGTTTACATAGCAGCCATCTTGCTGGCCTCTCTGACTCCACTCAGGTAGGCTCCTGTCACAGTTTGAGGAAAATGTCTGTTGGTGGCCTGGAAACAAAAACAACAACAAGAAATCAGTGAAAAAAATCGGTTTAAAAGTCTGAAATGTGAACGCAAGTGAGTGACAAAACACCTGACTTACGTAAGTCTACTCCTATGAGCAACTTTATATGAAATACAGTATTTAACTTGGACAGATAATTTTAATACCAGGTCAACTAATTTTAATGTTGTAATTAGTCATCATTATTTCATTCTTATTGTGTAGATGAAACCCTTTGGTTCAGTAATGAATTCATTATTTTTGGAAACACCTGCAGTGTGCACAGCTGCAGCACAAACAGCCTACACACATTAAAGCAGCAATATGTAACTCTGACCACGACCCGCGGCTTTGAAAAACAAAACTTAACGATGCACATTAATACGTCACATAAAACAGTGATTTTAGCAAAACGGGGTCATATTTTACAAGAAAAATGTCCTCTGGTTTTCCCTCTGATGTCCTGCGACCGCTCTGTCTGTCTGCAACCTTTTATTGAGCAAAGCTGTTCCAGCAACGACCCGCTGCTGCAGCTGCAGCTTCGGTCTGCAGACAGCCTACATGTTGCTTTCAGGAACCTCCGTGAATCACAGAGCTGAGGCAGAGCACTCGTAGGACATCAGAGGGAAAAACAGAAACAAATTCAAAGCATCTAAGGGTGAGAGAGTGATACACAAAAAATAGTTTTGCGGTGAATTATCGCTTTAAATTGAATGTGAAAGCTTGCCTTTTTTTCCTCAATGGCTGATTTGCTCTGATGACATCTTATTGTAATTGGCAACATCTACACTTTGCCTCTTATGTTTGCAGAGAAAAGGCCCAAACAGTGTTGTCAGAAGCAAATAATTCTCACACCAAATGATACAAATGATAACAGCAGTTTTACCTCCCCGGCGAAGAACACTTTTCCCTGCACGTCTTCAGCGAGGATGTCATAGGCCTCTCCGCTGCCCCCTGTCTTCACGAAGCTGTAGGACATCTGTGACCACATGTCTTTGCTCCAATGTGTTACAAAGAAATTCAAAGGGTCTGGGACCTCCTATGTAGGATGACAGACCGGAAATAATGAGAAACACAACAAAAACAAGGACATCTGAAAACTGTGTACAAACAAATAGGTTTACCTAATAGAGAATTGTTCTTGTATTTCAAAAGTGTTCGTGTTAATGTACGTATTTTGATCATTTTTTCACTGCAAGAATGATGCAAAAGATGCAAAGTGTTGACCTACAAACAACAGGATTCCCTTGTGTTGTACCTTTAGAGGGCATCAGTTTTTAATGGTCCACATGAATGTGAAAGTTGATTTATACAGTTTCAGAGTTTCGTTTCTGGTACTATTTGGTTTTAGAAAAAAGAAAAAGTAATAGTTTCTTTCATTGTTGGTCTTATTGTTCACTTCATCAGCTGGGTTCAACATTAAATGTGACTAATTTACCTGCTCTTTGAAAAGTTCACGCAGAACCCTCATGGACTCATCCACCACCTCCTTCTCCTCCATGTCCCGGACAGCAGGAACAGCATCACCAGTGACGACAGACATGAGGACAGCCTGCTTCCCCTACACACACACACACACACACAGGAACACACACACACACACACACACTCTATTAGAGGCGTGTTGCAGGCTGTAGGGT
>JAQLOL010000008.1:3845414-3857359 GCA_029783665.1 Naso thynnoides | reverse complement strand
TGTACTGTGGAAAAACGCTGGGAGGAAAAAAAAATCCATTCCTTAGTTCAAGACATCTAAGGGGAAGTAATTAATACATAAGAAATAGTTTTGCAATAAAGTATCACTTAAACAGTGCAGAGGACTGTTTCAGTGGTCGGTAAATACACATTTGGTAGGTATATTTTCTGCAGCAGGATAAGAGATTTTTTGTCAAAATGAACATAAAATATCACCAGCCTTGTTATGAACATCATGTTGTTTGTGACAGAGTCAAAGACAAACAAAAAGTCTGAATCATCCTTCATACAGTTTTAACTCTGGTTTCTGTTTCCTTGAGACTGATTTGGGCAGAAAGCAGTCACTTCAGACAGAGTGATGGTAAAGAGTGACTCGTGATGCGTTCCTGTTGGCAGGGTGTCTGATGAGGGTGCCAGATGCTGAAGTGAGACGGCAGATACTTGAGTCTGTGAAATCCTTCTACAGCTGTGTGGCTCCCAAGCGGCTGCTCGACGGTATGGATCAACTCTCCAAGCCAAAGCCTCGGACTCGCTACACTGACAACCCATTTTCTAGACTGTCGCTAAGTGAGGCTCTCTCATCTCTCTGTGGTGGCATGTTTGTGCTTTTGTTTCTTTTCTTTGTGTTTTATTTGTTTTTTTCTCTTTTAGCCCGACAGATACTTTACAAGGCTGATGTTTTTTTCTTTATCGTTTTCATTATTTCCCCCTGAATCTGCTCTTCAGTCTATCTTGTATCCTAATTTTCAATATTTTTAGGAAAAGTTTTGCTACTTTTTTGCTTATTGTTGTTGTTGTTCTTGTTCCCAAAATTTTCTTTAAAGGCAAGGCAAGGCAGTTTTATATATAGTTTTATTTGTAAAGTACATTGAATGCACAGTGGTAGGTTCAAGGTCCTGTACAGAGATGTTTAAAAACAACACAAGAGTTCAATCAGATGCAAGTAAAGAAACTATGAGATTAAGAAAATACATTTGAGAGCAAAATAAGAAAATAATATACATACATATGGATGCACATACACACACCCAAACATAGACACGCACACGCGCAGAAAGAAATCAAGGTAAAAGAGTAAAAGAATTAAAAGAGAGAAATAAAATAAAAGAAGGCATACAAAGATAATAAAAGAAATCAATAAATAAAGGTAAACTTTAAAGAGAAACTTGTAAACAATAATGTGCTTTCTTCTTTCATTTTTTCTCTCTGTTTCATGTGAGTCATTTTCATATCTTGTCTTCACTTTGTTTCTACAAGTGTTGTTTTTTATTGTACACTGTTCTGTTGTTTCTGCAGGACTCCAGCCAACCTCTGCAGGCTACAGGCTGCAGCTGCTGGAGCGCAGTGACCTGGCTCAGGCGTTGCTCCTCTCCATGGCCGCTCTGGAGGACCAACCTGCCATCAAGCTGCAGCTCCTGCAGACACTTCAGATCCTCTCCAGTTCCTCCGGTCAGTCACTGATTTTACTGCAGATCCACTGAGTTAGTGGAGGAGGGCATCTGTCATACGCGTCAATCCAACAGACGACCTCCTTCATTAGTTAAAGTAGTCGACTCTCAAGAGCTTTAATCAGCTTGTTACCTAACAACAATCAGAGAAACAATCAAAAACAGTGATTTTAAGTGTCCTTGTGTCAATGTCAGCGGGTCACTGGGTGTTTTTCTTTTTATCTTTAATTACATCTGTTCATTAAATCGCAGATCTGAACTGTGCATTAATGCTGAAAGCACGAGGAGCAGAGACGATCTGCCTCCACATGAACGAACCCGACCTGTCCGGTCAGATCCTGCTCCGCTCCTCCGAGATCCTCTGGAACCTGCTGGAGAGAGGCAGCAAGGAGGAGGTCACGGCTCAGCTCTGCAGCATGGAGTGTGTCCTGTATGTGTCTCCTGTGGGTGTGACATGTTTTCATGTGTGACTGAGGAGAACAGTGAGGGAAAGTAACCAGCGTGTACAGCTCATTTCACTGAATGAATGAGGATTGCACCAACAAGGATTAATGTAAACTAGGATAAACTCTTATCAAAGTTCAGTAAAACAAGGTTTAAAATGAGTTCATCTAGATTTAAAATTAAGCAGAGCACTGTTGCACCATTCAAAATTAATCTTGGTTTAGTAAAGCTGAGTTTGTTTATTTAAACTGAATTTTAACTGAGTTTAATCAATAGGGACAAGCTTGTATATCGACATTAAAATAAATATATAAATTATCCGCAAGCTGTCAGGACCCAGTAAGTATAAAAGAGTGTTGGATGGGGGCCGTTAACTGATTTTCCGAAATAAATCATTACATTGCAGATAAGCACAAATATTTCTTCCTTTTGGAAGAATATGGCCAAATCATAGGTGATGAAAAAAAGACAACAGCACAGTGACAAAGAAAGCGAGCGTGTTTGACAGTTGGCCCGATCCTTCTGCTCAGCAGTTTGCTTGGTGAACTGGTGTCTTGTCAAAAACCATAATCATCACAAAACTAAAGGTAGGTGGGTCTGTCTCACAATATTCATCGAGGAACTTGATTATTTTGGTCGATTCATATTAAAAACTCAAAACTTGCTAAACTATCAGTTCAAAGTTAACTCTGAATCACAGTTTAAATTGGAGTTTAAAATTTTGGTGCAACCGAATTAAATTTAATCTTGGTTTAGAGTAAAAACAAAACTGAGGTTTAAATTTAATCTTTCTAAAAACTAAACTAGTTTTAAAGTTTGCTGCAACAGAATTCAAACTTAAACCATGATTTCATCCAGTTTAAAAGTAAATCTCGATGGTGCCATCAAGCCTTAGTCCTGAATCTCCTCATTGATTAAGAAACATTTCTGGTTTTAGTTTTAGTGCGTCTGTACTCTAGACTTGTACAAATAATGATTAGATTTCTCTTTGTGTTTTAGATCTCTGAAAGAAGCGTTTTCCCACCAGCTGATTCACAGCTTCCGACAATCTGACCTCCAGCTCACAAACGATCTGCTTGTGATCACCACTCTCATCGCTGCAAATCCCAACTCTCTGCTTATAGTGAGTGCGACATTGGCAGTTTTATGACGGAAACACATTGCAGCTGTTATTTTAGTCACATAACTGCCCAGTGAAATTTGAGGGCATTTAAAACATGTTTTTATAGTTTGCTTAACATTGTGTCTGTAATTTCAGGAGAGCTTATACGCCCGACAGCTTGTTGTTCTCGCCACATTTTCAGAGCGTGACGCAACTTTTTCCCGTAAATTGGAGTTGCATTTTTACATTTGAAGTATTTATGAGTGCAGCAGCACCTTTCGTAAAAACTAAGTTGCTTCATTTATGTTTCAGTGAAAAGTTGCAGCCCCGTAGTGCAAAATCTCAGGCTCAACTTCACCAATGAGGACTTGAAAATGAAGAAGTTGCTGTTGAATCTGTTAGTTGTGATGTCAAAGGACTTAGCTTCCCTGCAGGTCAGTCACACACTTAGTTATTATCTCTGTAAGTGTTTGAAAAAATGCCAAAAGTTTGAAATGACACTTTTTTTTTTTAAACTGCATGTCCTCTCTTAGCTTTACAAAGAAGAAAGAGTCATATGGACTCTGCTGACGCTGGTAAGGCCGCCAACGGCCTCGTCTGTGCGTCAGTCAGGGTCACGTCACTGGTCCTCCGTCCAGCAGGAGGAGCTCCAGCTGCACGCGCTGGCCACGCTGGCCACTGTCGCTCCTCTCATGTTGGATGACTACACTTCCTGTCAGGGAAACACGTGTCTCCTCCTCCTGCTTGACTGGTGCGTCAGGCAAGGTGAGGATGCAGCAGAACACGGGAGCACAAACATCCATGTGTCCTGTCAGGAAGCAAACTCCCTTTGAGATGCTGTGGTTCGGCTAAGAGAGAAAAACATGCAACATAGTTACAAGTTCATACCTGACAGTTTGACGGTTTCCAGTGGTCACACACGAACTGACAACCTTAACAGGTTACAGGGTTCAAACTGGAAACTAAAATTCCAAATGCCTCCAGGTGTCACATTTCAAAGAACACTTCAAACCCTTTCAGTGCACTTCATCTGCTTTAAGTGTCTCAGTTTCAGCAGCCACAAGGCATCTCACATGCAAAGCTTTTGCATGTGAAATGCAAAGCATGCAAGACATTGAAATTAACTTACAGTGTTTGTTCGAGGACATGACTATGACTTTGGTCTTTTCTGGTTTGTGATGTGCAACATCTGATACTGTACCTACATGTACTGTTAAATGTGTGTTTTTTTAATAACTCTGTGAGTGTTTGAATATTGCGTATTTTTTTGTTTTTTGTTACTAAGTCTCTGTTTTATGTTGTTACATTTACCTGCCAGGGGACTAAAGACAAAAATTAGCCGCTGGCTACAATCTGTCATATTTACATGTCAATGTTCATTAATATGCACTGTCGCTGCTCGTAAATACATAAATTAATAAATAGATAAATAAATAAGTATCAGCATGTATATGTTCTCTGCTAAGTGCATATATTAAAACTGTTTTCTTTTTTAAGGCCGGAAAAAATGCTTGGACTAGTGATTTAAAATGGTGTAATTACGTAGTTTGTCCAGCAGAGGGCAGGTTGTTATTTTGTAACTTATACGCAAAGTTTTTACTGTCCAGTACACTGGTGTTTGTTTGTTAAAAGTTTGTTAAAATGAAAATTTCCTGCCTCCATTGTATATCTTTGTATATTCTAAGTATTTGATAACCACATTCAGCCAATATTACAAATTTGATATATCGGATATCATAATAATCTTGCTTCCTACTGCCAATATTGGTATTTGCCCCAAAAATCCCATATGGATCGAGCCCTAGCGTATCCCTGCAATTTTAAACTCAAGAGCTTAATTTAGCACTCTCTAGTTTTCATTAGACTCACAATCATTTGGGAACTGAAGCCTTTTTTAATAAAACGGGTGACTGAATGTTGTTTTTCCTCCTTTTGTCCAGGTGCTTTCCTCGCTCAGGGCCACAGCTTCCATGGCACTGGAGGAAGAGGCAGCAAAAAGGCTCAGATGCGACATTGTGTCAGAGTGCTGCGATCTGTGACGTCTGCAGGTGAAGAATCAGTCAACCAGGACCTTTGTGATCAAGGAATCATGAACCAGCTTCTGGGTAAATTAAACTTCAACTTGACCCTCAAATCCTAAAGTGCACAATATCATCAGAATCGTTTTATCTAATGAATGTGATCGGCACGAACCTGCTTATTGTATTTTCTCAGGGATTTTGATGCAGATGGAGGCGAACCCTGATGAGGAGGATGTTGTTACCGTGGAGATAAAGTCAGATATTCAGCTGATACTTTCAGTGCTGTGTGAGGGCGAGATGCACAGAAAGGTGCAGTCAGCTCATGACTATTCAAGCACTGTGGAACCAACAAAGTTTTATATCTTTTATGTGATTATATAATCTTTTTAAGTTATTCTGAGAACAGGTTTTGTTTAGAGAAAACCTCAATGTTTTGTTTAAAACCACTATTAGGTAGTACACATTAATAGACGTTAGTAGGCATTAATTAATATGTCAATTAATGTGATATTGGGTGCAACAGGGGAAAAAAATTTAAATAATAAATTTGGCCTGCAACTGATTTTGTTTTGATTTTAAACACCGTGTAACTCTCTTGTTTGTTTATATTTGTCAGCCAGATGTTATCAGATGTTCAGATCAGGCAAAGCTTTCCGTTATAGTGTCATAAAGTGCAGTTTGTCCGTAATCACAGTCCTGATTTTTTTTTTTTGCACCGCAGGAGCTGTTTGGATCAGATGGAGTTGACATGACGCTTCACTTCCTGAGGAAAGGTTCCGACAAGTTCTACAGCGGTCTGGGACACAACAAGCTCCTCCTGTCCACAGTGGACTGTGTGTGGTCAGTTCAGCAAAACCTCAGCACACTTTCATGTAGAAACTGGCTAATTTAACTTAATATGTAATATTATAACAAAACATACCAACAGAAGCCCCATTTATTGTTTTCGTGTCCAAGATCAGTTTACATCTGTCACTTTCAATGTGTCGAGCTTTGGAGAAAAAAGCCACTGATGTCTCATTTCTTTCCAGGATGTAGCTCTTGAGTCGGGACACAGGTTTTGTGTTCTAATGTGATTTGAAAAATTGCATTTTCATCAGCCTGATGTGTGCTGGTTGAATTCAGAAGTGTGACTCTTGTTCAGAACACAGAGTTTGCGTCTTTGGGGTTTTTCTTAAGGTCACTGTCGTTTTACACACAACAATACAAATTACTTAAATTTAAAATTAACGATACAAATTCCTTAAATTTAAAATTCTACATAATCTAGAGAAATGTGTAAATAGTTTCACTACAAGCTTAAAGAGCAAACTAAACTCTCATCTTATTTCCTTATTCTAACAGTACAGAAATGCCTGATCTCAAATCTTTTAGGCCATTGTTACACCTACATGTTGACCTTTGGCCTTTCCATTGTTTTAACCCTTTATATTGCTGGCTCAGGACACACGGAGTGGCTCATTGTAAATTTAGTAACATGAGCTTGGGTATGGTAGAAAATTTGGCAGACAATCAGCAAAGAAAGGACTCACTTTCTTCCCACAGTTGAGACTGTTTGCATGTGTCCCATCAGGTCTTGTATTGTGGGCTGCTACACCACAGAGGATTACTTTTTGGCCAAAGAGGGCGCCATTCTTCTGCTGGATTTACTCAATGTGAGTGGCTGACTCATTCCTAACAGCTGAAGCTTGACTGAAGTTACTGTGTCCATGCTCAGCTACATGTCAAGTGTCTCTCTCTCCAACAGTTGAGCCCCAGATGTGCGCACTGCAACATCCTCGCCACCCTGCTTGAGTTGTGTGACAACCCGAATACGCTGTCGCACATCCTGAGCTGGAAGGACGACGACGGTCGTACGGCTCCCAGACTTCTGCTGGAACTGTGGAGGGAGGAAGAGGAGGAGCTGCAAGTCAGCCGAGACAAACAAGGAGGGATCACAGGTCAGAAACTCGACTTTAATACCAACGAGTCAGTGACAAAACTTGTGTGTTTATCTGTGTAAAGTACATTTCCATTCATTTACATTTTTGAAATATGGCTATCACTTGCATCTCGACCAACATGCTGATTAGGAAGCATCTGCAGTTTTGAGGAGGAATTAGTTACATGTGAATGAATACATGAATGAAGTTATGCAATTCAGGCTGTTTTGTAAAGTTTGATGCCGTCCTGATGCTTTTGATCAGTTCTCTTGTGTGAATTTGCAGGGCCCGACGTCTGCCGTTAACACTGCCTGGTTTAAACATTTAAAAATGGTTAATGGTTCAAAAACATTGTTAGAAATTTGTAAAAGAAATCAAAAAGTAATCAAATGTCATAACTTACAATACTTTCATGTAGTAATTGAAATAGTTACTTTTCTTATTACATTTTAAAAAGGGTAACTACTAATCTGTAACTTCTTACATTTCTCCAAAGTAACCTTCCCAACCCTGTCTGCTGGTCAAGTCAGTCAGATCTAAACTTGAAAGTCAGACCTTAACTAATGTGTTTCAACTTATTCTCTAAATTAGACAGAAAACCATGGTCATTATTCATTTCCACACTGTAGAAAGTGCAGGAACATACCAACTAAAGGATTTGATAATGATGGTTGAGCTGGCGGTGAATTTTAGAGCTGGAAGCTGTAACCACTCATTTTGCACAATAGGTCTCATATTATCACATCTTTTCCTGTTTTTTTTCTGTGTCTTTGTTTTGACTTTGAGATCCTCAAAGGCCCCTCCTTAGTTTTTACCAGCAGGGGGAGCCTCAGATGTCATTTCCTGCTGACGCACCGAGTGCAGCCGTGCTGGAGTTATCAGAGAACCTGCGCGCAAAGATTTACTCCATCTTCTGCAAACTGGGTAAAGCAGTTAGTGGAAAATTAGACCATGTGCAAACTGCAGTAAATACAGTATCACATACACAATACATGACGCTACATTAACATGCAGCACAGAAGCTGTAGCTTAAGACATGCTGACAATGTAAAGCCTAATTTAAGCCAAATGTTCAAAACAATTTTTACATGCAAGGTCACATGATTCATGATCTTTTTAAGTTGTCAACTACAATAATAATGTAAAATACTGTAATAACCTATAAGAAGTCTGCGAGATGAGACTAGATAAAATTAGCATGGAAGTTTGTAGAATGATTTATGCTGTGAAAAATAGCTGTTCTGTTATATTTGCAGGTTTTCAAGACCTTCCTGGATTGTCGACCAAACATTATGTGACCTTGAGCATCGTCAGGAGATATTTGGACTTCAAGGTAGAACTGCTGCTTAATGAGAAAAGAAAATGAGTCAGCGCTCGATGCAAAATTAGCTGTAACCAGTTTTCTTATGATTTTTTTTCATTCTTCATTGTCAGAATAATTTGAAAGGTGATGTAGCCAAGTTTGAATCCCTGCACATGAGCTTTATTTTTTTCTCAGGTAGCTTTTGTATTATTTTAAGAAGTTACAGGAGTCATATAGGGAGAGTGTTGTGCCAAATATAAGACCAAACTGTTCCAAACTCTAAATCTATCTGTGTTTCCCCTGCAAACATGTTGAAGTCTACTTTTAACGCTGCAACAAACACTGATGATGTGTTTAAATGATCTGAAAACACAGAAACATTGAGGTGTCTGTCGTTGTGCAGGTCGGGGAGGTGTGGGAGGAGATCAGCAGGGAGCTGAGTTTGGACGGCGTGAGGCCTATCAGCCCTGATGACGAAGCTCTGAGCAACATCTGTAAGATCGCAGAGGACACGGCGAGGAGGGTCGTCGCCGAACAAAAGAGCATCCTGGAGCTACAGGAGAAGCAGGAAATCAGCGAAGAGGAGCTCATGTACACAGAGGTGCCCGGAGTTTAATTCAGAATCACAAAGAATAAGAACTTACACAACATTACAAAGAACAAAATGCTTTAACAAAGTTTCTGATTGTTTTTTGGCATCTTTGCGTTGCAGATTTTGTCTCTCCGGAAGCAACGGGAGCTCACTGCCAAGTCATGGGACAGTTACGTTTCCAAGACTTCAAACTATGAGACCCTGAAGGTTTTATTTTCAGTATCCACAAATACAACCTGAAGTCATTGTTGATGCTAGAAAGAATCAACAACTTTGACTTTTTCATTCTGTTTTTTTTTTTTTTTAACAGGAAGTAAAAGCTCAGAGGGAGAAGTACATCGAATCATCCAGACCCAAACCAAAGCATGAGGATGCTGCCGTTCATCGCACAGAGGTTTCTTCACTAACACGCAGCATTTATATGACTGAGAGATGTGCTGCTCACTGTCAGTAATTTTGCCATAGGGGGTAAAACCTTCAGAATGTTCAGCACAGTGGTTTTATCACAGTTTTGTTTTGCTTCATTGTGCTTTTTTCTGTTGCTATCGGGCCAAAAAGTCGCACCGTTCACACCGCGCAGACAACAGCCGGCGACCAACAGGCTACATACTGCACCTTGTCCACAGATATACAATATTTCATGAATGAGTCATCGCCGAGTCTACATGCTGAATCATCCAAAAAGCCTCCGACAAGCACGAGGCAGTTCCGACACTGCTGTTCACACCACACCGACCAGAGCCCCCGATTTTCTCTCACAGCTCTGACAAGTCCTGACCCCCGACCATCGGCCCGGTGTGTAGGAGCCTTTAAGACCCGCCCCTCCTTCACAATGACAATGAAAACTGGTTAAAATGATTAAATCTCTCTTTTGTTTAAAAAAAAAAAAAAGAAATATTATAGCTGATATAATCAAAAATGCAACAGAAGCATCTAGGACAGGGTTGACATGCAACATAAAGTAGCCTTGTGTTATGATTTTAAAGCTTAAAGGTCAGTGTGTGAGGTTTCTGGGGATCTTTTTAAGCTTTTATTAGTGTATAATCACTTGAAAATAAGAAAAAATGTTTTTTTTCAATAATTTAGAATGAGCCTGTTGCATCCACAGAAGGAGCAGGTGATCCTTTTCGTAGTCCACCATGTCTCT
Source organism: Naso thynnoides (assembly GCA_029783665.1). Lineage (NCBI taxonomy): Eukaryota > Metazoa > Chordata > Actinopteri > Acanthuriformes > Acanthuridae > Naso > Naso thynnoides. The sequence continues at coordinate 3,847,381 of JAQLOL010000008.1, read as the reverse complement.
CCAGTAGCTCACACTGACTCGAGGGGGCCTTTTAAGTTTTTCTTGGGTTTTGCAGCCATTGCAGTTTCTTCTGCACACTTAAAAGCACTTAAAAACACTTAAAATGATAGTTATTTAGTAGCATGAATTCACCACTGGATGCCACTAAATCCTACACACTGGACCTTTTTAAGATGTTATATCTTCTTCAAAGTCACTTGCTTTATGATTCAGGGAAACTCGCTATACCTGAGTGAGGAAGCAATCACTGATAGTGATTAAAGCCAATGTGGTGATTTTCTGCCATGAGGCTGTAAAAAAAATGCAAATGTCTCGCTTTGAATCCTCGCCCAGCTGCAAGCGAATCTGTCTATACGTATCTAATAAGTTTTCCGACATCCAACAGGAGAGAAAAACAAGACTCACACGTGATCACACATGCTGTTTTGTTGTGTTTCAGCATTTCATCGGGCAGATTGTGTCTGTAGAGAGCACAGACGCTCCGGGGCCGGCAGGAGTGAAAGTGACGCTGGCAAGAACTGCAATCAAATCTGCCGGTCCGGATGTGAGACTCACAGCGCAGGACTCAGAATACTTCAGCACCTTATCTGTGAAAGACTGATGGCAGCAAGGATGCTGGTTTGATGCAAACCCTTTGCACTATTATTGTAGCTTACAGAACTGAATGTACACTAACATAAAATAAATTCTACAGACCAAACTTTGCAGCACAGCTACATTTATTTCTTTTAAACAGCAACTTTTTCTAACAGCCGATTCATTCCCAGCATCTTCAGATACTCGTTTTATTTGCCTTTGGCAGCAAATGCAGACATGAGGTCACTCAATGTGCACAATCAGCACTTTGTAGTCTACACACACAAACACACACACTGTACTACACTGGCCTTACATGTCTGATCTCAGCACAAATGTTGAAATTCATGTATGTTATATTAATAAAACAGCATGTGAATATCAGTGGTTTTTGTCTTTCACATTAAGTTGATTTGTAACGTTTTATCCACAATGTTCTGACAATTAAACCTTTCATTAAGCTGTTTAAATACTGTTTGCCTCTGTACATTAATTCTTCATTTGTTTATGTAACCAGTGGAGCATCATGAACAATGAGACTCTGAACAATCAATGTGGCATCATGGGAACTGAGGCCTTGCATAACATCAAAATAACCACAAAACTGTTTTCACCAAAAAAGTTTAATTATGTGAATTAAAGTAAAAGTCGTGTCAAAATCTGCAGCTTCAGCACACAGCAGGACCATTAATGATATTTCAGAAATATTTTTTCTTTACAGTGTTTTTGGGTTACATAAGTCACTGCAGCACATTAACACACATGTTCCCTCAAGCGTGCAACATGCTGCACAGAGGCACTTCTTCTTCTCTCGCCTATTTTCCTGCTGGATGACCAAATCATCTGTGACAGGCCGAAGCTTTTCATGCAGCTTTGTGAGTGTGTGTGTGTGTGTGTGTGTTGAGCCTGTCAGACTGGGATATTCACACTACACAAAAGATCCGGGACACACAGGAGCCTCTTCAGTACGACAGGCTGCCTCTGTTTGTTCAGGCTGCTGCGGGGCTCCACATGCTGTCTGTCCATCCGTCCGTCTGTCTGCGGGTGCTGAGCTGCTGCAGCCGTCGATGAAGGTGAAGGTGAGTCCTGAACTTCAAACTGTGGGATGAAATTTATTTTATGGAAAAACTACTGGTGATTTAGACGCTCTATGGTACAATAATAAAGTAAAGTTAAACACTTAAATTTTAAATAACCATTTAAGGTTTTTAAAGTGCTGAAAGTTTGAGAGCCGAGCCGAGCTCTAACTTGTTTTTTTTTTTCCTGTTTAAAAACTGAGTGACAAAAAATTCTATCTGTGCTAGGAGGTGATAAATATTAACATAACTAAACACAGTGATAAAAAGTGTAATAATTCATGTATTAGTGGTGGCAGTAGATTCAACTATAAA
>JAQLOL010000008.1:3816203-3837351 GCA_029783665.1 Naso thynnoides | reverse complement strand
TTGTGCCCCCCCCCCCCCCCCCCCCCCACCCATAAAGGATGAATTTGGTGATGTCAGGCTGAAAATTAAAGGAATTGTCTCTTGGAGGGCAAAAAGTTTGCAGTATAAATTTAAAAGATGTGTGAGCTTCACTGCATATTAAACGCAAGGGGAACACCATCTGACGGTGTATTATCAGCTGTCAGGATGTGTTTCTCCTGCCATGAAGAGTGAATTTTGTCACAGTAGGCTGTAAAATGACAGGAATTGACTCTTGGAGGGTAAAAAAGTCTGCAGTGTAAGTTTGAAAGATGTGTGAGCTTATTTTATATCAAACACGGGGACACTATCTCATAGTTATTTTATCAGCCTTTGGGGTGAATTCCACATTTTGAGATTTTCTGAGTAAATTGCGGCGAATGTGTCAGCGAGGCCTGTTTGTTGAGACAGAAATCAGCTGATTTTGTTCCTATAAAGAGCTAAACAGAGCTTAAGTGGTGTCATCACTTTTCTTTAAAAAAATTAAGAGGAAAAAACACAAAGAGAAATATGATCTAGCCTGCATGACCAGGTATTGTGTCTTTCATTATCTCGTTTTTAGCCAATTTAATCACAGTGTCGTGAATATGCAGCCCACACATTTCTTCCAAATGTCAAGAATATTTAAAATGAAAACTCTGCCATGGATATAATTCTTTGTTAAAGTTTTTTTAAATATATTTTTGTCTGTTCTTTATTGATATAGTTTTCCAAGTAAAACAACGCAGTCGTGAAATGTGTGTTTCTCTTCTATAATACACGTTCTTCATCTCGGGGGTGAGGTCTTTGTGAGCACAGGTGGGGCTACAGGGAAACAGATCTCAATGGGGAAGCTGTGTTGGGCACACAGGGGGCTAGCGATGGGAATTATGGCTCTTTGAAGGGAGCCGAATCTTGTGGCTCTGTTCCTTTCAAAGAGCCGTTAAACAAAAGTGTTGCTTGTTCGTTTTTTTTTTTTACTTCTGTTTTTTAGGGGGCAGGCTTTACCGGGCACAACACAAAAACCAAGTACACAAGTTAACAAAGTGCTTCCTAATCAGTTATTTTAAAAAGTAGTTTAACAACATAATATAGTGTTAAATAATTACATATAAAGTAGCTCGCTCGACCAGCTCTCAGAGGAGGACAGGCTGCTGAACGTGTGTTCTGTCCTGAAACTCGACAACATCATCGTGACTGTCTGACTCTCTCTGCTCTTGGAGTAGGGAGTGAGTTGGTGGATGAAAACTGGGCAGAGTGTGATAACGTTAAAAGAATGATTCCCAAGCACCACTCGGATCCTTTCGTTCTTCCTAAAGAGTCGTTTAATAAAATCGGATCGGTCACGAACCTCACAACGCTACAGGGGGCTGTTGTTAGTTATTCTTGTTGTGAGCACTGTTAGCTAAGACCAGCTGATAACAACACACAACAGTCTGCATGTGAAAGCAACATAACAACACGTCCAGACGTAAACTGAACAAAACTGTTGCTAGAACTGATTTAACGACACAAAATAAGACTTAATGGCTAATAAACTGTTTAATGCAGACTACAGCCTTTTCATTATTGTTGCATGGAGCAGCCATCTTGAATTTTGAGTTTGGGGCTACTGAAGCTGGAGTTCTGACTTCATGGGGCTTTCCTGAGAACATATTTGCCACTTGATTTTGAAAATTCTGACTTCTAAGGCTAACTGGAATGTATCATACTGTTTTAGTTGACTCTCACAGCTCTCATCACATGGACTTTGGTAGCAACAGGCAGCTGTTTGCAGCAACTGAGCTCTAAAAACAGACAAAAACAGCAGATTTAGAGAATATTAGGGGACATTCGGCAGCTAAGATCAGACATTTCACTCACGTGTGAATGTTGCACGGTAATGGTTGGATGTATAAATAACGGTTTGCTAGTTCACATTATCAAGTTAAGTGTGGCAGTATGTCGATGATGTGTTTACAGCTGCTGCCCTCAAGTGGCCAAAAAGTCATTTAATAAAGGTTTGTTTGAAAAACAACAAAATTGCGGCAAATGCAACGACAAATGCAAAACAAAGGACAAAAAACTTGTATTTTATTAGGCTACTGCTTTGTCTTACTTTCCTGTTTCTTTACAGCATCAACAACTCCCAGAACTGGTTGTATCTGAGGGGACATTTTTAAATGTGAGGGAGCTGTAACAAAAACAAGCAAATAATTTAAAACTTGAACACAAAAGCTTCGCACTTGTCCCTGAGGGGCCATGAACAGCCTGCAGGTTCTCTAATCAGTCCAGTCTGTCTGATGTTTTCACAGCCCACCGACCTTCCATGAAAGCCTCTTTGTTACATATTTGTCAGTTTTTAAAAATTCAGTCAAAAAACAAACAAGCTCTCGTTGATGTTTCCACCGACTCTCACTGAACAGGAGGCAGCCACAGGACGAGTCAGACTCTGTGGGAACCAGCCGCTGCTGTTGGTTTAACTAATTCTCCTCTGCTTCAGGCTGACAGAGACGAAGAGGACGTGTGAGCTTTGAATCATTTGTTTATTCTGAGATTATCTGAAACCGGAAGCTTTATCAAATAACAATTTATTCTTCTTTGTTTGAGAAGTTCTGATATGAGGTCATCAAAGTGACAGAACTATATTATAAAGGACTTAAATCTCATAAAACGTAATAATAAGAGACACTGATTTCCACTGAGACTGACACAAATCTAATTATCTGTGACTAAAGAGCAGACTGACACAAAATGATCCTCCTCATACAACAGGCGTTGGCCTCCTTTTGTCATGATTCATCAAACTATATTTTCCCTCTGAGGAACCCGCCATGCTGCACAAAAGAAACATTTGGATATGATTATTTTTTTCCCTCTTTCCTTCTCTTCTTCTGTACAGGCTGCTGTTCGTGTTTGATCAGTTGTGACTGAACACTGATCTTGTGAACTAACGCTTAACTAAATGTCTAAATGTAATTAATCAATTTTAAAAAAGCCCATGAAAGTAACTAAAAGTAGTAGCAACAATACACTATAAGAATACTTTATTACAAAATATGAATGTACTTACTGTTACTTCTACTCCACTTCAACTATTAGGAGATTTAAGACACTAGTTAGTAGTAGTTCCTTTGCATATTTAGATTACTAATAAAAAAAAATTAACCTGTAGTAGTTTAATTTCTAAGTATGTAACAATATTACAAATTTTTCATGCAAAATTCTGAACTTTAAAGAAATTAATTGTGCAATTTTCTATCTATAATGTAGGCTAGTTAAGTTAAAATATAGGCCTGCCAGTAAAAAAATAATAAATATGAATAATAAAATAATATTATGTATAATATACATGATAAAATACTATAGTTTTGTATTTCTGACGTGTCTGTCTGTGGTCCTCCTCTCCAGCAGGTGTCGCTCTTACTAAACTCTGAATGAACTGCGTGTGAAAGAGAAAAAGAGTCCAGCGCGACAGATTCCTCTCTGATGGATGATGCGAGTTCACTGGTCACACTTGAGGGGAAAACAGCAGCATTGAATCAACCAGGCGACAAATTTTAAATCACATCCGCCGGCGAGTGAAAACCGTGACAGCATTAAAAGTCCACCTCCCGCCGATGACCGCAGCCCATCGGTTTGTAACAGAAACGGCGTTTTTGTTCCTACAACTATGCGTAATTTTAAGATGCCTGGCGAGTTTGTGCGTAAAAGTGCGCGCTTCCCCGTGGCGCACCACGCTCGCTTCCCGTACTATCCTCATCTTCATCTTCATCGTGTCTAGAGCTGAGCGGCAGCGGCTCGGCAGTCAGACGGACTGAAAATGGCTGTGCTGCTCCGTCCATCCCGCCGGGGCTGCAGCCCGCATCTGACGCGCTCTCTGTGCGTTTTGTTGCTCGTCTTCGCCCTCGCTGCCTCCGCGAGTCGCGATGCTGTTGCGGGAAACAACAAGACGTCGAAAAATCCAGCGGTGACGACCCACGGGGACTCCCACAACGAAACGAACTCCACCGCTCACGGAAAGGCTTTCCCCGTCCTCTCCTTCAACTACGACCACGTCAGGAAGCCCTTTGAGATCTCTCTGTGGATCCTGCTGGCCCTGCTCATGAAACTCGGTGAGTGACGCATGAAGAAGGATTTCCTGCAGCCAATATGATCGATACTCCCACCTCCAGTGTAAGTGAGGAGGCTGGGCTGTCTTGCATTGCCGGGTAGCGATTATCCAGACTCATATGAAGGATCAGAAACTGTAAATTTGGGGCTTTTCAGCTGGTTTGCAGTTTTCGTGCCTTCAGATTTGTCACTGAAAAAGGTTCGGGTTTGTTTGTGAGGCCACATGTTCTGTAGAGGAACCAAACTGAACCCCACAGCAGCTGTCTGAGATATAAACACATTATGACAGAGAGTTGAGCTAAAAATAGAAACGACACCTGCTGACTTTCTACAGATCAACTGAAAAGCATTTAACACATATTTCTGGGCAAACTTTATTGACACAGTACAGCATCTGTTACATACCTGAACACAGGAGCATGCAGGAAACACAGAGTGCATCTGAATTTACACACTGTGATAAACTGTTCACAGGATAAAAGACTTCCGTTCATCCTGATGAAGGCCTTTTTCTTTTCTCCAGGTCACACTGGTTAATTTAAACGTTTCCCTACGGGAACGGCCAAGTCAGACTTCATGCGACATCCATATTTAGAAAAATCCAAAAATAATACGTCACCAAACATGTACTTCTAAAACCAAGTGCTCATGTTCTTTGATCAAGAGCCGATTACTGTGAAAATGGAAGCCGCAACAGTGAGATTCAGTGAAAACACAAACGCAACCATCAAAATGTGTCAGTTAGACAAAACTAAAGGACTTTTTTCCAGTCTGCTTTTTGTACATTATCTTGTTTTTTTTCCCGGGAGATTAATGGAAACACAAATTTAAAATTAATCCACAGAACAACCAGAGAGAGAGATGAGGTCAGAGAGTTCCTCTTTAGTAAAGCTGTCTGAGTAGGGCTCGACCGACGCATCGGTTGGCCAGTGTTATCGACCGATATTAGGCCGTCGCAGATATATCGGTATCTGGTTCACCGAAACTGTTTGTAAGGCTGAAAAAAATGCTTGGACCAGGATTTAAATCAGTATAATGACAGAGCTCGAAGCTTGTTATTTTTCATAACTAAAAAGTGAAGTTTTTTTTTTACTATCGTAATTTTCTTACTCCCAATTATTGGTGTCAGCATCGGGCCCATCCAAACACGCACACAGGTGTATCTCCAGTCTCCCTTGACCGAGGCACTGGCTTAGAATCTGGAGTTGGTCCCCAGGCGCTGCGCGGTGGCTGCCCGCTGCTCCTCAGGGACGGGTTAAATGCAGAGACCACATTTCACTGTACACTGTGTATATGTGACCAATAAAATACCTTTACTTCTACCCTAGTCTGGAGCTTTTATATAAAAAATAAAGTTGGTGTTATTTGTTAGAGCTTTGGTTGTAGCATTTTGTTTTAACTTTAACAAACCTGCATTCATTTTATGCACATCAGTGACAATACTGTGTCCACACATTTAGAGGTAAATGCAGTTTTTCTGGTAAAGGTACTTCATTGGTTGCATACGCAGCGTACGGTGAGATTTAGTCTCTGCATTTAACCCATTCCTGTTGAGCAGCTGGCAGCCACAGCACCTGGGACCAACTCCAGATCTTAGCCAGAACCTCGGTCAAGGGTGCTGACTGGAGGCAGACTTAGTTTTGATGGTTGAGGAAACCCACGCAAACACGTGGAGAACATGCACACCGAACACAGAAAGGCCCCCGGTCGGGAATCAAACCCAGAACCTTCCTGCCGTGAGGCGACAGTGCAAACCACTGAGACACTGTGCAGCTCAGCTTGAAACACGAGGCCCCTTTTCCTCCCAGATGTAATTTGAGAAACATAAAAAGCATTTTTTTTGTTCTGCTAATGGACTCATCAGTCTGCCTCAGGAGGTGACGGAAGTTTTTAAAGAGATTTTAACCTTTTCAACATTGTGCCAAAAACCCGCAAATGTTCAGCTAGACGTGAGTCCGATTCTCGATGAGTACATTCACGTCGGAGTTGCTCGGAGAGATAATTGATTTCCTTGAGCTTCACTGCTGCTGAAAGATGGAATTTTCCTCCGTCAGGCTGTAACAGAGCGCTGATGGTGTTTCCACGGGCTGCTTCAGTTACCTTCTATTAACACATTTCAGGTCCCGTTGGTTTCAGCATCCGTCTCTCTGTCCGTCTGTCTGTGTGGAAGCAAATGTTGGAGGATTAGAGTTGAAATTCGGCCTCGGCAGAGAGTTTGAGAGCATTTGAAGAGGCTAATTAGGTGGATTAAATGTATCTCTGGATATTTATAATATGGCATCTTGTGACTGCGACCTTTAGCTTCGACATAACTGAGCTCCTCATATGTTGACGAGGAGGATCCCTCATAAAGAACTTCATCGGCTCACTCAGTTCAGATACAGATAATAAGTGACTGAAGAATGAAAACTCCACTAAATGCCATTAACTTACATCACCATAAAGTTCTGGTTTTAGATTGTACAGATTTTAGTGCCACATTGGAGACTCCTTAAAGCGTCATGTTGCCTTATTTCAAAATGAGTCCTGCACAAAGTGACGCAAAAGTCTTAAACCGCAGGAAAAGAAATCATTTGATGCTCGAATCAACATTCTCTGTGAGTTGAGAGTGAGAGTCAGGAAAGAAAAAGTTTCCCCATCTTATGCATCCTCAATATTTATTAATGGGTACATAAATAACTGTTACAAATCTCAGTTTTCCTCCTCTCTGTTGTTGTAGGCCTGTAAAACCTGAAGACAGCATTTTTATTTACTGTAGCAAAAAAAAAAAAAAAGAACTTGAACTATTTTTGAAACTTTCAGCCAAATGAAACATTGCTGACACCGCGACCTTGGCGTCATCAGTGGAGCTACAGCTCCCATGACAGTGAGATTTGTTTTTACATGGCAAATAATGAGGCATTTGGTCTGTGAAATTGCATCATCCATCATAGTAAAAATTAAAAAACAAGAGGCAGAGATGATCTGATTCCTGTCCTGTGGTTGGTTGCCGGCTGAGTGAGCACATCGAAGCTCTCTGGCATCTTATCTGTCCGTCCAGCTGTTGTCTCACAGGGCCGGGCCGACTTCCTGTCCTAATGCACTGCCCGATAACAAAGATCGCAGTGTGCAGAGTCGGAGAGCGGAGGAGGGGGCGAGGACGGCCACACACGAGACCACTGACTGCATTAAGCGTCGCAGAAAACGTTTGTTGCTGCAGCCCGGACCCCAAATCACATGACAGAGACTGAATGTCAAGGCTTCATTCAGCCGAGAGACAAACAGGCCAAATATGAAGCTGACAGAGCAGCTTCACTGTTCTGCTCTGCGTACATCTGCGGAATGCGGCCGCTTCCATTCATATTCATCAGAATTTATACATTTGATTTGATTTATTTAAAATGCACGTCAGGAGAATGTAGTCTGCTCTGTAACTGGCTCAAAAATAACTTTTGTCAATAATTACACAATATCAATATAATATAAAGTAAATATATAAATGCCACACCAGCATATTTACTTTTGATGAACCCACAGAGAAATATCACCTTAATCGCACTTCCCATCATCTTTATGGAGCTTTGTTGTGGGACTGACTGATGGATTATTGGTTTGCTGATATTATTGGTTGATATCGGCTTATTGCAGATATATCTCTATCAGGGTATATGTTGTCTGATATGCATCAGTTCCAAATGTTTTTTGAGGCCAGAAAAAAAGTCTAAACTAATTATTTAAATGGTGTAATTGCACCGTTTGTCCAGCAGAGGGCGGTTGGTTATTTTATTACTAATGAGTGAAATGTTCACTGCTCAGTGCACTGTTGTTTAGAATCAAGTTGTTCCTGCCTCCATTACATATCTTTGTCAAAAGTATTTCATAACCACATTCAACAAATATTGTAGTTTTATAGATAATGATGGAGCCGTGTTTTGATTATGACCGACAGGTGGAGCTGTGAGTAGCCATAGTCATATTTAAGATCCGTTGTTTATGACTGTGGCAAAAGGTAGATGGTGTGTTTTATTTTGAGTTATGTAGAGAGATTTTTTGGTTATGTTCAAGAATGAGGGGATTGGTGTATTCAAAATTAGTTTTCGACTGTTGGACTCTTATTTAAGTGCATAAATGAATCATTTTAAACAGTATGTTAACAAATAAAATCGACCGATATTTCAGATCTCAGAATTTTCTCGCTCCTTCATATCGTTATCGGCATCAGCCCAAAAGTCCCACAGCTCAGCTCGGGGTTTACCGGTCAGGTCCGTGGTTTACTCTCACTGCTCTCATAGCGTCGTTTTCAGCAGCATCAGCCAGATGTTTTCAGAATGTGCCCAGCACCAAAAAGAAGACAGACACAGTTAATGTCGTAAAGCATTCAGCGGTTAAACGGCTGGTAACTTCTCTCTGAAGTTTTCATTTTCACGATGTTGAAATCGTCGCACCTTCTCTCCGCAGGTTTCCACATTATTCCCGTCGTGTCGAACGTCGTCCCTGAGAGTTGTCTGCTGATTGTCGTCGGTCTGCTGGTGGGCGGCATCATCAAAGCCATCGGAGAGGAGGCCCCCGTCCTCGACTCGAAGCTCTTCTTCCTCTACCTGCTGCCTCCCATCATCCTCGATGCCGGCTACTTCCTGCCTATCCGGGCCTTCATGGAAAACATGGGCACCATCTTGGTGTTCGCCGTGGTGGGAACCCTGTGGAACGCCTTCTTCATCGGCGGGATGATGTACGGCGTGTGTCAGATCGAGGGGGCCAAGCTGGGCAGCGTGGACCTGCTGTCCTGCCTGCTGTTCGGCTCCATCATCTCAGCCGTGGACCCCGTGGCCGTCCTCGCCGTGTTCGAGGAGATTCACATCAACGAGCTGCTGCACATCCTCGTGTTCGGCGAGTCGCTCCTCAACGACGCCGTCACTGTGGTGAGTCCCGTGGAGGCTGGAGGGGCTGTGGTGGGAATTAACTAAGAACATTTGCTTAAATTTTGTCTTTAATAAGCTACAAGACAGACAGGAAGGACTCAGTAAACGTGTGTCTCTCCGTGCAGGTTCTGTATCACCTCTTTGAGGAGTTTTCCCACGCCGGGACGGTGACTGTGGTTGACGCCGTCCTCGGCGTCGTCTGCTTCTTCGTGGTCTCACTGGGAGGCCTCATGGTGGGAGCCATCTACGGCATCCTGGGTGCCTTTACCTCCCGCTTCACCTCACACACCCGGGTCATCGAGCCCCTGTTTGTTTTCCTTTACAGTTACATGGCTTATCTCTCTGCCGAGGTCTTCCACCTGTCAGGGATCATGTCGTAAGTGTCAGCCTCAGTGTGCCGGTATGTTATTGTTTTTCAGAAAAAAACATACCTGCTTGCCCACAGTCCAAAAAAGAGGTTTTCACTGCGCTTCTTTGCTTCTTCTTTGGAAAGAGGTGAAAGCATGAAAACTTCCAGTAATGAGAGGAGATCACACTGAATAAACTTTTAAGAATTTAAGTGTCTCATTTGGAAGGGGATGGGTTAAACTTCTGTGGGGCCACACTTTATGATTTACTCACTAGTAATTGGTAAATGTAGAAATATAGCTTTGTGGACTTTTAAACCTGCAGAAATCACATCTGTGCAGTCAAACTTCTCTGTGTGTAAAGTTTCTTTATCTCTCAAACAGCTTGATAGCGTGTGGCGTGATGATGCGTCCGTACGTGGAGGCCAACATCTCTCACAAGTCGTACACCACCATCAAGTATTTCCTGAAGATGTGGAGCAGCGTGAGCGAGACGCTCATCTTCATCTTACTCGGTGTTTCCACGGTGGCCGGTCCTCACGCCTGGAACTGGACCTTCGTCATTTTCACCGTGGTCCTCTGTCTGGTGTCGAGAGTGCTCGGTCAGTACAATGAAACACCATCATTTGGTGAACTCTCACATTTGTACGTAGAGGCAGGAAAACGTCCCTGGTTGTATCTGTGCTGTTGTTTCTTGTGTTTCAGGAGTCATCGGTCTCACGTACATCATCAATAAGTTCCGCATTGTGAAGCTGACCAAAAAAGACCAGTTCATCGTGGCCTACGGTGGCCTGCGAGGTGCTATTGCCTTCTCACTGGGGTTCCTGCTCACCAACAACGAGATGAAGAACATGTTCCTCACGGCCATCATCACGGTCATCTTCTTCACTGTGTTTGTGCAGGTGGGAAAGGCCGAGAGTTTCATGTGGCAAATATTTGCATTTCTGCGTTTGCATCGAGTTACTTTTGACCAAAACCGATAAATTAATTAATTAACACATTTAAAGAAGAAAAAACAAAATTTTATTAAAAATTGAAATTTATTCTCTCATTCCTTTTTTTTTGGAACAAGTCCATTTGGTCCTCCATAGAGTTAACAAGTAGCGGCGCTTGTAGTGGGCTGGTACTCGGCATAGACTTCACCCCCTGGCGTACTGAGACTTTGTGCGGCGTGCTGGGTCCTCTCACAAGCTCCCAGTAACCTTTGCTGTCCTCTCCATATCGGAGTGCCTCATGGCGATTCATAATGACACTTAAATCAGGGTGAGCTACGTGATGCTCGCCTCTTTCTTTCCTCATTGTCTACGGACGCTCACATTAAGGCTAACAACATTGTTGGACAAACGGGAAAAAGCAACGGAATAAAAAATATGGAACGCATTTCTGATGATGTCACAACTCTCAACTCAGCAGTCAAATATGTGCAGTCAAATACTGAGACAGAAAACTAAAAGAACTTAATTTAATTTAATAGATTAATTTTACGAAAATCAGCACGATAGTTTAGTAGTTATTATTCACTGTAGAAATTCAGAACATAGATTATTAGTTGATGATTTGCCGATACTGGCTGGCATGCTAACAGGTGAATAATTGGAGCACCGTCACTTTTTTTTTTTTTCCACTGAGAGCACTGACCAGCACTGACTCCCTCTGGTGAAACTAACAGAAATTTCAATGCGTTTGTAAATATTATTTGTTCCGACCACACTGTGTCATATCAGGCAGTTTGACTCTAAAATGCAAATAAAATTCATGCAAAGTCCACACGTCTGTTTGTGTCTTCAGGGAATGACAATCAGGCCTCTGGTGGAGCTTCTGGCAGTGAAGAAGAAGAAGGAGAACAAAGGATCCATTAATGAGGAGATTCACACACAGGTGAGATTAATTACACTTTAATTGGCAACTCAACTTGAGTGCTTACAGCAAACAATAAAGGCACTTAGACTCTTTCAGTCACATTTTTGCGTACTGATTATTTGGAAAATATTAAAATACGCAGTGCTAAATGATGTGATTCTGTCCTCAGTTCCTGGATCATCTCCTCACAGGAATTGAATGCATCTGTGGTCATTATGGACATCATCACTGGAAAGACAAGTACGATGTTGTCACTGTTGTTTGTGAGAAAAGTTTCAAAGAAAACAAGAGTCGGAGGGTTTGATGAGGATGCTTTCCATCATTAATATATTTTAAAATGAATAAATTATAAAAGCCGATATGAACGGATGCATGGATCATGTAGGGTTTAAACACTGGCACCTTGGTCTCAATGCTGAGTAGGTTTTTTTTTGCACTTTCTGTCTTTTTGAGGATATATGTGAGACTGAGCGACAGAACAAATGTGCAGAGAACCTTCAGAAAATAAAAGCTGAACTAACGCATGTTTTTTCCTGCTGCACTCAGGCTGAATCGATTCAATAAGGCCTACGTAAAGAAGTGGCTGATCGCTGGCGACCGCTCCACCGAGCCGCAGCTCATCTCCTTCTACAACAAGATGGAGATGAAACAGGCGATGATGCTGGTGGAGAGCGGGAGCGCCGCCAAGCTGCCGACGCTGGTGTCGTCTGTTTCCATGCAGTAAGTACCCATCCTCAGTCGGGAGGACAAAGTTATGTTTTCCACAAAGCCCCGAGTTAGAGAACTAAACCTGTGTGACAGCATTAGTTAAAAAGAACATCTGTGTCAAAATCCTTCCTCACACTAATGTTCAAACTCAGATGGCAGCACTTGTAAGGAACTATTTTTCTAGGCGTAATAGCTTTCATCTCCACGGCTCCTGGCTCCTGTCTCTCTCTCTCTCTCCTTTAAGCCCCTTCATAGATTTTTTGGTGGTATAATTTGTTGTGTGTGTGCATCCACAGAAACATTCAGCCAAAAGGGCCGCCCAAACGGCGGGCCATGCCGAGCATCTCTAAGAGTCGTGAGGAGGAGATCCGAAAGATTCTGCGAAGCAACCTGCAGAAGACCAGACAGAGGGTCAGTAGCACAGCGAGGAGCTGAGCAGTCCGTTTGTTGAAGCCTGTAGAAGCGATGAGTCCAGCTTGCATGCAGATTTTAAAAATAAGATCTCAGTAAATACTGTTAATGTGTTCCTCACGCTGACTTTCACGGTTTTTCCTGCGTGTCCTCAGCTTCGCTCCTACAGCCGACACGACCTGTTGCTCGACCCGTTTGAGGACAACGTGAGCGAAATTCGCTTCAGGAAGCAGAGGGTGGAGATGGAGAGGAGGGTGAGTTTAACAGTGACTGTGACTGTGGTTCTGTTTGAGTGAGTGTTACAGCTGTGGAAATAAAAGACCTCAGTGGGGAGCATTGGCTAAATGTATAAAAATGTAGTTATGCTCCTCATCCCTGAATGACGTCGACATGTCCGACATTTCGTCATAATGAATGCAATGAAACTAGAACAGAATTCTGTCTGAGATGTCAGTTTATGCCTTAAATTTCAAGATTACAATTAATTGCTATTAATTTTTTGTGTTCAGCTAGAAAATAAAGTCCTGCCTGACAAACTTATCTCAATCACAGATGAGTCACTACCTCACAGTTCCTGCAAACCGCCAGGAAACACCACCAGCAAGAAAAGTCTGCTTTGACTCAGGTCAGTTTAATATGCAACACAGAGTTTGTCTTTATCCCTCAGAGTCAAAGTACAGCAATATTATCTTTAATTTTGCATATTTTTCCCTGAAAAAAAGATTTTTGTGATGAGATAAATCGGTGAATTTCTGTTTGGTCATTAATTTGATACAAATAAATGTCCTGGTCGTGGTTACGTAGTTTGTCCACCAGATGGCGCTGACATGTTTATAGCCTGTGGACATCCTCACATTCACTGCTCCTCTGGTGTGTTTTGAAAGTTTTTTTAAGCAAACCTTTACGAGATCTGAAATCTCTCAAAAATATTCTTCATGTTTAGTGTTTATGTGCAATAAAAGGTCTTAGACAGTAGATTGTAACCCATAATTATCAATATCCAGCGGTGGAGGAGTATTCAGATCCGTTACTGTAGTAAAAACAGACCTAGTGCAGTATTGAAATACCTAACAAGAACTCTCTGCACTGTGTCTGTATCACAGAACACCAGGTTTACACTTATGATAACAGTGAGAGTCCTAGAGGCTGGACGGTTCAGCCAAATCCCAGCCCTCCTGACGCCATCAGCCTGTTGAACGAATCCCCCCAGAGGCCCAATCAGGGCAGCAGCCAGAGAGCCAAAGGTGACGCTGACGAGCAGGAGGAGCAACTTAAACTCCCGCGCTGCCTTAGTGACCCCGGTCCAAACCAGGAGGAGGAAGGGAAGGGCTCCTGAATGCATGAAAGATCGTTGCACAACTTGATATTTATTCATTTGAAACGTTGGAAGTGTTATTGTTTTTTTCATGTTCCGTTTTTTTCTCAGCATTTTGGAAATGTTTTCTTTTTTTCTCCAAGTTCAAAAGGATTTTCACTTTGTAACACTTTACCAAAGCTTTGCACCACTGGCCATTTGCTATTTCCGGGTTTTGTCACGACCTGAAGTGAGCCAAGTGTCGGCATTTTGCGTCTTTGCAAGCAGGTTTTGCTCCACATAGCACAAAAAAGACAAAGCACTTGTGTCAGCATGTCGATGCACCAGACTGTCGGAGTTTACCCCTCAAAGCACAGTGTAATGAATCTACACAGTGGAGCTTTACTGGTACCTGTTGTCTCGATGTTTGCTAACCACACATACGTCAGTATTAGTATATATCAGCCAATGAGACCTTGCAAGGAATACCAAAGAAATGTTAGAGGTGATTTAGAACCAGAATCCCCAGTTAAAGACAGTTCTGACTGAACTCAGTGAATGGAAATGTGTCCACACTGATCCAAACTACAGTAACTCAACAACTATTACATAGATTTCAGTTAAAGGTGGGGTAGGCAGTTTATTTTTAGTGTCATTGCGCTAAAATTCCATTGTAACATTTTAGCATATTGTAATTTAGCTAGTTAATCTAGTTAGCTTGGAAGAACACTAGACTTCTGCCCCTCTGCTTGGCTCTGTGTTCAGACCGTGTCAGACACTTTCAGAGAGTGCGTCCCCACACTGTGCCTCTTAGCAACAGATGATGTCGCTACAAGCTGACTGGCTGTTGAAACAGGTGTCTTAGGTTCTAAAACTGGTCTCTGGTGGCTTAACAAGCTGAGTTTCAGGTGACACCATCAGCCGGCTTGAGTCGAGCTGAGACGGATCAGTTTACACCGCCGCAACTTTTCCTGCAACCGTTTGGTTTCGCCAGGAATCGTTTGCGCAAACTTAAAACTTTAACTGGACTTAAAAAAGAGAGACAAAAAATGGGAGAGCAAAAGCAGGGAGGGGGGGGGGGTGCAGCGGAGTTGCATCCCAGGGAGTCTCATACTGCAGCTGGCTTGATTTCTTGACGTTGCCTACCTCAGCTTGAAATTTCACACAGACATTCACGTGTCCCCAGAAAAATAATCCTGATAACTTTAGTGATCCTCTGACTTTTACCTTTTCTGCAAACATGACTTGAAAATTCCATTGATTTTCCAGTGTCAGAAGTGTTGAATCTTAAAAACTAAGTCAACTGCCATGAAATTGACTTGACATTCACGCCTCCCTTAGGATTCATTATAGTGATTGAAGTGAACTTTTTTTTTATCTGAGGCTTCGTCAGTGGTTTAATTTGTGCAAACTTTAGTTTATGACCTGCAAAACTAAAAACATTAATTTACCATCAGCATCTGCTGTACTTTGTGTTAAGAGTTAATTAGCAAACCTAAGCAACGCACTGAACTAATGTCATTTTCATTGTGAGCATGTTAACATGATGGTGTAAGTATATCTGGAGACTGCAAGACAAGTACTCATCATGTTATTGACTGAAAAAACGTGATAAATATGATACGATATATCTCCTGCGATGAAGCGAGGAGTTGAGTTGACGACTACTGAAATTGGTAGTCGTGAATACTCTACTGGCCAGTCACCGCAGGATGTTTTTGGGTTTTGTTTTTTTTTAAAGGTTTTCGGAAGTTATTGAAGCTTATATTCTGGTGCCTTTGTTCTTTTTTAACTGCTCTACTTTGTGCATATCGTGGTCAGAATTTTGTAAAACAAATACAGAGAAGATGATCAAAAGTCTTCAAACACACAAACATAAACATTTCCTTATCTTTAATGTTAAATTATTAATATAAAAAACTATGAGGATTTAAGTGAGGTTTGAAAAAACATGTTTTGCACACATGTCCCAGTGAAATAGACAGCACAAGAACGTTGAAATAACTTAACAGTGAAGAATGAACTGCAATTGTTGCTTGACCGATGGCTGTGAAGAGGCTTAACGCTGTATTTAACATTGCTGCAGGACTGATCAATGTTTTCTCAGGGATGGCAACGTGGCTCGGTATTAACAGATGCCCTCTGCAGAAAGAAAATAAGGGTTTCTGTACAAAACGTGCTCCAACTGTGCTTTATTTATGATATGACTGTGATGTCAGCTTAAGTGTTTGGACTGCCAAGAGCTTTAGTAACATTCCAGCAGTTATCGAATTGGTCGACTTTACAGTAGCAATGCTCGACATGTCTGTTTTCTTGCTTACTGAGCATTCAGGACACTTTTTTTGGGGGGAGGTTAAGGATGCAAATCACCACTGCCGGACTCTGAATTTTTGACAGGCAGGGGCGAGAACAGTAAAAAGGGGCATTTATTGTTTGCGGTGGCGAACCAGGGCACAAAAAGTCATTCACTTTACCATGTTTTGTCTACAGGAAGGGAACCCTAAGAGGCATTTCATCATGTTTTTTCTACCAAAAAAAGCCCAACCCAAGAGGGTACCTTTGTGGTGTTTTTCTAACATTAAGGCACCAAGGGAGCGATTGCCCCGCCCCCCCCCCCCCGAGTCTGCCACTGCAATTCACCTTTTCATATCTGCACTTCACAGCACTGAACTGCCTGAGCTTTTGCTGCCTGCATGTTTGCCTTAAAACGTATTTGCTCTCTGTTTGCCAGTTGAAATATTTTTATATTTTAAGAAAATGACCTCGAGTCATAAATATTTGTCAAATGCAGGAAGGCTTTTAAAGTGTCTGAAATAAAGGTACGTCATTGCCAAAGCTCGGTGCTGTGTGCAGTTATTTTGTTGTTTATTAACTGATCCATGAAAGATTTCTTCATGTGGACCAAGGTGCCATTTTTTTATCTACACATCACTGGACATCTGTTGTAGTCTGTAAAGATGTTACACTACAATCTGTGGATGACAGCATGAAGTTCAGCCCATCGCAGCCCCTGCTGGAAATGTGAGTCCAAATAACAGGGAGTTTAAAGTCCCCAACATGCCAACCAGAGTGTGTGTGATGGGAATATGACAACAAGAACAACAAACCTCCTCAGACGAGCCACACAACCAGCAGGCATGGACTTCAGCGGCACCTGGGAAGTTTATTTTGAGGAAAACCTTGAGGATTTTTTAAAAGCAGTAGGTAAGAATATTTCATAATGTTTGAAGGATTTATTTGCTGATATATGCAAACCTCACACCTTTTATTTCAAACATGTCTTAAAGGTGCACCTGAAATGGTTGTCAAAATGCGGAAGGGTGTCAAACCAGTGATGGTGATTGAGCAGAAGGGCAAAGACTTCACGTACACAATCAAGACTCCCATCTGCACTCAAGTTCACTCATTCACCCTCGGGAAGGAGACTGAGATGACCTGCGTGGACGGAAGGAAGTTTAAGGTAAGGAAAGCCTCGCTCTGTAGACTTGAGTCGGCAAATTTCAGTTTTTTTGTGCATTTTTAGTTGAGAACAGCTTTTTAAAAGACGCACCGATTTCCCTCAGCATTGCTTCATTTATGCCAAGCTGAAGGAAATTGATCGACGAGGACGCTTTAACCAAATAAGTTCCATTTTTAACCAAATAAGTTTCATTTGAGGGCTGTAATAAAGCCTAACTCAAAGTTTCAGGTTTGCAAAATTCTTGCAGACTCACTGATATGCAAAGAAAGGACATCTCTCGGATAGATGGGTAAATTTTGACAGGAAAGAAAAGCAAAGCAGGTGATCTTCTTTGAACAAGTGACAGTCGTTTATGTACTGACAGAGTCTGTCTTGCTCTCGGGTTCATCAAAACAGTTGGAAGGACTCTTCCTTCTCTAATATCTCTTGCACTTTTGGGCAGTTTGACCTGCGTTTTTTATTTGTACATTAATATTGTAAAGGTTACAAAGGAAATAATGTTTTATGCACAGAGGAAAAAAATGGGAGAACCTCTGACCCATACAATGTTTTTTTTTTCTGATTTTGAGCAGTGCACCGTTCGAGAGGAGAATGGGAAACTCATTGCTGAGACCGATAAGTTCACATCCGTCCGAGAGATCCAAGGGGACGACATGGTTGAGGTCGGTGGTCAGTGGTTTACCAAAAACAGCTGTGCGGTTGACAAGTTCAGTGTGACAAACAAACTGTCTTACATGAGTTAGCCACGTTTTCTTTTTGGTACAGTTATTATTGGGTTTCAGTTATACAGGGGAGACAAGAGAAAAAGAAACAGAAAAAATGTTTACGCACACAGATATACATTTACAGCCATGTTCTCTGCATGTCTCTGCTTTCTCACTTTTTCAGACCATCATTGCTGACTCTGTAACTTTAGTCAGCAGAAGCAAACGAGTCTGATCAACAGCCGGCAGTCAATGGATCCTTGGTAGATCGTTTCAGCTTCAAGCAAGCGAATATCAGGAAATCAAACAATAAAAATTTCATGATGTACTTATGAATAAACATGAATGATTAAACAAAACAATGTGTCCGTTTTATTCAATCCAGTTTCTGTCAGAGCTGCTTCTGAGTTTGGTGGGGGTTCAGGTGTTGGTGGGGATTAAGCGACAGGGGGCGCTGTGACTCTTTACTGCCTGATTTTTGTTGGCGAAGAAGTGAAGAGGCGCCTTGCGAGTGCGCATGCGTCACGCATATTTTCGCAGCAGTTTTTCCTTTCGTAGAAAAATTTCTTCCATAGAGTGAGTGTAACTTTATGGCCAGATACATGAGGCCCCCAAACACGTCTTTGTTTGTCAGAAACATCTCCGATGAATCCAGGTGAGTTCAAATTCGGGCGTGATTACAACCACAGGTTATCCACTAACGCTCACTAACTCATATTAGCGGTAGCTAGTGGTTAGCTTAACAGCTAAGGTTAGCCTCCTCGTCGGAGCCTCAAGTTACGAAAAACCAGCGTGTTTAGGCGCTTTGTCTGACAAATTCACCCTCAAAATCGCATATCGTTTGTATTATTTAATGAAAACAACAACAATATGATAGAGCATCTTTTGAAAGATTTAATTTGCCGTGGTGACGTTTCTTTGTTTGCATTGCATTCCTGGCGCACGTCGACCGTGCACGTTTTCACGCTCGGTATGAAAAAAAAAAGCTAACGCTAACAACGCAATGCTAACTTGTTTTTACATTAAAACGTAAATTACGTCTTAATTATTATCACTTTTTTAAAAAAGTGGCTTTAACTTGATGCTTCATTTTGTGACCAGTTTAGCTAATGTTAGCTTAATGCTACACTTGGTTTCAGAAAACCGTCATTAATTCGAATCACTTTTTATTCAGTCAGGTAAACACGCTGACGGTAACGTTGAAACGTTACTTCCTTTCTCACTGTTCCACACTTTAGTTCGTTACTTTAGGTAGCTAACAGTAAAGTTAACGTTGTTTTAGATGTTCACGGTGTAATGAAAGCGCATCGAAATCTTTTAGCTGGTTACCTTTCTGTAAGATACGAGGTTAATACGACAGGAAAATGAGTTAGCTAGTGAATTGCTAACGTCAGAATTCACAAACAGTAAGAACGGTTTATCAACAGATATCGTGACTTTAAAATATAAAGTTTTCGTTCAGCAAGAGAGAAAAAACAAGTACAGTAAGCGTCCTAAACACAACTCAGACGTAAAACAATGTCATATATATATACCTGGGTTTTTTAAATGTATTTATTTATTAACATTGAGTTGTCCACAGTGTGGTGCTTACCTCTCTAATAACTTGTCAGTTAAAGTTACCGTTAATGGTCTGATTGCATATTAATTGCTGCCAGTTGTGTGTTTGAATGTTGGAAAAAAAGCATTTTGTGGCTAATCCTTGTGAATATTTTTCTCTTTGTGATTTCATATTGACTCATACACTCATATTTAATATGAATCTAACCTGGATGAGGCAACTGTGCTGCATCTGCTTATGTCAGTTACAAACTTGTCAGTGGGTTGTACATTGAATTGCATGTTAAGCAAAAGAAAAAAAAATATATATATATATATATATCTGAAAGGGTCAGTGTACTCCAAAACACAGCAATGTACCAAAAGAAAATACAACTTGTAGGATTCAAATAGTTCTTGAGCAACATCCCAACTTAAACAAATAACACATTCACTGTGTGGACAGGTGTGTTGGATCGCCAGGTAAGAGGGCAAAGAAGTCTTACTGTGTTTTGGGGTGAACTGTCCCTTTAGCCGTCTCATTAGCTGCTCTCCCAGCTGTTGTTTCTGGTTGATGATGTAGATAGATTTGCCCGTGATGGTCAGTTGAGTCATACTTGTATTTACGGTGTTCAGGCCTGAGGATTTGCGGCGTGAGTTTGGCCGCTATGGGCCGATAGTAGATGTCTACATCCCACTTGACTTCTATACACGTCAACCAAGAGGATTTGCATACATTCAATATCCTTTCCCAATGAGTTTTGACTGTTTGTGCTCTTGCTAACCACTTTTACTTCCCTTTCAGCAGTGAAGATTTGCTTTGTAACATATTTTTCTTGCACGTAATTTGAATAAACATCTAACACACGTATTTCTCTGTTATTGCTTCAGAAAATGTAAAAGCATCCAGTTGTGGAACCGGCCACAAAGAGTAACAAAGACCCATATAGAGTAGCTGTAAAGACAAGTCACACAGACCTTCAGGATCAGAGGGAGGGAAAAGGTTGAAAAGAGAAAGTAAAGCATGAAGAGGAAAAGGGAACGGAGACAAAGCTTGGAAATGGCGGCAAAGAATTGGGAAAAGAAAAGAGGTTTAAGAGGAAAAGGCAAGCAGGAAACCCAAGTCTCTGTGGGAGTCCGTTAAAGAGTGTAAAGATCAAGATGAAGTTCAAAGTCAAGCATGGGCAAAAGGTAACGAGTCTGAATTATTTTGTATCCTCCTGAGACAAATCCACAAATTTGACATGACAGCAAAATCAGCTTTTCCCTGTGATATGGATGACATTTTCATTTTAATCAAAGCAATTTAATCATCTGTAAATGTATTTGATTTGTATATATATATATATATTTTAGTCGTGATCCCTCAGACAATTTTTTAATGTTTGAAAAGCTTGCTTCATCTTTTATCTCTACAAAAATCTACTGAGTGTGTATTTGTTTGTTACTTCTCCTACTTGTTATCACATTAACGGACAGGTTGTGCCATTTTAAGCTGTTAACCTTGAAATGAGGCCACACAAATCAAAAATGTTTGATGAATGCTCTGCATTCGTCTTTTTTTTTTTTTCCTCTCTCTTCATCCTTCTGAGAGAGAAAACATTTGTATGAATTTGTGCGGCCTTATTGAAAATGAGAGCAAACAAAACCCTTAACCACTCAGCATATTTGAGGATGTGCGTGACGCAGAGGATGCCCTTCACAGCCTGGACAGGAAGTGGGTTTGTGGCCGTCAGATTGAAATCCAGTTTGCCCAGGGTGACCGAAAGAGTAAGTGAGGATTTGAATTTTGTTTTGCAACTTAATACCGTGAGTAGCAACTATGCTTTTGAGTTGAA
>JAQLOL010000008.1:3796821-3811442 GCA_029783665.1 Naso thynnoides | reverse complement strand
TTTGTCCCTGGTCAGGCTTTAGAAAATATACAGAATACAATAAAAATGCAATAATACAAATACAAGTAATACAGTGATAAATACCATGAATAAATAAAACGGTTACAATAATTTACAAGTTAGAACATGAGTTAAATTTAACAATCATTGGCCTACTTATGATAAATCAATGTTCCCATTTCTGCTGCTGCTCAAGCCAGTATTTAACTTTCCCATTAAACTTCTCAAGTTCTGTTTGGGATTTGGGATTGGTGGCTTTAACATTTATTTATTTATTTAGTTTAACTTTTTAAACATAAACTTTTCAAACCGGCCAAAATGGAGTTGCAGATGTTGGTCTCTAGATTGTGTGTACCAAGTTTTGAGCAGATAGGTGATTTTAAGTGTTGTCCACAAAAAGAACTTATGAGTCCTTGAGACAAATTTGTTTCTTGCGATTGATGGAATATGCGAGAAAAGTTTCGTGACTCTATGTAAAATGGGGCTTTGCTGCTTGGATCCCAATGAGTCCAGTGGCTGCGTGGAGATGCATGGATTACAGAACAGACTGAACCAAAACAAACGAAAACAACAACATTGTAGAATGTATATATGACCGAGGACATGACTGGGGGTGCAGATGGCCCACAGCTGGAGGCTGCCGGTGACACAGAGGTTGCGGATTCAGTACCTGCCTCATGTATTGATGCATCTAGCTTGGCACTTTTAAGCACCTTTATTAATGAACTTCAAGTTCTGTGGCATTTCATCAGTGGTCTCCACCATCTCTGAACCCCTAAAATTGCCCTTTGAACTATTATTTGTGCCTGATGTCTGCCGCCACCAAAGAGTACACATATATATACGTACTTAAACTGACTGAAGAGTATGAGTATGTAGATCTTACAGTCTAGATCACAAGAGTAAATCAGGGTATTGATCTTGTCTATGGTATAAGATTATAATCCACCTCCAGTCTCTGGTCATTGGTGCTGACACTGTCAAATGTGAATTCAGTTCAGGGTCTTTTGAGTTCAACCAGAAAAAGGAGTCAAACGATCGAATACTTTGCAGCACATTTCACCCCTAATGACTCGCAGGAACTGGCAGCCGGTCCAGTCACAGCGCTGCAAGGTAAATGGCAGCGGAACACGGCGTCAGTATTGACTGTCCCTGACTTTCACATGATACAAGCTGTGAAGCAGCAGGGATTATTTGTTCATGTCCAGTTTTCACCAACAGTGGAGACCGAAATCTCTCCCGGTGTGAATGTTTTATGTTTTACAAGAAGACGAGGAAGATAAACGTTGCACTTTGTAGAATTCTGCTCAGCAGCATTTTTACACAAGGTCTTTATTCTTACATTTCATATCCAAGATGAAAGGTAAGCCCATTTTAAAAGATCTGTTTTTTAAGAAAATCTTGTAATTTTGTTTCCTTTTGTCGGAAAAAAAATCTGAATGGGTTGCAATTATTGATGTTAATGAGATGATACATGACTCATTATTACCACTTGTGAATTTTACCAGGCTTTTATTGACTTGGTGCTTAATTTTGTCATGTATACTTTTTAATAATAAATCAAATATCTCATGGAACAACTTTGCATTTTACTTAGTGTGTAATGAGTTAGGGTTCTGTTGTA
The DNA here is from genome assembly GCA_029783665.1 of Naso thynnoides. Lineage (NCBI taxonomy): Eukaryota > Metazoa > Chordata > Actinopteri > Acanthuriformes > Acanthuridae > Naso > Naso thynnoides. Next base: position 3,809,818 of record JAQLOL010000008.1, on the reverse strand, counting down.
CTTTGCTAAAATGGTACATTGTATATGATTGTACTTTGAAAACCCTGTTCCCAGCAGTGGAGGAAAAAGTATTTTACTCAGGTAAAACTACAAATATTGTAATGTAGAAATACTGTAAGCTTTGTATTCAAAATGTAAAAGTATTAAAAGTATTGTCAGAAAACAGTACTGAAAGTATCAGAAGTAGAAACACTCAAGTACAGTATTGAGTGCACCACTGATTCTCAGAGCCACAATCCCTGCTTCACCTGTTTCCTCTGCTTATTTGCACAAAACATGAAAACAAAAGGTACAAAAGAAAGAAAAAAAAAACAGGCAAATTTTTAGTGTATCTGACCTCCTTCAAGTAACAAGACAGAACAGTACAGAAACACCTCCATTACATAGGTTGTCCACCAGAGGGCACTGACATAAAGTTTTCCACCTGTTAAATGTTGAGCTTGATCTGTTTTATTATAGTTTGTAATCTGGTGGTATTAACAAATTCTAACCTAGATTTTTTTTCCTCATTCATCACAGCACTGCTAATGTAAACAATGGGAGATTGGAACTTTCTTGGAGGGATCTTGGAGGAGGTGCATATCCACTCCACCATGGTTGGGAAGATCTGGCTGACCATTCTGTTCATATTCCGGATGTTGGTGCTGGGCGTCGCGGCAGAGGACGTGTGGAACGACGAGCAATCAGACTTCATCTGCAACACCGAGCAGCCCGGCTGCCGCAACGTCTGCTACGACCAGGCCTTCCCCATCTCGCTCATCCGATACTGGGTGCTCCAGGTGATTTTCGTGTCCTCGCCCTCCCTGGTGTACATGGGTCATGCCATCTACCAGCTGCGAGCTCTGGAGAAGGAGCGCCACTGCAAGAAAGTGGCTCTCCGTCGGGAGATGGAGGCAGTGGATGTGGAGCTGGTGGAGGTGCGGAGGAGGATTGAAAAGGAGATGAGGCAGCTGGAGCAGGGGAAGCTCAACAAAGCACCACTGAGGGGTTCTCTGTTATGTACTTATGTGGCCCACATTGTCACCCGCTCAGTGGTGGAGGTCAGCTTCATGATGGGTCAGTACATCCTCTATGGACACCGCCTGAGCCCCCTTTACAAGTGTGGAAGGGAGCCGTGCCCAAATGTGGTAGACTGCTTTGTCTCCAGGCCTACTGAGAAAACTGTTTTCATGATGTTCATGCAAGTGATCGCCTGCATCTCCCTGTCTCTCAGTCTTCTGGAGATCATGCACCTGGGATTCAAGAAGCTTAAAAAGGGTATCCTAGACTACTACCCACATCTAAAGGACGACCTAGATGATTATTACGTCAACAAGTCAAAAAAGAACTCAGTTGTGCATCAGGTTTGCATGGGCACGTCTGTAAGTCGTAAGACAACTATTCCCACAGCACCATGTGGATACACATTACTGTTGGAGAAACAAGGCAATGGACCTACCTACCCTCTTCTCAATGCCTCCACTGCTTTTGTCCCAATACAAGGGGACCCTGGTGCAAAGCCAGATGGCCACAAGGACGGCAAGGAGGGGGTGCCGAGCCCCACAGAGCAAAACAGCAACTCCAACAACACGAGCAGCGAGACACGTTCTCCTCCTGCAGACAAACAGGACGAGCCAGAGGAACCATCTTCACCCCATCACGACAATATGGATTGTCCGCGCTCTGAGTATCCCACCCTCCCCGTAGCAGACGCCTCCTCCTGCACAACGCTGTCCGGTATGGCGAGAAGGTCAAGGAGGGTCAGTCCACCGTGGAACTGCTCCACCCTGGTCGAGGGAAATGGCTCGGACAGCGGAGATTCCTATCACGGGAACAACAGCATGAAGCTTCGTAGCAGCTGCGTCGGCCCCCGAACGAGGATACTCTCTAAATCAGACATTAAGAGACAGAGCAGGTCCCAGAGCCCGGACTCAGCAGGGGAGCTGAGCTCCGTGTCCCGACACAGCCGGGAGAGCAACAGCCCCACCGCCTCACCTCTGAACCGCAGAGTGTCAGCGGCCAGCAGTGCCAGCAGCAGACGAGCTCCAACTGACCTGCAGATATAAACAGGCTGTGTGCTCACCAGCATGGCAGCAGAAACTCCAAATAAGCCACGTTTGGGTTCAAGTTATGTGAACATTATATTAAGACATGTTTAGAAAATGTACACAAACAGCCTTTGTTTCAAATTACTATTAAAGGGATAGGCCAACTTTTTTCCCCCTTTTTGTTATTGGCCTCCCTCTCGAGTTCCAGACAAGAAGATAGAGCATTCTTTTGACTGTTTTGACTGAAAAAAAGTTGATGTATCCCTTGAATTTTTTTGCTTTTGACACCAAAGAGAAGCCTTTTTCCAATCATATTTAAAAAGAACTTAAATAGCATCAAGACATTCTGCAATCCCGCATCAACTCTTCAGATTTTCACAGGTGATCAGACCACAACAGTTTTGTTTCTCCACATTTTCACATCTGTTACAGAGATTCAAAGGGACATCTAATGATTTGGTTACACGAACAGCTCTGTCTGAATGATTGGAGGGTAATGGAAAAATGAACCGATCTATAAGGTCGTCTGCAGTGCTGTTATGCAACTGGATACATTTAAATCAGTGACAAAGTCTGATTAATCCAACTTATCTCGAATTCTTCAGCAAGAACATTTTACATCAAAATAACTTGTTTTGGATGCATCTTTCACAACAGGAAATAAGTTCTAAATATCTTTGCGTTAGTGTAGTGACATAAATAAAAACTTTAATGAGTTGCATTAAAAAGAACAGCAACCTTCAAATCATTGCCGCTGTATGAAATGACTGTTTTGACACTCATGCTGTTGATATCAATTTAAAAAACTCTGAGAAACTTAAAGACCATTCTAAAAAATGGTCTCATAATTTTTTTTTAAATGTGCTTATTTCAGATGATCAAGGTGATCAGATGGGGGAGTTAGCAGGAGTTTTTTGGTAAGAAAAAACAAGCAATAGTCAACTAAGGATATCATGAGAATGAATGATGCCAAATGCTGAAAAAAACATTTTTATTTATGGTAAAGCAAAAAGTCACTTCTTGTTAATGTAACAAAAAAATAACAGTGATTGTGTTAACTGAAGATCTACTGTTATGTAATAAACACTTACATATTCTTCAAAAATGCTACTGGATAACGTTTTTCTTTCCTTTTTTATGCCTCAGACAGCGAAGCCAAAACTCTTTTCATTCTTCTGTTCCATTACCGGGTGATGGTTCGTACTGCATTAGCTGGAAAATAACGGTAGAGTTTAAAGGTCACAGCAGCAGCAACGCATTCAAACACACACAGCTCTGGTTATCTGTGAACTCACCCTGTTTCTCAGCTCTTTGTTCTCCTCCATGAGCTGGTCGCATTTCTTTTGTAGATCAGCCAGCTCTGAGTGAAGAGCCTCAGTGTCTGCTGGCTCGGGGCCAGCTGCACCCAGGTGAAGCTTTATGAAACTGTGCAGGTTAAAGGTCAACATGTGCTCTCAATGTCCAGTCTACAGAGAACTTTCTTTTTTTTTTTAAAAGGTATTTTTGTGCCTTTATTTCTTGGATAGGACAGCTGAAGAGTAGACAGGAAACAGGGGAGAGAGAGGGGGAACGACATGCAAGGGCCACAGGTGGAATCGAACCCAGGCCTGCTGTGGCGAGGACATAGCCTCTGTATATGGGACGCCTGTTCTACCACCTTAGCAACTGGACGCCCCAGATCTTTCATTTTAATAAAGCCAAATGATGGCCTTCCACAGCTTGTGGCATAGAACCCCCTAAGGCAGGGGTTCGCAAACTTTTCAAAATAACAAAAACTCCCAAAATAACAGTGTCACAAACTGGGGACTCCAACTGACCCTGGAGGTGGCGTCTAACACTGTGCACATGCACTAATAAGCCTGGGCAAACACAGGCATCAATAGGCTACAAAAAAAAAAGAAAAATAGCCTAACAGCCATAATATTATTCTGAAGTAATGTGAGAAAGAATATAAGAAACAACATAACCAGAATGTATACAATAATTGGTGAAATATGCAAATTTAAGTTATTTTAAGACTTAATTTGTTTTTTGGAAGGCATGTAGCAGCCCCCCACTATGTCTCATGACCCCATGGTGAGCCACTGAGTCCAACGCTACAGGTGCACGCATGCACAGCTGCAGCAAGACCTCACAGACATTGTAAGGATTTCTATGGCAACATAATGTTTGAAAACAATGTCATTTTTTGTCAAAGGAATGTAGGAGGTGCATGTACTATATGGCAAAACTGATTTGGGCCTTGCCATAATTTGCTTTCTGAACCAACACTGAAAATTTCACACATATATATATTGCTCAATTGGAAGGAAATGGGGTGCATGCAAATCTCAATGTTGCTGAATAATGCATGCACCCCTATTTGCTTTTCACAATTCAAAGGTTGGTCACATTTAAAAAAGCTGAAAGCTGGTCTGAAAAAAAAGAGGGGATGCAATTCTCAGCATACAATAAACAACAAATCTGCCTACTAATGCATCCAAAATGCAACTTTACTTTTAGAGATCACTGAATCAAAAAGTTGTTTGTAAGTTGTTGTTTTTTTTTGAGAATGTGTCTATGTGACATTTTGGCTCACAGAAAGTCAGTGAACTCAGATGAAGAGCAAATGCATTACAACCATTAGATTTCTGCTAAGAAATTAATTAATTTAGCCCTAAACACTCTTAAAACTTACTTGATGTTATCAGCACATACTTTATTTCATCAAACGTGTTTGACACGTAAAAGTCGCCTTTCCACATTTGGAAACGTCTGATTTCAGACCAACACCTTCAAGAAATGCTACTTCCACTGAGTCGAATAAAACACTGACTACTCTAAACACTCATTCACTAAAGGCATTAAATGTTTTCCCAACCCAAACGAAAAAATGACACCATTTTTAAACATTATATTGTAGTTAAAATCCTATTTTATAATTATCATTATTATTATTATTATTATTATTGATAGTAGTAGTAGTAGTAATATTAGGGGTGCCAGTCAAAAATCTGACCTATTAGGGCTCCAACATTGCCAGAGCTGGACAGAATTGTTCTCAACACACTAGGGCAAATCTCACACAGGCGCCTACATTACAAATTTCAAACTTTTTAAAGACAGTTGAATGTCCTAAACACACCAGAAACACTTTCTGACAGGATTGCATCTGTGGCTGTTTCCGAAATCTGCTGCAACGCTAAATGTTTCCTGGATTTTTTAAATTTTTGTCGAAACCAGAGCTTTTTGTAGAAATTCTTTGACATTTATTTGTTAAATTGCATGGGGTAAAAGATGAGTGTGACACTGACAACACAGCCCACAACTCTTACCTGCGTAGTTTCCTTGGAGAAATAGAGACTTTCTGCTTTTCCAAGTGATCAATTATATTCCGTAAAATCAGATCATCTTACCAGATGCACCATACATGTACAATAAGATGACCAAACTAAAAAGCAAAGTGTTAATATGTTTATATCTGCTATTTGTTCTCATAAAAACACAGTGTCACTGTTCGTTCTGCAGTTGGATGGTTCTGAATGAACATTCCAGGGAAAACAGTTCTCCAGGAGAAAAGGATACTCCAGCGCATTGTTAGGTTTGTCAGTCTCTTGGTAAAGTGCCACCAAAACTGCAAAAGAGAAGCAAAATAAGCATAATGCAGCACGGTGGTTATACGTAAGTGAAAGGCTGAATTTCCTGCGTGCATACCGCTTGTCACAGCGTCAAGGACCCCGGATTTTTCAAGATACCTTCTGAACTGTTCTCGCTTTGACTCTGAGGCCTGAAAGTTAAAGCAGATGTTCGGCCTGAGCAGAACTCGTCTGACAGGTTTTGTCAGCTCTGTGTAAAGTCCCGTGAGGAGGGGACTTCCGGATTTATCTACACTATATGACGAAAAGGGAAAGTTTTACTGTCCAGTGCTCATGGCTGTGATCCTGCTAGCAAGTTGGATGGAAATAATAATCATAATAATAGTAATAATAATTAACAGCTGCAGAAAAATGCACCAAATACTCACTCTGTAATGGGCCATGAGTGCAACTAGAGTTGTAGTGTGCAGGTTTGCTCGCTGACTCGATCGAACTCGGCCGGGCTGTTTGTTTCCGAACACACGGGAGATGCACGCGTTGCCATAGCAACACATCAGCCGGCCGCTGCTGCCACCCTCAGGGCGGTGCGAAAATGAACTGATTCCCAGCTTGCCTTACTCTTTGAACAAAGAATTCCAGCAGAGGAAGTAACACTGAACAGCAGTGAAGTGGAATTTTTAGTTTCATCCCGCTGACGTTCGCCATAAAGACGGTAAACAGATAAATTCAAAGCTAGCATAGGAGGCGGACTGCGTGTCGAAGGCGTGACACGCCCGACCCCGCCTCTGATTGGCTCGTTGCCGTTGATCACGCAAGGTCCCGAAACGTCACTTCCGTAGCGCCGATGTATAAAGCAAACGAGCTGGCTGGACTCGTTAGCTTAAAGCTGCGCGTAGCCCCCTCAGATGTTTTGTAGATCGACGTTTCGAAGCGCCGCGCTCATGTGACGGTTGGTGTCCGCGAGTGAAAACAGCTCGTACGTTGTCGGCCGGCCGTGATGTGACGCTGCACCTGGAGTGTTTTGTTTTATGGCCCTTCATGTTTAGAACAACAACCCCGGCGGCCGTTACCGAGTGTCTGTGATTTAAAAAACCCGGACAAGGTAAGCTCACGTCGAGGAAACGTCAGTGTAAACTGTCGTTAAACGGTAATACACGAGTAGTAAACTAACCAGCCAGTTCACTTTGTTCGCCTTGGTAAGTTCACGTTATCTGTCGGTCCTGAAAGGCTCGTTTATTTGTCTTTTTTCCCGCTTGACATAACGTTAGCTGTATTTTTCCATTAGACGACCATGTCTGATACTCGGCACACCACAAACATTAGCTAACGTTAATGATAGTGACGTCACATTCTGATGATTCTTATTATATTTTAATGCTAGCTTGAAAACATTAACGTCAGTTTTATAGACTGTGTAATTTGAAGTCCTCTGTAATTGTTTGATATTACCGTGTCATCTTTCGTAGTAACGTTTGACATTTTTTTTCACTTTCATTTCCGTTTGTCTCATCAGCTGTCAGGCTGTCGTTTACCATCGTCATTATTGAAACCTATTTCGATAATCAAGTCGTGATTCAAATGATTGTTTGTCAGAATTACTCTTTGATAATAACCTGAGTGATTGTAATAATGTATGTAAAGTTACCGAGAAGAGTGCTCATGACTTCATCATGTCGTTATAAAATGAAATTTTGAAAAAAAATCTGTTAGTTTGACAAATTGTGATGGGCATTTGTCATGTCAGTTAATTGTCTATGAAAAAAAAAAAAAAAAAACTTGCAGGGGTTTCCATGGAAACTGACCTTTAATCCCAGTTTCATCCAGGATGGGAAGCAGGAATGAGCAGTTTAATAAAAGCGTAAATACATTAATTGTTTCAGAGAGATGAATGGGTCTGTTTGACTGAGAGTCTGGTGACCGGCTGATGTGTGAGCAGCTGCTCAGACACTCACATGCAGATATGTGATAATAACAAACAGAACATACACTGTCATGCATCCAAACATGTCAAATAGAATGACGGGGATTTTCCCCATTTTAATGTCCTGGCATTATCTGTCTAAACAATTCATTGACAGAATCAGTGGCAGAGTCATTTAAGATAGATAAATGATCATAAGTGGCAGCTTTGACAGTGATGCCATTTAAATATGTTGTGGCAAAATAACTCGTTTACGTTTATATATATTGTTGAATCTGAAATCTCTCAAAATTTCAAAGCAATTGTTTGAATTTAAAGGGAAGCGTAACAAATTCCTCAGTCAGGCCACTTCACACTTTAGGAGCTCCAACAACAAAGAGCTGATCGGCAGTAGTCTTAAGAAAAGTGTTTGTGAGCATCTGCAGCTGCAAACAAAGTGTCATAAGTTGTGTCCAGCAAAATCAATTACGGAGATAATCTCCTTTATCAGTTAGGGACTTATAGAAGCTTGTTCGTACGTGTTAAATAAGGGCAGATGCTAATACGAACATGTTTTGCAGACATCTGCGCCTGCGGCACACGTCTAACAAACTATCTGGAGGATTTTGAGAGCAGTTCACTGTTAACTGTAGGACGTGTTTCTGGAATACACAACTTCTGTGACACTATCTGACTGACTGAGGAGACTGAAAGCAAACACTGAGGATTATCGGCAGCCACAGACTTCCTGCCACGCTGCTGGTTTTTCTAGTTTGTTCCCCTGCAGGTACCGTCTAATACAAACACACAAACTCTCTGTAGTTCAATAAAATGATAAAACGTTAACAAATGCTTCTTTACAAGCTTCATTATTTTTACAGAGCAGAAGTAGAAAAAATTTTGGGGGGGAAACATTCAGTCAGTTAGGCCTTATCAGTGACGAGGACGGTAAGAAAATGAACCAGGAACTATTCTGACGAGAGTTTTAGTCACTTATTAAATAAAAATGCCAAACATTTCCTTGAATGTGAAAATTTGCTGCTTTTGTCTGTCTTCAAGTTTTGGAGTTCTGATCTGACAAAACAATCAAATTTAAAGATTTTGAAGATTTGGGGTTTTAAGAAATTGTGATGACTTTTTTTTTTTTTTTTTAAACACTGTTTTTGAACATTTGAGGACGAAAATAATGGGCAGTTTAAAATTACATTCACTCCAGTGTTTGTCTGGTATGTGCTGACCGACACATTTTTGGCTCGAGGTTTCAGAGCTGTGCTTGCTTTGAGTCCAGTGAACGTTTGTGTATTTTAGGATCAAGTGTTGGACGGTGGAAAAATTTCTTCAGTCAATATATATTGACTTGAGCCGTGAAACTGGACAGGTGACTGTAGGAACACTTCAGCCAAATCTGTCAGACTGAAGTGATAATCGGAGGGGGACTGAGGAGTCCAGCCGCTTCAGAGGATCGTTGTGTTATGCTGTGATAACACTGAAGGTCTCTGCTGCCATAGTGTTAAAAAAAAAAAAATCACGCAGCCTCCACAAAGCTTCTAGAAACATGTTTTGCATGACGAAAGATCAGTTCATAGACACCAAGTTGGGGGGGGGGCGATTAGAAAATTTCATGTCACAGTTATTGTGGCCAAAATAATTGCGATACACAATATTGACAGGATAATTTTTTTAATTCTACAAAAAGTTTTTAAAAATTAGATATTTATTATTAATGTGTTCATATCTGTGTCTATCTATCTATATACATATATATATAAATATATTAAGAAAACATTTAAAAATTGAAAAAGAAAATAGCAATAAAACACACTGGAATCACTTTACAACCTTTATTGAATCATGTTCATGGGGGAGACATCTTGATAAAAAATAAATAAGTAAATAAATAAGGTAAGGATAAATTATAAGGTATCCCTGCATAAATGCAGAATGAAAAAATACTGTATGAAGTATGTACTGTTGTACTGTTGTATGTACTGTTGTACTGTTCACTAGCATTAATAGTGAGGATCACTTGAGGTTATTCATAGCAGACGCTTTAATTCATGATGATGACAATTATGTGATTAATTGAAATTCACCACAATTAAATTATTGTGAGTGTTTTTAATGCGATTAATAATAAAAAACGATAACTGTTCCATCCCTACACCGAGTATCAATAGTTTTTTTAACATGAATTCCTAAACATTGGTGCAAATACAAACTCAACTTTTTCGGTACTAGAATAATAAAAAAAAATCGATAGATTTTTCAGTCTATTAGTTGGTGCTAAGCGCTCACTGTCCTTTGAGGTAATAAAAATGCAGTTAAAAAAAACACTGAGCTGAAATGAACAGACTGAAAACTTTATCCAGTTAGATGAAATAGACGATGATGGCAAAGTTTTACTTTGGGGAAATGATTTACAGTTTTAAAGGCTGAAATAAAAATGCAATAAATGACTCATCATATCACGGTTTCATGACACTATCATATCGCTACTCAAGTGTCGTGATAGTTTCATCTTGTGGGGCCTCTGGCGATTCCCAGCCCGAATCAAAGCTGCGACAGAATCCGTTCTTTCCGTTTCTAAACAGCAGTTTTTTAAAGCAGGTTTTTTTTTGACCATCAGCGCTAAACAGAAGCAGCAGCTGTAAGAAGTGAAACTCAGAATACTTTTTATTCAAAATGTCCAATATGATATTTTCAGATATTTTGACCAACAGCCCAAAACCAAACATTTATTGAGTTTATTGTCACATAATGCAGAGAGAAGCTTTAAATCTTCACATATAAGAAGCCTTATAAAGATCAACAGCTCCTCCATTTTCAAAGGGTCGCCCTCAGTTTGGTGTTTTTCTTCTTTTTTGAATTTTATTATATTGAGGTGGAGACATAAAACATTTCTTCATCGAGTACCGTCTCCTGTACATGTATACATGGAGTACATTCAGAGCAGTTACGAAGAGTAAAAAAAAAACCCATTTAACAGGAAGTTTGAAAAAGGAGAGGAAATAGAATTTATCTGTTCGTATTTTTGTAAGCTCAGTTCAGTGTTTTTCAAGCTGGCTGAAAATTGCATGAAACTTTCTGGTGAGCGTGAAAACAGATGTGTGTATCACGGCAAGGATTGGGGGGGGGGGGGGGTCTCATTTCCTGAAAATGACAAGAAAGATTTTCCCCAACAACAGCAAAACTGCTCTGTTGTTATTATTGTTTGACCTTTTTAAATATCTTTTTATGTGCCCACAGGTTCCAGTTCAGGGGCGTTCATCAAGAGACAAACTTCGTCGTCATCTTCATCACTTCACTTCCTGCTTCTGTTGTATAAACAGAGCATCAGTAACTCTTGTAAGTGCAGGTTCAGTAAAAGTTCTCCACCATCACGTGAAATTTGGTAGTTTCACTGTGTGTGTGTGTGTGTGTGTGTGTGTGTGTGTGTGTGTGTGTGTATCTGACCTCTTGTATAAAAATCTGCTGATGTGTTGCGTTGCTTGACTCGCGCTCGTGTCTTTACTTGTTTGTCATGTGTTGATCTCACGTGGCGTCCTCTTTGTGTGTCGCTGTTGGTGTGTGTGCTGACGTGCCCCCGCGTGTTTTTGGTTTTTTTTTCTGATTACCACCCTCATCTGTCCAGCAGGTTTTCTGGACAACATGATTCAGTGACGTCATTTGAACCAGCTCAGTATTTCGTGGGCCAGCCGTCGACGATGATGCAACCAAACGGCTGCTCCATCAACTCGGCCCGTTCAGGCGACGACGAGGACAGCGAACCGCTCATCCAGAACGATGCAGGTGTGGTAGTGTTGGTAGTCAGCAGTCTTAAAGATTTGGAAAGAGTGACACAGTCTTGACGAAATCTTCCTTGAAATCTTTGACTCTTATTGCCTAGAAGTGTTTAGATATTTGAAAGGAAACAGTCAAATCTTTGCATCAGTTTGTTGTCTCCTGGTGTCAAATTTAGCAGGCGTTAAATATTTATGCTCAACGTTAAAGTTAATTTGAGCAGCTGTTTCAGTCACCTTCACATTAACAATTAAGATGTGATGATGTACTGTTCACTAAATTCACTAAACAGTCGTGGATGTTGCACAACGACACGCTGTTTGCACGCGGGACGTCTTCCTGGTTACTCAGCAGATTCTGGTTAGACATTACTCGTTATATAAGAGGCAGCTGGCAGTCAGATGGTTGTAGTTCAGCCGAATCACATGCTGCCGACATAAAACAAGTGCGGGCCGTAGAGTTATGCTGCGTGGGTGCCATTAAGACGTCAAATAAAATGTTGGCTGTATTTCCAGAATCATTTTAGGACCAAAGGCACTGCCCAGAGTTGAAACTTAACTGCAGCACACGTGGAATATTTACTGTGTTTCAAAGTTATTGTTTAGTAGAAGCAGAGACGGGGACTCTTGGCTCGACTTCACCTGAAGAGAGAAAGACTGAAGAAGTGAAAACTCCATCAGCTCATGCAGTCGTGTTCTGTGATCAGACAGTTGTTCTTTGTACTACAGAGCTGATGGAGTTTTCACCTGTTCACACTTTTTCTCCTCTGTGCACCTTAAAAGTTATCAGCTCCTCAAGTTAAGAGGACTGTGCTTTATGTCCAGTTGTACCAAATTATACATTTAAATACATAATATGATCATTCTTCAACACTTCTCATATCTATATGGCAAAAAAAACACTGAATGTGCCTTTAAATAATATTTCAAGTGTTGCTGTGGAGTCTTAAAACAAATAATAATAATAACAAACACAAAAAAACTTTAAATTATGCTACCATATGTACAAAAAGGGCACACAAAATATTCATCTTGAAAATGTAAATAAAGGGAATTCATTCATTTTTATTTAGAACGAGCACAAAAAAGTGAACTGAAAGTCAAATTTAATCATCCATAAAGAGAAACAGTCGTTGTCTGATTTGTCAGAATGCGTCGTTAAGATTAGAAAAACTCTCTCGTGTAAAGAAACCAGACTGCGTGTAAATATGGTTGTGTTCTGTGTGACCAGTCCATCCTCAGTGCTGCTCGGTCCGCCTTAACCTGGCCATCCTGATGTTCTTCGGCTTCACGGTGGTCTATGCGCTCCGGGTCAACCTCAGCGTTGCCATGGTGGCCATGGTGAACACCACTGACCCCAGACCAGCTGAGAACAGCTCCTTAATCCCGGCTTGTCCAGTGACGCCGGGGACGGACAACAGTAGTGATGCTTTCCAACAACCTGAGGGGGTAACTGTGTTTTTATTTTTCCTTCTGCTAAATCTTAAACATGAAACCTTTTCCCCAGGACATTTGAGCCTCTGAATATTTAAAGGGATAATCCGGCGTAAAATGATCCCAGGGTCTTTTTCTGAACATACACTCATCAAAGAAGACCTCCAGAGAGTTTTTTTCACTCATCGACCTGTATCGGGTTTGTCCGGAGCAAAGTTGCAGCCCAAAAACGGCTAACATGCATCGAAATGGGGCGGTGTGCAACACGCTTACAAAACCGTC
>JAQLOL010000008.1:3760722-3771149 GCA_029783665.1 Naso thynnoides | reverse complement strand
CTCTATAGAAGCAGACATACCGATAATTGACTGAAAAAAAGCATTTCCAAGTGCAAAGTCACCTCTTTGGACTCAAACACAGGCCTACTTATACCATATCATGTATGTGCAAATACACTACGCTCAAACACTCAATTAACAGAACATATTGGGAATATGATTGTAAACACTTTCTTTGACTATACCTATTACTATCCATAAATTTGCACACTAACAAACACAGTCACCCATAGCTGCAGAAATTATTAGTGTCTGAACACCACGTAATGCAAACGCCCTGTTGTTCCTATAGAAGCACAACTATATTATTCATCCTATTATATCTTGATTGACTTACTAAGACTACCACAAAACAACTACTAATATCCAAACATGCTCATGTTACACATTACCTCTAACTATCACCAAAACACACTGGCCAGAAAAAAAAAAACAAAAACGCATTCACCAGACGGGACCAGCCATATGCTAGGTTTTTTCAACAGTCGTTTCGGAAAATACTACTGACTTTTAAACTGATGACAACTGAGCAACAGATAAGGAGGGATTAGTATTTGTAATTTTTTCTGATTAATTTGTGATTATTATTGTGACCATCAGTGGCTGAAGAGAGTATCTTGACGTTTGCCTCCCTTAGGATATTATCAATAGCATCAGAGACCCACTGTGTGACGAACGGACACTGACCAGGGGACAGACTGGAGTCAATCCATAGTCTCCCATTGTTTTTCAAAAAATGACCACACGTGATCCATCATACAGAATCGTATCAACCTTTATTTTATTATTTATATTTAATTCAGGTTCTGTCAGGGCTGAAAGATTACATAATGCTCTTTCAACTTTATTTGTATGTAATTTAAGCTCTCTAATCATGTCAATGGCATCTGCCTCCTATAAACTCCTCTGGTTTTTTTTCTTGTTCATCTCTCCCTCTCAGGACGTTTTGCCGTGCGTGACATGAGGCAGACTGTGGCTGTCGGTGTCATCAAGTCCGTCGAGAAGAAGGAGGAACAGGGAAAGACGACCAAGTCTGCTTTGAAGGCAGGGAAGAAATGAATTCTCATGCAGGATGTCCAAAGGGAAAAGAATGTCACATCTCAGCAACATTCCAGTCTTAATCCCAACATTGTCTTTTGGCTTATGCTGATTATAACCCATTGGAAAAGTTTCCGGAGGAAAGGAAGGCTTGTGTCTTTTTGGGCAAGCTATTATGAGAATTAGAATGAAAGCAAAATAATAAAAAAATACTAACATACCATGTGAAGATGTTTCTTTTCTTGTTTCAAAAATTTGCCTTTTTTAAAAAAAATAAACAGTGTAGAAGTGGTGCTTTAATGAAAGCCTATTTATGCATTTGTAAGCTTTTTACATCCTTCAGATGTCTTTTACTAACAAAACAATTGTTTCATATTGTTTAATATATCTTGGGAAAGGGAAACTGCTGGCATTTCACAACACAAATACAAGGTCAGACCCAAGCTCTCTTAATCAAAGCAGTACATCATTATGGATATTTAAGATGTTGCAGTTTTTCCACAAAACTCACCGTTACATCTTCACGAAAACAACATATGTAGATTTGAATCTTACAGCCTATTGGAACATTATAACCTCATTTAAAACAGAATTACTCAATACCACCTGAACTTGGATATGGAGGTGTCCTGTACGCTAATGTTACTGCAAAAACACTACAAACCCATGCAATCAGTTCAACAGTGCGTTTGACCACCTGTGAATCTATTTATAAAGACGATATCTTACATCTTTTTCTTGTGATTCTACTTTTGTTGTTATTCGAAGACAGACAGAACATTAACTGCATTAACAAAGTCATCAACATATGAAAATGCAGTTTATGACAGAAAAGATAATCATCCAAATGGGGAAATTCTAATTACAAGTCGAGCACACCAGGTAAATTATATATACTAAACAGAAAGCACGGGCCTCAGGATTAAATGTAAATAATCAATTTCTTCCACTCTTCAATAAAAGTATTCTTGTGGGTTCTCAAGTTGAAAGTATTTTTCCATGACATAAATATTGTGCATATGGGTAATTCATTCATTCAGTTCATAAACAATCTGTATTTATTTCTTCGGGCATTTCTTAGAAATCGAATAATATACTCAACAGAGCTGCAGCTAAAGATTATTTTCCTTAATGATTAATCTGCTAATTATTTTCATCTATCAATTATTTATTACATGAAATGTCAAAAAAGTGTGAAAAATGTTCCGTTTCCCAGAGCTCAATGTGACATTTTGAAATTGCTTTTGTCAAAAACAGCAGCCCTTAAACAAAAAGACTCCTCAATTCTTATCAGAAATGACACAGAAAAGAGCAATTCTTTTTACTTTTTGTTTGAAAAATGATTGAAATGATAAATCAGTCATCAAAATAGTTGACAATTTTCCATTGATTGATTATCGTTGCAGCTTTATTGTCAATAAATACTTATCTTTCTTCCTCTGTTCAAGGTTCTACAGTTAATTCAGGTACATCAGCTCAAAACTGAGAATTATTTTAGCTTGAAAGACTGCATCATGGGTCAAATGATTTTCAGTTAACTTGATTTCAGAATTAATCACCAAAACACAGGAAAGGTCAGCTTAAGAAGGTCTTCATACCAGCTCTGAACTGGGTTCAGTTTCTGGTTTCACATTGCCTAGGAGGCAAATTATAGCTTTTCTGGTTTATGCTGTAAAAATGGTACTAAGCTACAAATACTCAAGTTTTTGGTTTTTGTAGCTTGGTCTGACACCCAACACAGCAAAGACACAGGTCATGAAGATCCACTCCGAAACAGGCAACGCCGTGATCATATACAACAAGGCCCTAGTGGAGGTGAAAGCGTTCACATACTCGAGTGGTGTTTTGGACACCACCAGAGGGACAGAGGCCAACGTAAAGTGCAAGATCAACAAGGTTAGGGTGGTGTTTAACATGCTCAGGAAGATGTAGAGCTTGAAATACACCGACACCCAAATATGCATTTTTTACTTCAGGTGATGCTTTACGGATCAGAGACATGGAAAACAACTGAGCACACGACAAACAGGCTGCAAACATTCACAAACACCTTCCTCAGGAGAATACTGAACATCTGGTGGTGAGACAAACTGAGCAATACAGACATGGAAAAGAACGAACCAGGATCCCACCGACTTACAAATTCTACAAAGAGTGGAGCTGGACTCGACACAGCCTCAGAAAACCTGCCACAAATGTCACCCGACAAGCCCTGAAATTAGAACACAAGGAACAAGGAAAAGAGGTCACCCAAAGAACAGCTGGAGAAGTGGTGCCCCGGCAGAAATGTGTAGGAGTGGGAATATCTGAAAGTACTGTCAACAACTGAGTAAAATGGAAGACAACCATTAATGGCCTATTCTCCCTTGAGCAGCAAAGGGCCTCAGTAAGTATACAAGCTACAAAGAGCTATCATAGCCATGTTTTCACTAACCTGCTAACACAATATTACCACAACCTCAAGCCACCTAGTCCTAGCTATTTTTCTTATTCTTCTTACATCAGGATCATATTTTAAATAGCTACATATTGAATATTTTGATAGTGGTGGTGCTTTCTTATTTTTTTCTTCCCTGTCTGTTCTTTTTGCTTTGTGTGCGTTTCTCTTTTAGTTTTATTTCAATGCGGCCATTTTGGTCAGGCCATGCTCGCAAAAGAGATCATTTGATCTCAAGCATTTTGTCGGGTGAAATAAAGGCTAAATTTCAAAAAATATTCATAATAAAGAGCCTTAAAGGCCAAAATTCAATAGCCTATTTCAGAAGTCATTTGCAGAAAAAAGATTGAGGCAAAAAGGAAAGACAGGAGAGAAGAAAAATGCAAGAAAAATCTAATTACAATTAGTGGAGTGACAACAGAATTAAAGGTGTATTTCTACAACATGAAGAACCAGTGGAAGCACAAGGACCTCCAGCCAGAGATATGACCCCAGCCATGATTTAGCCCGTCAAGTACACTGTAATTATTAATATTAATTTCAGGGTTGTTAACATTATTACTTTGTTGTAGTCTTCTGGTGCCTTCAAATGGGGTCGTGTTCACTGTGTTCACGAGAAGAGAGCATGTGAACGCCCCCCCTCAAGTCATATTCACAATGTCTTAAGTTGAATTTATCAGAACGCTCCGAGTTCACGAGTTGTGACGTGTTTGCTGACGTTTTCCAAAATGACAGAGGCGTACTGACCCGTGCAGGACCAAATGTATGTGTAGACGAGTTTTTAATCTAAATTGTCACCTTCGTCGTCTCGTCTCTTGTCCTTTCGTGTGGCGTTTCAACACAAAGTAATAATGTACATTTTCACACAGAAAGCCAGGAGCAGCACAAGAGATCACCTGGCCTCCATGTTATTGTTTCCAAGGAACCACCTGAATGGCAGCCTTTCCTGTACACAACTTCACGAGTTCCATTTGAAGGCAACATACTACTTGTAAAAAAAAAAAAAAAAAAAAAAAAGGTCTCAAGACTTTAAAATTGAATTGTTGATTTTTATTATAAGGCTCTTCTTCTTCTTCTTTTTGTATTAATTAGTGTTGTCATTGTTGTAGTGGGGGGTTTTGGAGGGTTGTGAGGGGCGTCATCCTAATTACAAGCATAGCCAACTGTCAATGAAAAAAAAGACATATAATTAAATTTTTCAAACACATTGCAATAATAATCAATATCTAGCTATAGCTTCGTTGATAAGAGAATATGATTTATTATTATTGATTAGTGAAGAGGCATTTCCGTGAAACTGGCAACATTTTTAACCTGTAAATCAAAAAGGGAGAGGGAATGGAAACGCATGTTTCATGGAAAACGAAAGTGAAAGTAAGGATAGCAGCTTCGGATGAAAAGAAAAACTTCACCTGATTTCCGTTTAGCATCGGACGCTGCTGGCACACAGGTGAGTTAAGGGTTCGTGATATTCTTAAGATACTCTGTTTACAGCAGAAACTAATAGACATTTTGCAGAAGGAACATAGTTGGATTCCAGAAATCAATATTAATGTCTCAAAATTGAATGGGTTGTCATTAGCCTGAACGTTTGACGACGAATTTTCTGTCAGTTACATAACGGTCATGTTGACCGCTCAGTGTTAAAGCTGCCTCTTCCTCCTTCGACCGGAAAAAAAGATACATAATGTGGATAATGTTTTTAAAAAACAAAAAGAAACAAAGCTATACAAATATCATACTCAAACGGGCTTTAAATGAGACTATAAAGCTACAACTGTGCTAGCTAACACTATCCCAGTCGACCTCTCACTTACGGAAGCCCTGTCAGGACCTTTGTCACCATGGCGACACTTTTGAAAGAACACAGTGTCCGCTTGCGACGGCTCGCTTGCTCTCTTAGCCCATGTTATATGTCCTCATAGTGACACGTGGCCTATCGTATACCTTAATCTACCTGTATACATGAGACCCTCGCAACGTCACGCAGAATGACACGCCCCGTTTTGGGTGAAAACAAGCGGATCTGGACACTGGCGCCAGATTTAAAAACGTTGCGGGATCACGCCTAAAAGCTGCTGCGTTGTGTTGTGTAGCCTACATCACATAAAACAAAACAAAACAAACAAACAAAAATGCCCCTTATTAGGCAGATAAACACAAATAAGGCTTAATGTAATAGATGCAGACTGCTGTGGTAGTACTACTAACTACTGATAGTGTTCTGCATGTATTACATTATGACATATTTGTATTATCTACCCAGAAAGTGCTGTAAATGATGCATTGCTAAGGCGTTAAAGTTTTTTGTGTTACACAGTCTTACATTTTATATATATATATAAATAAGGATGGAATTATTCCTGCTGTCTTTACTCATAGTATCACAGACATCTTGGTCTTAAACAACAGGTGAATCAAATCAAACAGCAGGTGATTATTAATGACAGTTTGGCCATGAGCTATGGCCTTGTGCCATATTATTGTATTAATGTATGCTGAAAGAGCACTCACCAACCCCTGTTTCCTTCATTTTTTTCAATTTAACAATGCTGATCATTGCTTGGCAAAGACATTATAAGAGTTAGATTCGCATGCAATTGGTATGTGTGCTCCTAATACCCAGAAGAAATGCAGTATTCTTATTCAAGGCGATTAAATTCGTAACATCTGGTTATTTTGAATTGACACCCAAACAGGGGCGTGTTCAGGAAGCGTTGCTCTCATGTATCGACCCTGTACCCGACGTCATGTAACCTATCACTGAGCGTCAGGTTCATGGGCAGCTTCAGCCGTCAGGTGAGAGATTCTCCCAGGATTTTGAGGTAACGTTATGTTAAAACAGCACAAAGGTTTTCTGTGAAACTTCAAAATTCTGTCAAACTTCTGAGATAATAATCTCGTTAATTTGGAAAAACATCTATGAAGTGAGTGCATTCTGTTTCTTTACTGACTTGTAGGCTGTAAAATATTGAAAATATTGAGATAATAGCCGACTGCAAGGATTTCTAAGCCCAGTATAAAGGGCAGAATAATAAACAACACTGAGCTCTTTGCTCTCCATTGGGTTGATTCAACAATTAAAATGGTTGCACGAAATATCTTACTTTTATATGTTAGCAGCCAACTTGTCCATTTCATATACAATGCAAGCGATTTTTTTTCTTTTTGACATTAAGCTTCAGAGATTTAAAAAATATATGTATATTTTAGAGTGCACATAATCAATAAACTTTGATCAGAACTAGGTATCAAAGGTACAGGTTAATTAAGGCTTAATGTCCATGTTTTTTAGTCCAACTTCAGTTTGTTTAAGCGCAACCAGAATTTAACTACTTAAAATGTTTTTAAAATTTACACACAGCTCAGTGATTATGGTCCGATGCTCTTTTTCCATCAAAAACAAGAATATTCTCTTTTAGTTTTAATAAGACACAACAGTGCAAAGAAACCATATCTAACCTTAAACCTTTTAAATCAAAATCTAATAGTCCTGGATGTTCAATGCAAGGGTTTTCCGTTCTCTCCAGTGATGGAGGAAGTATTCAGATTACTTTAGCAAAAACACTGATACTGTGAAAATACAGGTCATGTTTGTAAAGCTGGAAAAAAATATATATTTAGCATGAAAAATGACAAACTGTCAGTTACATAATCACTTTAGCTGCAAGTTGTTCTCTTGCTCTTCGCATGTTTTGCGTAGAGAGATTCTAATTTGTGAAGTAATTAAAGCTGTCAGATAAATTTTGAGAAGTTTGAGGTCTATGTGTCTCTCAGAGATGTTACATAAAAGAGGTAAAACTCAAGTGCTTCAGGTTCGTACTCAGAGAAAGTCCTTCAGTAAACGTTCTTATTTTCCGCCACTTGTTCTCTGTTAATCAAGGTGCATACGAGTGAGGTATGGACAGAGATGTGAACTTCAGGAGGGTCAGTCCGACTAAGGTCGTGCTGCGAGAAGAGGACATCCGCGCAAACTCAAGTCCTCAGCAGCTCACGCCAGCGAGACCAAGGCAGAAAGTTCAGCAACGACAAGATGGTGATGTTGCATCAAAGATTTGTGTAATGGTTCAGTTTAAGCATCTCAAAGTTTGCAGCTTATTTTCATTTTTCTGTTGGCATGGTTGCTTGTCGACAAATGTTAAAATGCTCCTGACACTTCAGAGATTTGAAAGAGTCGATGATGTCCTGTTAATCCACTTTGCAGAGGAGGGATCCAGAGGGGCTGAGGAGCCCGTCTCCATTTCCCCAGAGCTGGCCAACTGGATCAAACTCAACGCCAAAGACTTGAAGATCCGGCAGACGGAGCGCCGTTGGGCCGCAGAGGTGGTGAACGATTTCCGAGAGAACCTGCTGAAATTCCTGCGGGGCAGCAGTGATCAGCCTTTCTTCCAATCAGCTGACTTTCTCACCACCGGCAGCTACTTTGAGAAAGTTAAGGTGAGGCCATGAAAACCCCTCATTGTTTCTAAAGGAGAAAATACAGCCAGGAAAGAGAAATAGAGAGAAAGTGAACGAGCATGAGACAAACAGCTCCTGTGTTTCTGTGTCCTGTTGAATCTCTGTGTTCCTGCCTCAGATCCACAGCCCCGATGAATTTGACATGATGCTGAAGCTTCAGGCTCCCGCACGCTTCAAAATGTTGGAGCTCGATGGCGGCCTCTTTTACCGGATTGACCTTGCCCGTTCCACCCGCAGCCCCATTCAAGCCTTTCTTTTGGAGAACGAGCGGACAATCTCGTCGAGCAAGATCCTGAGTGAGATGTTTCGCCTGGTCCGCAAGTTCCTCAAGACCTACCAAGGTGTAATCATCATCTATCTACTTGCAAGTCATTTCAACTCTCATCTGCTGACATGAACTAGTGCCAATCGTCTGGTTTCTTCTCCTACTTTCTGTTTGGGTTTTTTTGTGTTTGCAAACAAAGAGCAAGTTCAGGAGTATCAGGATTCATTTTATTTGATATCTTAGGAGTTTTTGGACCTTAGGAGCCATTTCATCGTTCCAGGAACTCAGTGTGAAGAATCTCCATTTTATCGCATTGAACCACAGGAACCATGAACTATTACAGTCCTTAGAACTATGTTTTGAGGAACTTTTTTTAGCTCCAACCCCAGAATAGATATTTTCTCAGCACATGAGCCACTGTAGTGATGTTAGTGTACATTGATTGATCCAACTCAGGAGCCAGCATCAGCAACCGCCGTTGTTAAAAACACAACGGCTATATTAACAAGACAACACAAAACATGAATAAGAGCTCATGACAAGATTGTCGTTGTTTTGCCGTTGTATCTTCTCTGAGATTTGATGGCGTTCAGCATGAGATTCATTGTACTTTTCAGAGTTGTTCCGATACGGATACCAGTATCAGAAAATGCCTCAGGTACCACCGAAAATGCTGATATCAGCAAGTATTAGTCTGTTAAACGATCAGATACCATGTGATTTATTAGCTGCTAAACAGTACCCAGCTACTTCCCAGTCAGTGACATTACATACCTGAAATCAATTTTTCCAGGCTGCTCTAAAACAGTACACAGGAAGTACCGCTGTGCTGCCACTGCCAAATACTATTTTTAAGAGTGGCGAAGAAAAAAAGAGTGTTTTGACGGAGGCAGCAAAATGTCTACATCAGACAATATTTTACACTGGGAAGTCCCACCTACTAGAAAAAGGTGATGTATGAGAAATTAAAATTTCCCAGATTTTTAAGTTGCTGTTGCACTTTTTTTTTGTTTTATCTATTTTTGTTTTACAAAATTATGATTTGGGTTTGGGGACCAGAATCGGTATAAATAAATATAAATAAAGAAAAGAAATGGTATCCGAACATCTCCAGTACGTTATTGCCACATACTAAACAAAAGCGTGAGCAGGAATGCAGCAGCCTTCATTTGTTGTTGTTTTAAGTCGCAAAAGTTACATTGCAAGTCAAAGACAAGTGAGGTTAGTGTACCAACTGTCTGCCATTTTATGTAGCTTGCGTAAGGGGTTCCCATTGACGATGCAAGTAAAGGTCCTCCAAGGGGTTTAGTTTCCCAGGAATTCCCCAGTGGACAGTTCCTCATAAAGAGTTCCTAGAGCTGTTTGGTCCAAAACACCTGTTGTTGTGCAGCATCGTATTTTGGGGAACCATTAAATCAAGCTACCTACTTTTGTCTCATGTGTGTTCCCTCTTCCCTGTTGCCAGTACCCGATAAGCACTGTCGCTGGGAGGTGAACAGGAAGCGTCCCCACTCACCGGCTGTGACTTTGTCTCTGTTCAGGACTGAAAACAACAGTGATGAGTTGATCTCTGTGGATGTGGTTCCTGCTCTCGAGGTGATTGTTTAATCTTTCCTTTTTTTTTACGACAGCCTGAGCTGAGGAGCAACAGCATCAGGAGAGAGAACGTAATCAATGGTTACTGGATTTTAGATACTGACAGCCAACATATTCGTTATATTAGGACTTTAGAGTGAAAAACAAATTACTTTATTATGTAAATGTTTTTTGTCAGTCCTTATTGACCTCAGATTAGGATCTTTGGGACTATCACTATGTTAGTATCAGTTTTTGTATGGATTTGTTATCCTGTCATTGGTCCAGTATTACTGTCTCATAGAGCACAAAATTTCAATAATGGGTAGTGAGAAAAACAGAATGGTTGAAATCAAAGCAGCAGAGGCTGCTTTGATTTTAATTTCAAAAAGCTTAATTAAAACTAAATTCACTCTTAATAACATTTTTAATTGTGTAATTATTTAATGTTGCACCTGCTAAAGACAGACATGATTTAACCTCAGTGTGTTATATGCTACTTCCTGTAATAGCATTGGTCTTAATAGAGTGGTGAAGTAATGAATCCTAAAACGCTGATGTCAATTAGCATTTCTGTATGTCTTAAAGTCTAGGTCTGTGGTTAACACATAGGGGGTTGTTGGTTTGGACCAAGGCACAGACTCAGAGTAGGAG
>JAQLOL010000008.1:3729108-3760622 GCA_029783665.1 Naso thynnoides | reverse complement strand
TGTGCCTATAAAAATACATCATCCCTTTGCCACTTTGTTTAGCTGTATAGTGGCGGTAAAAGGATCATTGTTAGATGTCCTATGTGCTAGTGTACTGTCAGCGGAGGGCAGTCGTAGTAGAGATTGTAATTTTGTATTTACCTGCTTACAGACCTAATGTGACTAAACATTTGTCCTTGTTCGTGTATCGAGGTTCACCCATCACAGGGCTGGCCACTCACTGTCAGACAAGGCCCAGGTGTGGAAAACTGGCTGGGAAAGAAGGTTCGCCAGGAAATCAAAAGTTTACCCTGTTACTTTGTACCAAAGAGGCTCAAAGGGCGAAACCTCAGCGAGGATGCCAAAGGTAGGACACATTCAGTGTGTTAAATGTAAACAATGAGTCCAGTGAGGAGCTGTGGGCAGCTGAAGGTTTTGTTTCTCATTGTGTTCACTGCGCAGCTGATGGTTTGAAAACAGCAATGGCGTCTCCTTTAGTAGATAGCATAGAAGTTTCCATAACATCAGTCAGGTCCGCATTGGAGAGTATTTCTTTTTTTAAGAAGAACATGTGTATCTCCAAAGTGCTTACATGGTTTGTTAATCTGATTGGTTGATGTTAGCTCATTTTGGACAGTGAGAGATAGCCGGATGCCTCTGTGTAACAAAACATTTGGGTGTCAGGTTAGGCCTCAATTTGTCAAATGCTCAAAGTTTAGACATGAGAAACTTTAACTCAGGTGTCATTCAAGTGCCATCGTGCCATTTTTTCATACAAAACACCTTTGTGTTTGTGTGTTTGAACAGTGATGACATCTCATCAGGTTGTTTTGTGTTTCTCTAACAGAGAGTTGGAGGATTTCTTTCTCTCACATTGAGAAGAAAATTATAACTAGCCATGGCAACAGGAAAACCTGCTGTGAGAGCAACGCCACCAAATGCTGCAGGTGAGACTGTGAAACGCTTACAAGTTCTTTGTTAAAGGTGCCTCCCTCCCAAGTTTCAGACAAGAAGATAGACACCTTTCTTTCAACTGTGTGCGGTAGCAAGGAGGAGACAAGCAGAGCTTTCCCACTGCTAATTAGCGTAGCTCAAATACTGGTAGTCAATAGGAAGTGTTAGTCTGCCTCCAGCTAAAGTCATCAGATAAACTTTCCAACAAATTGAAACGGTCATGTGTGCTTGTTGTGGTTTTTTTTTTGTTTTTTTTTGTTTTTTTTTTTAAATTTACCACCTTATGTTATTTTTGGACTTAGCACTTTCTGTAATTTTAAAAACGTTAACTGTTTTTACCCTGTTTACTGGCGCTCATGTGCTCTGCGTTTTACATCTGGTGCGTGTTTGGTTCTGAAATTACATTAAGCTCTAATCTGAGTCTAAAAATGAAAGTTTGAAAAGTCTGAAAAGTTTTTTTGATGACTTCAGGCTAAGGCAGGCTAACACTTCCCATCAACTACCAGTACTTGCGCTAAGCTAGTTAGCGCTCTAATAAGGTCTGCCCATCTCTTATTTGTTTCTGCACGCACAGTTGAAAGCGTTGTATCTATATTCATGTCTGGAATTTGAGAGGGAGGCAAATAACAACAAAAAAATAAAAGTTGGGAAATCCCCTTAACCTAAACTTTTTGTTACCCATGGGAGATGCATGGTCACTTATTGTGGTTAAATCAGTTTGACTGAGCTTCTAACTGAAGGGTGACATTACTGATCACAAGTGAATTTCTGTGAGCTGATTGTTTTTTGGTTCCCCTGCCTCATAATTTGTATTAATATCAATGTAATCAATTAAAAATCAGCTGATTAAATCATATTTACAGCATTTTCTGTACCCTTTCTAATAAAACACTCTTTATTAATGGTTCCTTGATTTTTGTTTATGGCTTAAATAAGAGTTAGGGAAAAAAATCAGCTTTATAGATCAATTATAATGCTTTGGTAAGATCTACATTTGGATTGCTAAAGTTGTGGAGAATCCCTCTGACCCTTTGACCCATAATTTCTAGAAAAGGACTGCAGACAGTGTAGACCAAAAATACATTTATGAACACTTTAAACCTTTAACTTTAAAACTTTCAATAATGTATAACTAACTCTTGTGACTGCAGATTTGGTGGCTTGGTCTATTAGTTAATAAGTTACCGAACTGATACTTACATGAATACCAAATATTTTTGTTGTTTTGTAAAGGTCCAGTGGTCCAAATTTCTTCAACCGAAAAAAGTAAACACTGTGTATAGAGTCAACAATTGGGCGGACAAAAAGTTAAGAGATTTGAAAAAGTACACCATATTATTCTCCAACTGAAGAAAGTTTTGAAAGGTTTACAAGTAGATAGGTGCCACAGTTTAAAAAAAAAAAAAGAAAATACACCCTTTCAAAATGACTAATTTCATCCTCTCTCTTGTAGGAAACAATGCTTAATGCTCCTGAAGTCTCTGATTGAAGGCCTGAAACAACGTTTTCCTAAAGAGCTCGATGACCTCTGCTCGTACCACGGAAAGACTGCCTTCCTTCACACCCTGTCCATCAGGTGCATTTGAACTCTGTCTTCTCATCAATATGTCAGTTTCATTACTGTATGAACATTAGCGTTGCCATTGGCAGTAAGTATTCTCTAGTATTTAGTGAAATGACAAGTTGGTTGGTAGAAACAAAGTGGCAGATTAATAAATAAAAAAACATAATTGAATTCCTCTCTGAAAGTAGTTCATGTATGTAAGCGAGCACAGTCGGGTTAACCACAGCCGTAAAACAATCAGACAATTAACTTATGAGGGAATAACTGACAACAATTTTGTTGATTATCATCTTTATCATTTATCCTCAGGCTCCTTAGATGTAAATGTTTGCTGCATTGTGTTATTTTGTAAGTAGGGTGGGCTCTGAGAAAATGTGTCAGATTTTTTTTTTTTTTTAAAGAAATTTTATGACATTTGAAATACTTGAAAATGAATCAATATACAGAAAAATACCCCATAGATGAATCAGTAATGCAAACATCACTGATATTTGAAGTAGCTGTTGTTGGTGTTTTTGTTGTTTCATAGTCATGGTGTTTGTAGCACTGTAGAATTTGTCTGTGTCATCATTTCTCATCATTTATTAAAATTTTCTTTTTTTCTGTTATTGTCTTGTCATCTTTTCCCCCTGTTTCTTGCCTGTCAGGTTCAAAGATTCCTTTTGGTCTCGTCAGCATCTTCCCGTTTGCTTCTTACACCTCCTCAGGGCTCTGGAGGACCACGCGCGCACAGGAAACCTCCCTCACTTCTTTGTCCCCAGCTGTAACCTCTTCTCCCCGGCCGTGTTTCCCCGCAAAGCGCTGGCTTTCCTCGTCAGCGCCCTGGAGGAGCAGAGGAGGGAGGGCCTGCCCCTGCTCAAGCCTCCACCTCTGCTCGCACCTCTGAGACCAGTGACTCCATCGTCAGATACCAATAAGTCGTCCAAACTGATGGGAGATTTCTCACTGGAAACTGAATTCATGAGTAAACTGGTTGTATTGATCGCTTTAGTTTGTGCAGTGTACTTCCGTTTTTTTAGTTAAACAGAGGATAGCATACAGAATTAATGTTCAAAATGTTCCAGATACTCCCTGTTTTCATTAAGCATGAAGATAAAACCACATAAATAAGATGTTATCCATCATGGGTATGGGGAAGTAAATGAGTGTCAGGCTTTGTGACAACTGAGAAGTGAACAGTACAAAAATGAGCTCAGTTTTACGACATGCCTGTAATATTTTGAGAAGACTGATGATAAGGTTAATTTAATTCTAATTAAATTTATCAGTGCCTATTAAGATGACATCCATGTTTTAATTACATCAAATATGATCTTCGTCATGGGTTGCAGAGGATTAAATTGTGTAATGTAAAAGGGAATAAATCATCTTTGTGTTCACATTTAGGACAAATGGTTTTAGAAATGTGAAAGGTCCAGTGTTCAGGCTTTATGAAATCTATATGTAGAATATGTCATATCTGGAATATTATATTCATTCATTAGTAAAAAAAAAAAAATCATGTTTTCGTTACCTCAAAATGAGCCTTTTATATCTACAAAGGGAGCCATTTGTTTTGTCTTCCACTGGGTCTGCTTCGTTCCACCACCATGTTTTTACGGTGGCCCACAATAGACAAACCAAACACAGGAAAGAAGGCCTTTTACATTTTTTTACAGGTTTTAAAGCAATCATGAGCTCTCCTACATGGAAGAGGAGGGGGAGTGGAGGGATCTTCAGTTGGTTGCAACCTGCAACTTCACCACTAGATGCAACTAAATCCCATAGACTGGCCTTTAATTGCCAAGTTTTTAATTCTTGTGGGTCTTTACAATCTTTTCTAATAGACCAAGCTTTAGAAACTTTTTAAAATTTTGTCAACATATTTTGTTTTTATTACTTATTCCAAATGAGAAGCAGAGTGATATCACCCCTATGCAATACTTTTTTGTTGTTGTTGTTTATTTCAATTAAGTTGTCTTTTATATTAATTTGGTGGGTTTTGGGAATGTGTTGAATTTACGTTGTTTCATTGTACTATTGTATCTTGTAAATGAAAGGAATATATTAATGAAATGTCACGAATAAATAAAGGTCTTAACTAAAACTCAGTACCATATATTGACAGACATATGTGTATTTGTGGCACAAAAAAATTTACACTGAAAAGCTAATAAAATGGGCCACACCTGACAATTGCTTTTGTTAAATTAATTAGATTAATAATTCATCAGTCTGATATTTACTTAAAATTGCCATCACTGTTTATCCAGGCCAAATTTTGTTATGTCCCATTAAGAGTCCAGCAAGATTATAGATATTACAATGATCTAAAAAAGTAGCACGTCATTATATTAGAGAATTTTTAACGAGTAATAATGTTATGTGTTTTTTTGCTGAAAGATTATTTAGTCAATTAATTTTAACTTTGAAAGTTTTCAGTTAATGCTGCGTCTCGTGCGTAAAGCGGAACCATTGCACTACCCATCAATGTTTCCTTCCGAGCTCATGTGAGGTGAACGCACCACTATAAAGGCGTCTGACCGGAAACGTCACGTCCTCTTCTAGTGATCCAACATGGCGGTGAGTACTGTCTCACATTATACGATGACGCTCAAATACAAAGTTGGAGTAGAAATCCACAATCATCGGAGCTGTGGGGTCACCGCAACTTGTCTCTGACATTCAGGGATTTAGATTCTGTTATGAATGATTGAACTTGAGTCATATTTTGTCAGAAACTATGAAGGAAGACGGTTAAAGTTATTTTAACCGATGGGTGCTAACAGGCTAGCTGCTGAAAAACACTCTTACTGTATACGTATAGATCTGTACTGCCGTTACGGACGCGGTCACAGCTGTGTGATTATATGTGAGCACTAAAGTGGACATATCGCAGCCCCAATGTGAAAATGTTTTAGTGTTTTATCAATTACTACAGATTTTTCCGGGCACCTGTGTGTTCTGTGACAACGCTGAGAGCGGGGATATGTACGGACATGTCCTCCGGCCGGCATGTGTTAGCCTCAACTGTTGAAAGTCCGACCAAGGAAAGCGGCGCAGGACTCTCAGAATTAGAGGGAGGGAAATTATTCGAGACTGTCAAAGTTAGTTCATGTTAACCGTGGAGCTTTTTTCTGACATGTCCGCCGAGCTGTCTCACTCATGCTAGCGTGTTAGCAGGCAGGCTAACTCAACATGGCAGCAGCAGTTGACAAGGCATGCCAGCGTCTTAGTGAGCTGTGAGCTGCTGAGTGTTCCTGGGTTCAAAAGTCGCTGTGGTTCCCGAAACTTTCGGTCTTGTTGTGTCCCCCAGGACCAGGGTGAGAAGAAGGAGAACCCCATGAGAGAGCTCCGCATCCGCAAGCTCTGCCTGAACATCTGCGTCGGTGAGAGCGGAGACAGACTGACCCGAGCCGCCAAAGTGCTGGAGCAGCTCACAGGGCAGACCCCCGTCTTCTCCAAGGGTGAGAGTGTGTGTGTGTGTAAATGTCAAATCTAAAAGGTGAAGATGTAGATGAAAGCAAAAAAAAAAAGGATTAGCAGTGGTTTTATCCAACATGCTACACCGCCTAACACCGTCCAATCAAGAAGTCATTGTGAGGCTGAGCAAAAAAATTGAAGTGCTTGAAGTTGTAGAACTTCTTGCGAATTACAGTTAATATTTTTCTCTCTCTCTCTTCTCAAATCGCAGCCCGCTACACTGTGCGATCATTCGGTATCCGCAGAAATGAAAAGATTGCTGTCCACTGCACCGTCCGTGGAGCCAAAGCAGAGGAGATCCTGGAGAAAGGACTCAAGGTCAGGAGGTCTTTATGTTCTGCCCTTGTTTTTTTTTTTCCATTGGACTTTTTTATGCACTAAGTTTTAATGCAAATTAATTGTGGAGTCAGTAGGATTTGGTTGTTGCGGCTTACGCTCAACACTCAGATGGGGTGTCTCCTCCAGAGAAGTATCGTATCGTATCTTAGAGTGTACTACGTGCACTGTTACAATGCTTGTACCTAATTTTTTACAGCTACCCATGTAGCAGCTTTACATTTGTTTTAATGGAGAATTCGATAAGTTCTGTAAGCTAACAGGCTAACCGACGATGATCGGCATCTACCTGTCAGACAGAAGGCAGGTCAACTCCGCGTCACTCTTCACCCCCTTTCGTGCTCCAAAGCGAATGAAATTAACTAATTTTCTCTGGTCTGAGTGGCGTCCAGTCGCTGTCCCTCCTCGCATCATTGGTTTGGCGAATACACAATCTAGCCACGCAGTCTTGTCCCAGATTCAGCCAAAATGTCAAAATACAGGCAGATGACAGTTTGTCTGCATGCACAGTTACCGCCACTCATTGTCAGAGATTCAGAAGTGATGATTGAGCTGCGCTACATGTGTATGTCTTTATTTTATGTTCAAGGAAAATCCTACTGGCTCCACCTTTATATTTTGGCATTCACAGAGTTAGCCGGGGAAGTGTATTATGACGTCATCAATGTCTCATTGTTTTATTGACCGAGAGGTGTCACACTGCTGCTTGTGCTTCAGGTGCGCGAGTACGAGTTGAGAAAGAACAACTTCTCTGACACCGGAAACTTCGGCTTTGGTATCCAGGAGCACATCGATCTGGGCATCAAGTACGACCCCAGCATCGGC
Organism: Naso thynnoides; assembly: GCA_029783665.1. NCBI lineage: Eukaryota > Metazoa > Chordata > Actinopteri > Acanthuriformes > Acanthuridae > Naso > Naso thynnoides. Next base: position 3,753,502 of record JAQLOL010000008.1, on the reverse strand, counting down.
ATCTACGGACTGGACTTCTACGTGGTGAGTGGCAAGAAAATATCTTGCTGGATGGATTTGATGGGTTTGTGGATGATCAGATATGTTCAGCTAAGATAAAAAAAAATCACTATGTGTGGTGGGATATACAGAAATTTGAGAGGCAGGTACATTATTGTGTCTAATTTTATATTGGGACAATGAAAACAGCTTCATTTGTTCTTGCAGAGTTTCACATCCTGGGTTTTTTGTTGAGTGTGACAATGATTTTAAGTTCTTCGGTCAATGTTTAACAGGAAATACTTTAATGCTGGTTGTTCTGGTTGTTGCGTGAATTTTTGTATCATGTTGGTTTCAAGTAATTGATGTTCATTGTCAGCTGACATGATGTTGATGGAGTCTGATCTTTTTTAGACATGTTCAGTGGCTAAGAGTATCAACATTGGCTAAACGGTACTTTCCTCGTGTTTGAACGTTTGTCAAAGTGTTGATATCTAGTGCAAAAACAACCAAAATATTTTTGCTCCATTAGTGTTTAAATGTAGTCCTGGAACTAAAGCTGGTTAATTTTTATTTGAGCAAATTTTAAGCCTTTGCTTAGTGCTTCTGTAATTCGAGGATGTCCAGTGTTTTGTTTTGTTTTTTTTCCTCATCACGGTGAACAGACTGAATTGACATTCCAGGTTGTAGAGAATCAGCAACAATCAACTTCTGTGTTTCTGATCCTGTTAAGGCCTCATTCAGACCAAATTAATCAATATGGTTAAAATGCAAGTTCTCATTTCATTTTCATGTGTAGTCTATTAGGCTGCTTTGGTGAGTGCGCACCCACACTGCCACACAAACCTGCCATTATTGCTGCTATTGATTGGATCTGAAATGGCCCCAAATCCCAGAATTTTCCGTCTTTACATAAAACCAGTATTGAGATGAACAGTTCGGAAACAAATATCATACCAGTCTTTTTGGAGTGTTTGTGTAATGGAGAAACGGTGTTAATGTTCGGTCGAAGCTCCTCTGAGCGGCTCTGTCGCCTCTCTGTGTTCAGGTTCTGGGCAGACCCGGGTTCAGCATCGCCGACAAGAAGCGGAAAACAGGACGCATCGGTTTCAAACACCGCATTCGCAAAGAGGAGGCCATGCGCTGGTTCCAGCAGAAAGTGAGTGTTTTCAAGGCTCCCACACATCCTGACAGAACTGAAAATTATAGACCAGCTCCTCAGGTTTTGTAAAAAGTTGCAGCTGATCATACAAAAGAGGTTGAAGTTGAACTGAGAAGAGGCGATGTGCTCCGAGTGTCTTTGCTTTGTAGTTGAGATTCAGTGACACTCGTTTATAACAGCTGTCAGGGCGTCATAGGTGGTCTTGAACTTCCCAATCTTAAGGCCTTTGCACACTCGGTCTGTTTTTTCGTCCTAAATTGCTCAGTTGGCAGAGAAGCGCCGCCACACGTTCGATTGCCCCTGTGGCCCTGTGCTGCATGTCGCTCTCCCTCTCTCTCTCTCTGGTTTCCTGTTTACTCTTCAGCTGTCCTATCAAAGAAATAAAGGCAGAAAAGGCCTGAAAAATAACACAATACTAAATTGATGCACAACAAAAAAAACCTCATGTCGGTCATATTTACACACTGACTCTGAAACCTTTAATTGTTTTTTTCAAAACAAGTGAGATTTTCTTTTCTTTCCGCATCGTTCAACGTTTTTGAATCATGAGAGAGAGAGCGTGTGTGCGTCCATGTGTATCTCTCCCTCAAACACACTGCCAGCCAATGTTCAGGATCATTCGGTTTGCGGAAATTGGAGGCTTTTTTTTTTTTTTTTTTTTTAATGTGTGGTCCCAGTATAACTAGCAGTTTCTCAGACTGGACCACTGACATCCTGTAACACACCTGGAAGTGATCGAAACGATTCCGCAGCTCTATTATCAGCCGGTGAAACTCTCCTTGCTCTTGTTTTGTTTTGGGGATTGGATAAAACCCAGTTTTCTTTCTCTTTTTTCTCGAAGTGACAGAACCACAGAATCATCCTCACTGCCTAACGACTCCATTTTGTTTTTTTACTACAAATTTTTCACAATGAACAGAAAAATAAATGCATCAGACTCAGTGTGCAAGGTTTCTGTCTGTGACGTTTTATTTTGGATTACGGATTGAAAAGACATCTGAATGAAACGGCCTTTATGGTTAAAGACACGTCATTGAAAGTGATTCCCCGTAAGAGACCGTGGTGTGTTTATTGTTACGGAACTTAAAGCGTATGTTACATCAAACCTTCGTTGTTGGGAAATTGGACGACAGTTTCAAACCATAAAATTAGCTCGATTTAACCTGATGACCATCCGTCCCATTGGTCGCTCCAGGTGAAAGCAAACATGTCTAAGAAACTGTTGTACGACAGGAAACGGAGTCTTGCTAGGGTCAACGTAATTTTTTAACACTTCAGTTTTAGTTACGGCAGTGAGACTCAAATTCATCCTGCAGATCTAATTTTTGTCTCTCTTCTTTTTCTTTTTTTTTCCCTTCAGTATGACGGCATCATCCTCCCTGGAAAGTAAAGGACCACCTTTTGATCTCGTTTGTATCAAAGTAATAAAATGGAAAAAATGACTCTTGAGTGTTTTTGTTTTGTTAGTTTGGTGTTTGTGTCTTATTCCTTTTAATAAGGTTCTTGATGTTGGTGTCATCAGCTAATGACCTCACACCTTGACGTATCAGAACTCTGAAAGAGCTCATTAACAGCACGAGGTCAGATTGAGTTGCAGGTTGTCAGATGAGTTTCAGCCACATGCAGTTGGCGTATGTGCTCACATGACATGAATTCTGAACAGTCCATCAGATGAGCTCACTGCTATTTCCAGATTTCATTTAGGAGCTGAATCATCTCACTTTTAAAACGTCAAGGTGAGCTTCCGAGAGGCAGATTTTACATGTTAAAAGGCAAATATTGACATTTAACACCAGTATGTTTTGATAATTGCAATATAAGGTTTTCAAAATAAAAGTGCATGACAGCTGCACTCCTTTTTTTTAAAGAGGAAATAATGTATCTGACAAGTAAATGTAATGTCTTCTCCACCTGGACTTGCTACGTTAAAATGCTGCTGACTTTATTGTATAGTAATAATCCAGTATACAGCACAAAAAATTCTCTCCACAGGGGTTCTTAAATTATTTAAACTGAAACATTTAATGCAGGCATTTTAAGCGTTCTTTAAATTTAAATGACAACCAACCAAATTTCTGACCTTTCATGTTTTCTCTTTCAGCACCATAGGTGGCAAAAGTGCGTGTGTGCTTAAGCAGAAGTGCAGATTTTTGTGTTTTAAAAAAAACAATAAGGGTTGCCGACTCAACATCTTCTCACACACTTCAAAGTAAAAAGTTTCACTCTGACATTTCTAGTAGCTGTTTCTGTGCAAATCTAACTGAACTTCACATCGTATTAAAATAATGCAAAGACTCTTAAAGACAGAATCAGTAGGATTTGAAAGTAACGAGTCTGGAAAATGTGATGAGAAAGTTCAGATGTTAGTGTTTAAATGTGGGGAGGAAAGTAAGTTATAATAGACACCTGAAAAATCTGCTTTAATACAGTACAGCAGCACTTGTTCAAACTTGGCAGCTCTGGTCAGCACATGAAAGCCGGACATGTTGAAAAAATTTCCAATCAGTTCAGTTTGAATGAAGAAAAAAATGCAGAGAAATGACGTGTTTTGATCACATTGGCTTTTATTCAGTGAAACCACCAGCACTCATTTAGTGCCAAGGAGACAAATAACACAGGGGACTCAACCAATCAAATGAGCCGGATTAGCCTCATTGTATCTCATGACAAATAACATAAGTAACTCTGAGTGTGTGTTTCCACCTGCTGGAGTCTCACTGGCTAGTCATGTAGTAGTTTGTCTTCGTGTCAGTAAAAATTAGACGTCAGAGGATGGAAAAAGTTTCAAAACAAACAGGTGAGATGCAAAAATTTTCCACATTTTCATGTTTTTTTTTTCCCCTCGTGGATTTTTGTGTATTTTTCAGATTTTTTACCTTTTTTTTTTTTTTTTTTTTAATTTTGAGACTATAAATTTTCCATTCCAGTTTCTCAGAAAATTTGATTGGTGGAGTTTTAAAACCCACACGCTCCTTTTTTTTTTCTCTCTCCTGTGTTTTGAAGCTCACACTTCCTTCCTCTTCTGCTCACATCTCGTCTTCCACTCCATTGCACTTAGAAAAGTTTTATTTTGAAGTTCTACATCTACGTTTCAGTTTGTCACAAGTGAGCTACACTACTTCTGACATATTAAATAAATAAAACAATAAACACCTCTTTGTTTATTGCTGGCCTGCCGAGGAATATTTCAAGTTTGCTGATGAGAAATTGTGATTATTGCAGTTTTTCTTCAGAATTGGCTCATTTCTTTTGGCAGCCACACACACATACACACACACACACATTCTGTCATTCAATCGTCTCTCACGCATTCACATGTATTTTCACAGTTGGACATCAGACTCTCTGCCTGGATCTATCTTTGTACACAAACTGCAGGTGGGTTCACGGTAACGTTTTGTACCAACTGAACCCGCTGGAACACAGACAGCCGCTGTTCCCGTCTTTCCATCTTTAATCTTCCTTCTCCATCCATCACCTCTCTACCTACACCTGACAGAACTCGTCCCTCATCCACCTTTTTCATTTCTTGTTTCCATCAGCGTAAAACCTTCTCAGATCATTTTGGATCATGTAAGCTCTCTTTTTGTTTCTTGCTAAACCAGCACATACACAGGCATCACTTGGGTCTATATTTATGTCTGTTATATTTTGTATTAGAGGGTCACTCGTCAAAGAAAAATGTTTTTTTAGAAACTCCAAAATCTCCTCTGGAAGGATGAGAGGCAATGCTTCATCTCAACAACCTACTCTAAATCAATTTAATAATGACTAATTTATTTCAAATTAAATTATTGTCATATGTACAAGCTAAATATATAAATTTCTAAAATATAGGTATTTGAAAATACATTTATGTTTCATATTTGTACAATAAAATTTAGTTAAATTGTTATATAATACATTTCAGCTTAAGAAAAAGAGCAGACTTGATCCAAAAGTTCTCCTGAGGTTGAACCATCCTTCCTCTCTTCTGGTTTCGACCTCCTCCTCCTCCTCTCTACGCTGTGATGTTTTGTGAAGGAGCCACGCTGTTTTCTCTGCTCCGGTTCTTCTGCTGCAGCTCTTCGTGGGCTTTCGTGTTTCGGTGCTGCGGCCGGCGCGACCCTTGGCGGGGCGGTAGGGTCAAGGTGCAGCAGGACACACCCACCGTGGGCTCGGGCAGATCTTCAGCCATGGACCAGCTGTCTGTGGACGGGTCATACTTCTGTACCGCAGCCTTGTAGCGCTTCTCTGCCTCGTTCCAGCCTCCCAGCAGGTACAGCTTGTCAGCTAGCGGCGACAGGCCTGCGGTGCTCACGCCGAGGAGGAGAGGAGCAGCCCGGCTCCATGTGCCGCTCTCCGGGGAGAAGACCTCCACAGAGAGCACATCCACCCGCTCACCGCCAGGCCCCAGCTGGCTTCCTCCCACCACATACACCTTCCCTCCAAGGGTGGTGGAGCAGTGCCAGCCACGTGGCATCTCCATGGATGCCTGCTCCATCCAGGTGTCGGTCTCCACTTTGTAGCACGCCACAGAGCGGGAGTAGGCGCAGTTGATATACCCACCGGTCACCAGGATGTCCCCGGAGGGCAGCGTGGCGCTGGAGTGGCAGCAGCGGGGAACCTCCATAGGAGAACGCATCTGCCAGGTGTTGGAGGAGGGCAGGTAGCTCTCTGTGGTGGCCAGTAGACCCTCCACGTTACGGCCGCCAATGGCGAACAGGCGGCCGCCGCTGGCTGCCAGGGAGAAGTGGGTGCGACGCTGACGCATGCTGGCCAGGTGGAGCCAAGTGTTAAAGCGAGGGTCATACCTGGTATAGGCAAAGGGCAAAGGTGAGAGTTTTGTTAAGAGAAGTTGGTGCTGGCTGATTAACCAGTAACAAGGCCAAAGCACAAAATGATAAAGTCCAAAACAATTGTGTTGGAGGAAAATCAGTACAGCCATTTAGATTTTTTACGGAGCAATTTGTCAACAATTAAGAGAACTATAACGTGCATTAAAAACATGCTTTAGAAAATAAATGCTCATTATTTGCAGTGGTGCAACGATTTTCTCTTTGCCTGTGTGCTTCAACGGTCAGATTTTTGATCCTCGTACCTGCTCAGGGTGCTGACGGCGTGCTTGGCCTGGTTGCGGGCGTCGTTCTGGTCCTCTCCTCCGGCCACGTACAGGAAGCCATCCATTACAGCCACACACTGATTGAAGCTCTTCGCTGGCAGCTGAGTCAGGTGACGCCATGTGGCTCCTCCCTCACGAGGGTCCCTCCAAAGCACCTGGGCACAGAGGTCAAAGGTCAATATCAGATTTTCTTGTTTCTGTAAAAAATGGTTAAAACAAAGAGATGCCTACAAAGCACCAACCTCACGGCTGAGAGCTCGCTCAGTGAGTGATGGGCGACCACCGACGGTGAGCAGAGTCTGCTGACCGGCGCGGACCTGTGTGCGCCGGGACTGCAGGGTGTTCTGCTGGTAGGGCAGCAGGTGGTAGTTCATAGCGTCCACCAGCAGGCGGTGACATTGAGGGTCCATCATCATGCGGGGCACTGGCTGGATCTGACTCACCAGCTCGCTGGCTGGGATCGTCTCAAAGCGGATGTGAGACAGAAGTTCAGCGGCGTGAACTTGGCGAGTGGCGTCAAAGTCGAGCCACTTCATGGCCAGCTGGAAAGAGAAATTTACTGTTAATACAACAAAAATACAACATATAATGGTCAACTTTAATAGAGGAACCAGCTCAGTGGCCTTGTGGTCATAGTGTCCGCCCTGAGATTTAAAGGTTGGCACCCGATGCCGCCCTGCTTGGCATTCAGCATCAAGGGCTGGATTGGGGGAAAGTCCCTGCAACATGCTAGCGCCATGTTTAGGAGGTGTACATGTACAACAAGCCTCACATTAGGGAAACAGAAGATTGGCCCCCTGGTTTATCAGCCTCCATGGCTTCCAAAGGCTTACTTACTTCATAGAACATCTTTCAAAAAAAAAAAGTTACAGCATAAAATAATATCCACTTGGGGACTGACAAGCTCACATTTGGTTCAGTTTATAAATACCACTATCATTGCATCTGTCCTCCTCAGCTGCTCGTCTATTTGGGTCTGAAATAGAGTTGCATATTAATAAACTTCTTCTGTACAGTGAGTTAAATTCAAGCAAGTGGCTTTGGTTCATGGAACTGTGTTATGCTCTTAGCAGCTGGTCTGGGGTCTGTTTTTAGGTGTGGATGAAAATAGAAGGAAGGTCCAGAAGGTCGATGAGTTAATACTGAATGTGGCAGCGTGACGTTTCTCCTCAGAAGATCAGAAGTGATTTTTTGAAGTTGAATCTGGATTAAAATTGACTCCATGTAAAAGGTACCCCAGACCGAATTTTAAAAAAACCTTGTGAGCATTCCCTAACCCTAACTTAAATTACAAATTTCAACCTTTGACCTTTAAGTTTGACATCTGACCTGGAAGGCGGTGACCTCTGAAGGCAACAGCAGCAAGTCGTCCTGCAGGAATGCAGAGATCTGCTCCAGGGTCAGCTGGGTAAACAGTGGCGTGTCTGCAAACTGCACGAAGTTGTCCAGGACGAAGCGGCGGGCAGCGTCGCACACGGGCAGCAGGCCGTAGGCAGCAGCGATGTTCCAGATGTAGACGCAGGTCTGCACATTGAGCTCGGCCAGCAGGAAATCCATGCACATCTTGAGGAGCTGAGGAATCTGCAGGGTGGCGGCGGCAGAGGCGGTGCAACCGATGGTGTAGAGGGACATGTGGACGCGGCCCAGGTAGGCGAAGGTGATGACGTTGGCCAGGCCTGCAGACAGGAGGCGAGAGCAAGACAGAAACATGGGAAAATGGATACTTGACAGGAAGTAGAAACAAAACCTGCTGTGGCCCAAAGAGACTTCATTCTTTAACAATTTGTTCCTTTAAATTTCCTCTTAAAGCAGCTTTGAACTTAAAAAAAAACATTTAGCTACGTAAAGCATTATTGAGTGGAAAGATAACTTTACAATTGATGCATTTTAATCAATATTAAATAAATAATCTGATTTATATTTTACCTGCAACGATTGTCCATATAAAACATTAAAAAAAAAGAAAATACCCACACTTTGCCTAAGGTTCCAAATGAAGTCTTCTACTTGTTTTGTCCAACAACAATATAAAACTCAGATAAGAAAAACACAAAGTTCTTGCAATTGACAGGCTTGAGCTTAAACAATTAAATAATTTTATAATAATTGCTATTTAACTTACTGTTTCTTATTTTACAGCTTCAAATTTCCTATAAATTAAGTTTAATATATTTGTCATACAGAAAGTTTCTTGGCCAAAAATTAAAATAAAATCTCCGGGACTTAAATAACTTTTGGCTACATAATATGAATTTATAGTTATGGACACACCAGCTTAGGGTAAGATTTAGAAGTTAAACCATATGTATTCAGTTCAGTGAACGGGCAGCATATCAGTGGGATGGCATACCTAAAGGTGAGAGGGAGGGCAGCTCCAGGCGCTTCATGCCAGGGTCTTTGGCCAAAATCTCCCTGAAATACTGACTGACTGACGAGATGACCAGCTTGTGGACGTCGAAGGCTTTAGTCTTACAGGCCAACTCCAGGTCAGTCAGGAACCTGAGGAGGAGAGCAGGTGGATTCAGAAGGATGGTTGATATTCATACCTGATTACAATACCTACATTATAATGGTTTAGTTCAATAGGAAAGGGTTAATTGTCATGTAACATAACTTAAAATAGCACAGTATTACATGAGTATTGTAAGGTATGGTACTTTAATTATACAATATTTTAATTATACAAAAAGAAACTATTGTATTGTAATGGTATTGCATAAAAACTGCATTGTACTGATTTTAAATTGTATAACTGCATCAATATCATACGGAGCCCCTGAGGTGACATTGGTGAGGGAAAAAATATTGTGTAGCCACAAGTTAGCAAGGTGTGGGAATGAGTCAATGCGTGGGAAAGACATAACTAATGCATGGGAACAAGTTATTAATGCGTGGGAACGAGTTATTAACACATGGGAACAAGTTACAGTACCGGACAAGCTTTGTAGGGCACATTGTGAGGAGGCTGTCCATTTATCTATTTTGTTGCTACAATGAATGAGGGAATCATACTTAAAAATCTCTGTTTAGCCTATGTCTGGGCTGGGGTTATGCTGTGAAATCTATGATTGCAACACCTTAACATACAGAGCATACCATACCGTATCTTAGTTGCAGTGTATCATAAATGTATTGTTGTATTTAAATCGTACTGTAAATGTATCATGAATTAATTATTTTATATATTGGAAGCCAAATTATGTTACACTGTAATCGTGATACAAAACGGAGTATCATAACTGACTTCTCCTGTCGCATCTTGCTGAGCTCCTCCAGCAGCGCATTGCCGTGCAGGGGTCGCGTCAGCTCGCTGCCCAGGCCGAGGCCTCTCTCTCCGGGCTTGATGACCGGCGGCGGCAGCGGCAGGTTGAGGCTGTTCAGCTGAGCGATGTCCAGCGCCGCCATCTGCTCGATCTTCTTCACTCCGGTCTCCACCACCACCACACCATCACCACGACTCTCTACCTTCAGCTGGACTGGGGTCTCCATGGCAACCTGAGAGATGGTTTCCACTGCAGGCTTCTTCTGGCGGGAGGCCTTCTTCTTGGGGGCCATTGAGGTTGTTGGTTTATGTCAGTGAATTCTTTCCTACAGTGAATGAGGTTTACTGAGCTGATTTCCTGACAGATTTTCTCAAAATCCAGCTGATCAACAAAGTTGAAGGAAAAATGGTTCCTGACACTGCAGTGACTTCCTCCGCTGGAGAGTTTGTGATCGTCTGGATTTCGTAGGTGGTTTCACTCGAACACAGCACACAGCACCTGAAACGAAAGTTTAAGACAGAGCTGTTATTTTCCAAGGGAAGACTAAATCTGTTCAAGCCCTTTGATTTGAGAAGCAAGATGTCACATTTTTGGATACAGAATGTTGTTTTTACTATGGATAGGCCTTGTAATTTAAGTTAATTTCAGAAAATTTGTATTGAGAGACATAAAACTTGCTGGAGTTGAGCTAGTCTGTCTCCCCTTACCATTGCTGACATTTCAAATTTATCTGAGCTTTCATCAGAGACGCTGTGCTTCCATTGTGTGGCTTTGTCAGTGTTTATACATGAATTTCACAGTAATGGATTAGATATGCAATTTTGAAATTTGAGAAATTTTTACAAGTTATCTAAATGTTATGAGGTTTGTAATAAACTGGATAAAATTTGCACAAAGCAAACATGGTTTCTAACAATATTCTTCATGTAAATAATTTTATTTTAGTGTTTTTTGACTTCTGTTACTCAAAATAAAACTTCCACCTCTCTTCAGCCGTTGTGTCCCCATTTCTCTGATTATTAAAGAGAAGGCAGCGTTCAAAGTAAACAGTGTATTCTTGATAAAGAATGGAAACACACCTGCCAAATGTCTCCTGACTTCAAATCTCTGTATTGTTTCTTGGTCACTGAAGGACAAACCGAGCCCACTGGCAGATGCACATTGCTCTGCTAATCTCTGATCATAACAAAACAAAACAGCTCCGACTGCCGACTGCTCGCGTGAATACAGCTCAGGATCACCTGGATCTGTTTCCATGGGAGAGCAACAGTGTGAATGACAGGTGCAAGTGTGTTTTGTGAGGCTGTCCTGAAATTAAGCTCAGGGTCGGTTTGTGGTCTGCAGTGGCCCCCCGGCATTCAACACTGCACTTCACACAGCACACGCGGTATATTTTAACCATAAAGCAACTGGGGAATCTTATTCATGTCTGCAATGAGGCGCGCTCTGCAGATCAGTGTATTGAGGACAGTAACAGGGATCACATGTGAGTGCTCATATACAGAGGAGATGGTGTCTGACATAAACAGGAGAATTGGCCTGTAACTTAGGCATGCATGGTGTTATCTGAGAAGATATAAGGGACTGATAATTTTTTTAGCTTTTTTGTACAGGCTACTTTTCGTGTTCTTTTAAGTTTGCTTGTGAGTCAGTTGTTGTTTAAGTTGTGAAGGAGAGTGTGAAGCATGGTTTCAAAGAAAATTAAAAATTAGCAACAAATTTTATAAAGCTATTTAGTTTTGTAAATCCTTTAAAAAATATATAAGATGTTCGGTCTCCTAATGTTGAGGATAAGAGGGTACTGATTTCCCTCATTTTCCCTGGGAGAGTGAGGTGGAGATCCATGACGGACACCCCGTGATCCCAAGGGGGCCAAGAAGATTAAGTCAAGTCAAGTAAGTCAAGATTTCCCTGATTGGCAGCATGTTGGAAGTAGCAACATAATGTTTTAAGTGAATGAATTATGAATAAGAAAGATAACTTTCTTTTAAAAAAAAAAAAAAAATCTTAACTACATCAGCTTACATGTTTCCATAACCTTGGAAACAATAGCTCATGTTTAACAAAGTCCATTACGATGCAAAGTTCATTACGAGGCCAATGCTACAAAAGACAACTCTGGAATACAGCTAAGTGCTAAACTACTTTTAGCATTTAGCAAAAATGCAGACGACAATATCTCAGGTTCAGAAGAGTCATAAGGTCAGCGTAATGACCCAAAATTGCAGCTTTTTATAGTGAGACTTTAAGTTCTATTTTAATGTCAGTGTATAGTTACACTATGTTTATGTGTCTATTATTTCAGCCACGCTGGTGATATATAGACTGTGGGGATGTAAATGTCTCTGTAGGTCAGTAGGTCTGCCACTTTAGTCCGGACTGAAAGAACTCAACAACTGTTGGATGAATTGCCATTAAAACTACAGACATTCATGGTCCTCAGATGATGAATTCTTATAAATTTTGTGATCATTTAAAGCACAGTCACTTTGACCAAATCCCTGCCAAAACTATTGACATTTCCATTGGCTTTAGTTGTACTTTGTAAACTATTTTGTGCCAGTTTGCAAATATTATCATGCTAGCATGCTAAGCTAACTTGGTAAAAATGGTCAACATTACACCTGTTTAGTATGTTAGCATTTTGATCCTGATGTTAGCTTCCTCAGAGCTGTTAGTATGGCAGAACACTTTTGGTTACAACTGAACTAAAATTGAAAATTTTACAGTAATTTATTTACTTTGAAAGCTTTCTATAAGTTACCCTCAATCGTACACAGACTGTAATGCTGCTGCCACTGTCACTGCTTCTGAAACCTGCAAAAAAGGTCGCGGCAACTTTACTTGTTAACTCTTATCCTCTTGGGACACACGGTCCATCGTCAGCAAGCCATGATAACTGTAAATGAAAACATGATTCTCTCTGTCGTTCTTTTCTGCTCCTCCTCGTTTGCTCTAAGTTTGAACTTGGCTCTTTTTAAATAGCCTGTGATACTCGGCTCCACACATGGACAGACCGGGGAAAGGAGACAGGATTGTACAGGACGGAGCTGCAGCTGTCGTCGGTGTCATATGAAGAGCAGGAGCTCACAGTTACAGACTGTATGGGCTATTTGGGATGTTGCAGTCGCCCTTAAACAGCTGAAACTGAAACGTCCACAAGCCCGGATGCTAATGTGGTTACAGCACAAATGAAGTAAGAAGAGGAGCAGTAGGATAAACCAAGAAACTGCAGCATGAATACACCAATCAAAAGTCTGGATCGGTATGTTTGTGTTGTTTGTTTGCAGTCAAGAGTTTCTCTGAATGTGACCCTCTTGACCTGACGATAACTGAGAATAACAGAGGCACAGGGCCATGACACACGTGGGGAGGTGGTGAATTCACTGTCAGAGCCAACAGGACACCGAGGGGACAGCATGATGACAAAAACAAAGTCGATTGTGTGACAAACAAGTTAAAGACAACAATGTCTTAATTGGCACAGGTTCCATACACTTTGTCTTATAAATAAGAATGTGAAAAGTATCCCCGATATCATAGTCACTAAAGAAACAAATTTTGTTAGTGATTTTCTGTTTTTCACCAAAAACAGTTAAAAGTAGGCCTAGTAATTAAGCAATACAGTATCACACAAGAGGGAGTGCTGTTGTACTGCATATCATCAGTGGTGTGATGAAGCCGCAGGCCGAAGTGGTGACAGTATTCAGTATAACAGCACTCCCTCTCGTGTGATATTGCTTTTATACAACAGTTCTACAAACTTTACGCAGTTGACAGCAATAAGCAAAAACAGATTCCTATTTGTTTGTTGATGTAGTCTTTCGGCTCTGCCAGTGCAAATAGTTCAGCAACTGGACTGGTACAGGACTGTTGCTAAGCAACACAATCAGTTACCGTGTTCCTTCTCATTAGCTTACTTTATAAATTACAGAAGGGTCAGTTTCTTTACTTTCTTGCATGTATCTGCCCTTGTTTTTATCTTTCTCTGAAGACAATCTGGAAGAACGGCCATCTTTTTTGGGGCAGTGGTTTGTTAGAAAGTAACCTAGCGACCGACAGTTGGTGATTAGAACGCTTGTGAAGTGGAGTGATACATAAAGGTAAGGATCCCAGTGCTGTTGTACTCTGTATCAGCACTCATGGTCTGCCTCTTGTCCAATCAAACTGCATGGCAGGAACTAACCGTTGTATAAAAACTATTATAGGCTTATCTTCCTCTAAAAATGTAGTAGAAGTAAGAAATGAAATTGTTGTTTTGGCAACGTTTCAGACAAACAAATCAAGTTCACAAAGAAATTCTGTTGCCTAAAAAAACTCTTAGCTCTGCAGAGATCGGCCTTCAGAAATATCTGGGACCAAGGTTAGTGCAGAGAGCAGCTGCTCTGTCATCCACCATACTGGGAACCAGACCTCACTACTACCCCCTTCATCATCATCATCACCACTGATAAATATACTGTACCTAACAACAGCACTCATTCCAAAACAACAACACCACGGACTCAGAAAAACCAAACGTAATTTTTATTTTACATGTTTTCCTCTCTCCTCTGATGTGTAATATATTTTTACACAAAAATATTGTGAAGGCAATAAAAGTCATCGGTAGATTAAATCTTAATCAGCTGATCATAACTTTTCCCCATAATTGGCAACAAGAACAAGACTCCTTTGAGAATATCGAGACTTCTCTTATAAAGAGTAGCCAAGATCTTTCACGTCATGAACTAAATTGTGTTACTATGTTATTCTCACGTGAGAAACTTGAGCCCTGCAGGGCCTTATAAAATTTAATCAACCCTAAAAACACACACATTAGTTACTGTTTAGATATCTGTCTGCTGACCCATATCAAACAAAAAGCCACATGTATGAAAATAATTAGAATTAAAGTCATGATTTTCAGTGACAAAGTGAGGACTCAATGAGTTTCAAAACTAATCTGCAAAAATTAGATAAAAAGTCAAAACATTCAGAGGGCTCTGTTATTGTTTGGACTAAAACATATTAATCAGTGAGTGTAATTAATTACTCTGACAATATAAGAGTAAACATCCAGCTGGACAGAAACTGACTGTGACTCAAAATGAGCTCGACACAGATGATCAAGACACATGCTGCAGGGAAACAGCAGCTTCTTGTGCACGTCCGGACCTTTAAATCTGTTCAACTGGCTGATTCTTGAGAAGATGGAGACTGACTGACACCAGAAAAATTAGCTTCAGGTTGCAACTTTTAACTCCTAATGGAATTTTCTTTATTTTTTCAACCTACTCCATCTAAAACCTGGTCAACTCTTTTTTTTTATGAAACTGACATTAGATTTATGTTTACAGCACGCAGCAGGCTCTTCAGAGGCTTATAGAGAAAGATAACCCGTTTGTGTTCCTTTCTGTTTGATGGGGGGTAAACAGATAGTTAATGTAAAATAAATGCATGTGGTCGGGTGCTAATGTGTGTGGCTTAGAATCCACACAGAAAAATAAACTGTTTCTACTGTGTAAGAACAGGAGAAGGCGGTAATCCAAGAACCTTGGGCCCAGTTTGGCCCTAGTGTTTTATTTTTAGACTTCGACCGCTGAGTGAATTTGTTTGAGTTCTTGTGAGTGTCTGAAGCTTTGCAAAGAAACACATATTTGTCTGCAGACAGTAAGTGAATCATTGTGATGTTTTTTCAAAGCTGTGTTGTAAGGATTTTTTTCAGAAACTTAGAAACTAGTGGCTTTCTCACTGGGAAGCTGCCCAGTCGTCCACAATCACACTATCTTAATTCTGATTCAGGGGTTCTTTACTTCTCTGGTTTGATGTTTATTGCTTGGATTAAATCATTTTTATCATCACCAAAAAAAGGTGGAGCAAAAGTTTTCATGCTGTCTCTTGAGTTTTTTGAGAGAAGAAATATATAAAACATGAATTCAAAAACGGGAATTTTGCAGCTATGGACTAATATGACTAATAGCTTATGGTGGCTAATGTTAGCTTATGTTAGCAAACTTTGGTTACAGGCATTTATGAACAGAGTCATGAAAGCTGTCTCCACTTTTCTGCTAAGGTAAACAAAGTGTCTCCTGAATACGGCTCCATACCTAAAATAATTATATCTTTTTCAGTCTTTTCATCTAACTCTCAAAAAAAAAAAAAAGTATGATGCCCCAAATGTCAATTGACTTTCAAACCTCTTGGATGTAGCGTTTACAAGCTTTAAATCCAACAAAGCTCACCTAATGTGCGATCATTGATATGAATGCTAGCATAGACCTACAGCTGCCTACAGCAGTTAGCCCACAGAGCAGTAGCATTCAGTTGGAGTCATTTTTGTGTCTACCTGGTAAATGTGGAACCAGTATTCACTTTCTTAGCTTAGCTTCAAAGTGACACGACTTGCTTTTGGAGGCTCAATGTTGGGCTATATTTACCAGCTAACAGCCGCCAACATGTCTTACTGTTGTTTGGTGCCGAGCTGATAGTGTACCAGGGTTTTTAAAAACCTTTTCTGTGAAAGCAGCTGCTTGCTAAGCATGAAAACGACGCTATTACACGCTGAAAGTTGCTGTAAAACAAACACAAGAAGCTAAAAGACAAAAAAGAGGTGAAGGGAACTACAGAGATGGGCGATAATTTTTTAACTAGCATTAGCAAAAAAAATGTTGATTGTATCAGCTAACACCATTACTGTACTGTGTTTTGTGTTCTAAATTTCCAGTTAATCAGAAACATGCAACAAAACAACAAAACAGAAACATGAACATTACGAGTTTTAGCAAAGAAGGGCTACGCTTTCGTTTTCTGAAGCCTTTCTGTTGGCCACCACCTTTTTTTAAAATTTCACTTCATTTTTTAAATGTATTTAACATGTGGTCTAGTGTAATATTTCAAGAAAAAAAAGACAATTCATAATTAATACACCAAACAATTCACACATTCAGAAATATTCAAGAAAGAATTTTATTGGACGCAATGTTAACATATGCCCCTGAGTGCAGGATGAGTCATCAGTATTTTTAAAACATTTTCCAGGAAATGCTTAGTTGTAAAACAAAATTAATCAAAACTGCAAAACTAATTTTTTTGTCACTGTTGGGCCAGATATTCTCACATAGGCCAGGATTAAGGCAACACACATCTGATTAAAAAAAATAAAATAAAATAAAGCATCGATTTTTGTTTAATGGGACTTTGCCTTTACCCATAGACGGTAAAAACATACAATGCTGACATTGTCGTGATTTAAGCAACACAGAAACAACTCTGCAGAATAAGGGGAAGCTGCTGACTTTACCAAATAGTAATTGAGAGACAGCCTGTTATCCAAGTTTGCAAAACTATTACCTGCTTCCATGCCCACTCCTCAGAGGATGGAAATCTAGCTACAAGACTGGGTCCTCAAACTCTGTTTAACAGTTTAAATCTAACAGTTTAAGTTATAGTATATGTGCGAATGACCAGCAGACAATAGTCAGTAGTATTGGTGAATGTGAGAGGCCCCCAAGTCAAAATTTGCTCAGGGCCCCAAAAGGGCTTCGGCCGGCCCTGGCTTTATGTATCCACAGAAACACACACATAAACACAAAATCACCATCCTGCGTGTCCCTCCACACCTCCATCTGTGTGGCTGCAGCTGAATTCCTTTGCTTATCTCATGAGGGTATTTATAGATGCTGACCATCACAACATGTATGCGTGTATGTGTGTGTGTGTGTGTGTGTGTGTGTGTGTGTTTTACACCTACGGACTGGAAAGAGAAGGACGGACACCCTCAGTAGTAAAATCCCACCAGCCACTGGCAACTGCCTCACATTGTTTCCATTCAGAAGTTAAATATAAATGCAGTATTAGTATATCTGAGCTTGCTAAATAATATGATGATGTCATTATACTCTGGCCGTTATTTGATATGTGATTGCCGTGCCTACTGACATGTTTTACTTTAGTAAGAGTGGCAATATTTACAAGCACAAATGTAATAACTAGTAAAAGACTTTTACATTTAGGGTGAAGTAAAAGTACAAAAATTAAGTATTCAAAGTAGTCTAAAGTATTTGTTGGCCATGAAAGTCCCTGTCAGAGTACGATACCGTATTGATCTTATTTTTTAAATATTACTGAAGCATTAACATGTAAGCAGCAGTAACAGTGCCGTAAAAAGTACAATATTTCCTGTTGGTGCAGCAGAAGTATCAAGTTATAAAAAGAAAACATTCAAGTAAAGTACAAGTACCTCAGATTTATACTTGGCGCAAGCACTCGAGAGACTGGAGCAGTTTGATATTGATCCACTTGAATTAAATGTAAGTGGAAATTAAAAGTTAATAAGTTCAGATTTTAAAATACAGAGTGCTTTGGTTTTTGTGTCGTAAACTCAACAAGCTGTATTGCAGTAAAATTAAAAGTATTTTTACCTCGTTCTCCCTCCTGGTTTCTGCTCTTCGTTCCTTCCTTTTGCTTTCTGAGCTTCTCTCCTTTTTCTCTCTTCGAGTTCTTTCTTTTGTCTTGATGTTCTATAACAGGTTCCTCTTTGCTTCGCTCCTCCGTTCTGTGTCAGTCTGCCAGAGTGCTGTGTGTGTGAGTGTGTCTGTGTGCGTGTGTGGGTCAGTATCAGAGGGTCTCAACCAAAGCTGTCATGGAGGACTCCACTCCCCCTAAACCATAAACATCTCAAATCCAGCCACGCCTCCTCGAGCTCACTTCTGATCCTCTTCTCTCCACCTCCAACATCCACCTCCATTTCCAAATACAGGCACCCCCCCTGTCACCCGCTCCTCCAAAAATATCCCACAAGAAGCCCCCCAGCTCTCTCTCTTCAGCCTCCTCCCCCTCATGGCCGCTCAGGTTTTAGATTTGGTTGCAGTTTTGTTGTTTGCTTTGTTATTGTGACTAGTTTAAATGTGGTCAGTTGTGGCTTATTATGCATTTGCATCAGTGACATACTAGGCCTGTATGTTTGTGCATACTAGACTTCTACCAATCAGTGTTAGATTGAAATAAAGGATATTTAATAATCAAGTACTGTACTCGAGTTAAGTATTTGATAGTTGTACTTTACTTGAGTATTTCCATTTTCTGCCTTGCTAGAGTTCAGAGAAAAAAATATCAACAAATTATGTTAATATTATAAATACCTCTTTATGACTCCCCAGGGGAAATTTACCAGCTACCCCAGCATTCTTTACGGTAATATATAGGCTACTGCGTCATATTATAAAATTAAAAATCGCTTCATTTTCTGGGCCCGGCTCGGATTGTTGATCGGCCAAAGATGCCACACTTGACTCAAGGAAATCGTGTTGAGCATCTTTAATTATTTTTGACAGTTTACAGACTAAACCATTAATCACATTGCCTAACCTTGAAAAATTAAAGGTAAAACAGGGTACGCTGTTATTAAAATGATCCTTTCACTCCTTCAGGTTGTAGGCTCATCACTTCTTCTTCTTTTACTTCTCCAATGGGTCACAAATAAAAACCAAAGACAGGCCTATTCAAAGTTCACGAAGCCTGAATATTCTGATTCTCAGGGGGTCAACATTTTTCCTGCTTTGTAAGCAATGCCACGAAAATATTCAAATCACTATTAAGTTGGCAGGAATTTTGTTGCTTCCATGAAAGGAGAACGAAGAGGACGCTGCTTCCCTTTTTGTTCATTTATTAGAACAAAACCGACCTGTCACCAGCTCCCAGGTTACTCTGAGGGCCTAATATGTGCTAAAGTCAGCGTTTTAACTGATGTCAAACTGACAGGTGGCCCTTGCGTGCGCCGTCAGCTGTGCTGTGACGTAGTTCCGTCTTTCACGACTGTCCCCCAAACGTTTAACTTTATTTATTTTTTCCCCATTTACATTGAATAGCCTATTTTGACTTTTATTATACTTATTAATAGTTATTTTTCCAGCATGACACTATTTTTAAATGACTGTGTGAAACGTTGCTTCCTCGGTAGCGGAACACCTCCGCCCCCCCCCTCCTCTCTGTTCGGTCAGGATGAAGTAGCTTCCGGGCGACAGGGTACCAGCAGTAAACATGGCGGAGGAACTGCTGGAAACAGTGGATAGACTTCAGTCTCGGCTCCTGGAGAATCCGGAGCCTCGAAAGGTAACGACTCAACGGGCCGACACGGGCGGATGTAACGCTTAGCATCGACCGTCTCCTGAAATGCGATGTTTGGTGTGCGGCGGCCGAAAAGAAGCCACAGCTGCGGTAGTTCTCCAAGTGGTAGCCGTCTTTTAAATGCTGCGTTTGATGCCCGCTGTCCAGCTCCGTCTCCCCAATTTTCTCAAACTACAGCATTACGGGCACAAGTAGTCGGGTTTTTAAATGACATGTTATATGTAGGCTATATATAGGTAGCCTATCAGAATAAAGACACTAATTGTTTATCTTTGTTGTTTTTTAAAAATGAATTCTTTCCCGATGCAGCTACATGTAGCCTACATAACTTACACTTTCAGGCTGGCAAAATTGCAGCTAGTTCTAATCATTTTACATATTTCTGGTCAGCCTTTGAATGTCTTGCCTAGGGTTATGAACGGTGCAGTGACTTGCTTTAGCTCCAAATGATTTTAAAATCTGTTCATCACAGAAGTGTATTTGGTTAGTATCCTCTTTTAATCAATAGCCTAACAGAAATGGGACTTGGCCTTCTTTTCCACAAATATTTCATTGTAATGATTCAAATTATTGTTTTTGGTGAGCGTTACCTTTGTTTTTCTTGCTCAAAAGTAAATAAATACTCTTTGTTAAAATGCTTGCATGAACTATAAATCTGAAAAAAGGGGGCAGTACATCTGTGGTATTCCAGATCTAGAGGATATGCTGTGTCTGCATAGAGAGACACATGGAGAAACTTTGAGAGTTTGTGTATGTCAGCATAATCTTAAGACTTTCCCTTCATCTCCAATGCATACATAGGCCCGTATTTATTATATATTTTTTAAAAGATTATTCAATTTTCTTACATTAGGCCTATAACAGGCACTTAGAAAATAAGAAAAAAATATGTGCTGTGATTTCAGTCATTTCAAAAATCCTTCTATCGTGCAGAGGAAACGAATACAACTGTCTAAATTTCATCTTAATCAAATCTAGTGTAAGTCAACAGATAAATATGTGCTGAATCTAAAATTTAAGCCTCAATTTTAATACGGTCAGTGACAAGACATTACTTCGTTGAATTCATCAGATTGCAATATTAGGATTTTCGAGAGCATTTGAAGGCATCACTTGATACGTCACGATAATTAAGGGGTTTTAACTTGTTATAACGTACTTCTTTAACCCTGACTTCTAGTATTAACGCCTGCTGTTTGGTATAGTGACTGTTCATTGATACTCAGTCAGCTATTAAAATGATAATAATACCCGCAAAATATATATATTATTTTTTACGAAACTCTTGGGCCAGAGTAGCTTGACGTTAGCCGTTAGCCTTCTAGCTAACTAACGACAGTGCTTTAAGTCAGAGTTAGCTTAATGACAGTTGGACGTTACAGCGACTCCCGGCCTCTAACGTTAGCTGTCAGTTTATACAAATACTGTAACGTTCACTTACACCTGTGCCCTGGGATCTGCCCTTAAATTTGTCCCAATTTAACGGGAAGGAGATAAATGATAAGTGACAACGTTCGAGCGCCTCTTTGTTTACTTTCGCTGCTGAAATGTGACCGTGACTCCCGACACAAAGCGGCCACGACCCGCTGAGCAGCTGTGATAAACACAACACACGCTCCTGTTTGCACATTAATTATTTGAGTGATAAATTGTTGGCGGAAAATCGCGGCTCAGCGGCCGTACTACAGCACCACCCTGTCAGGCCACGACATCACTCAGTCTCCATGACGCAGGACCGTGGCTCAATGTGAAATGTTGCCGTTTTCAGCCCGAGTCAAACGGCCAAAAATTGACCAAAACACCTTCAACATCACTTAAAATCTCAGCGGGAGCTCAGTCACTGAAACCAACCAGGCGACGTGCTGTAGTTCAGGGAGTTTTAGTGCTGAAGAATGTTGGCAAAGGGAGTCACCATGTGCGGATATTTTCATGTAAATCATCCTGAAGGGAGAAAAGAGACTGAAACTGAAACCTGAAGTTAAACAAACGGCCGTGCATGCACACAGACTGGCCTGCGTGGATACACTTAAGCTTAAGATTTGTATTAGGTCATTACAAATGGAGTGTCATCATATTGCTACAAGTGGGCCTAGAGTTATGACAAAGTTATCACACTTATCCAACCTTTAATAATCACCATTGTGTTTATTTCTAGTAATACCAAATCCTTCTGTTCTGGAGACACTGGCACAGCTGTCTCTTTTTAACCCTATAGAAATCTCTGTTTTTGATACTAACTTTTAGCTGTTGTATGTGTTGTATGTTTTGTTGTCATGTTTGTGTTTGTTTTTACTATGGAAGTAAAGAATATACTATACTAAGGGTGCTACTCAGGATTGGAAAAATCTAAGTTATCCGCACACTGTTACAGATGCTCCAAAATAATTTCGTTATCACAATGTTTCGACCGCATCATGAATTACCCAGCGAAGACTTTCTTGTGGCCAAAAGTTGTGATAATACAATTATTTTGGATGGATCCCTCAATCTTTTCCTTTGCATCTTTTTATCCCGCACCTGTTGAATCTCATTTTTGGATGTGCGTGCACTCTCCTCAACTGCGTCAGCCAACGTCTTTTAAAATGCTGTACTCTATACTGAAAGCGTGTCCACGTTAACCCCAGAACAGCCTCTACATTATTATGTTTCCTCTTGTTTTTCAGCTACTAAAGACTTTCAAAAGGCTCGGCGAACTTCCCATGACTGTGGACATACTGGTGGTAAGAGAGCGCTGATTTATTATTCACACCCTCTTGATTTCCAAACTTCAGTGCTGTGCTGATTGAAAGGAAGAAATCAAACTCTGCAGCGGTGAAATAGCTCAAGCTGCAGTGGCCTGCTGACCCCAGACAGACGAGATGACCGGTTTGTTAAGGTGCTCTTCAAAAATCCCCCAGCATTGAATCCCCGACTGCTCCAGAGAAAAAAACAACACGACACAGTAGTTGTAGTGTGCAGTTAAAGTGGGATTTGGCGCTTTGCTGGGAAGAAAAATGCCTTCCTCAAACAGTTTTTTCCTTCTCTTCAGGTGCGATTTATCACAATTATCAGCAAAGGCTCAACTTGTTTCTGGCCAATGAGATTGCTCGGCTGAAAATGGCAAATATAGCTGTAAAAGTAAAAAAAAAGGTGAACTCATACAGACGTAAAATATAAGAGGAGAATGTGATATGTATCCAATCTGCAAGGAGTCTCAGGCTAAAAGTCAAAGATTTCACATGATCAGAGACGGAGCTCAGTGTCCACGGTTTCACTTGCTTTTGTTTTCTCGCAGGAAACTGGAGTGGGGAAGACTGTGAATTCTTTTAGGAAACACGAAGTAGCTGGAGAGGTTGCAAAATCCCTCGTCGCCAAATGGAAGAAACTGGTTCCTCAATCTGCCGAGAGGTGCGTTTGGCATACTTGTTCCCAGACATGTCAGCAAAGGAGATGTTCAAAACACAACAATGTCTGCTTGTAATCCATCATCACTGGTTGCCTACATATGTTGCAGGGGTATCATTCAGATTTGTATGGTGGTCAGGTTCTCTTAAAGGGATAATCCGGCTTAAAATGATCCCAGGGTCTTTTTCTGAACGGACACCTCATCAAAGAAGACCTCCAGAGAGTTTTTTTCACTCATCGACATGTAATGGGTTTGACTAGAGCAAAGTTGCAGCCCAAAAACGGCTAACATGCATCGAAATAGGGCGGTGAGCACACGCTTACAAAACCGACTCTTTTAACAACTAATACTGCTTAAAATAGCACCATGTACCTTCAGTAGCACGAGGGTCTAGACTAGGGTCTCTAAACATAAAACCAAGCATCAACAACTTATTTAGCATACCGGGAGGTTAGTAAAAACTCCAAAGACTTACCTACAGTCGCCCTCACTCCTCTCGTATGAAAGCCCGTACTAGTCAATCACCTGTAGCTCTCCCAGCAGGACCCTATGGCAGCACCTGCTAGCATAACACAGACAAGCTCACAGTGATAACAGGGCTCTCTCTCTCGCATTTGACTGTCTTCACACGCTCTCATGCCACACCTCCAAGTTTACCTAGCACCCCCCACCCTCCCTTACTCACATTACTCCGTTATGCTACGGGTACCGGATCAGTGTCTTGGCGGAGGTCTGCGCTCTCCGAGTGCTTTTCTAGTCATAAGTGTTTCTATAGGCCTCATATAGCATAGTGTTTCTACAAGCAAGTCAGTGCATGCTAGGTGGTTTCAGAGAGTTAAAAGGTTCTATAAATGCATTGTGAAAACATTGTAGCAATGCATTGATATGGGAAATAAAATGTACTTTTACTTGTAATTGGAATCCTTAAGTCTTTTTAAAACCATGTACTTTTGAGTACTTAAGTATTTTTAAAAGCAGTTACTCTAGTACTTTAATTTGAGTAAAACTTTTACCGAGCAAGAGTATGTATACTTTGACTCAAGTAGTGGGGTTGAGTAATTCGTCTGACTGGTTAGCATACCTTATCATGAACATTTCTTTTAGTGGCTAATCAAAGCATCTAATGTTCAACAATTAAACCAATAGGTTTGATTTTAGCCTTACTAATTTTAGATTTAGTATCAGCGGATTGGCATGCTTTTTTAATTTTAAGCATTGGCTAGCATCAGCATGTTAGCATGTTGGCCTGAAAATTTGAGTCAAATGGGGAGGTGTTAGTTTCCATGTTGTTATGTGTGTGCCTGATGTGCAAAGCACATTCAAGAACACACTGGTTATTACTCATTTGTGTACCTTATATGTAAAGCACATACAGGAACATTTTTGGTATAGATCGG
>JAQLOL010000008.1:3696800-3714492 GCA_029783665.1 Naso thynnoides | reverse complement strand
CAAAGGAACGGGCAGTTATTGAAACAGATCAAACTTTATTAACATCTCTTAGAGTGACAGAAACACGAGGCTGCAGCTGGAGTTCGATCAGACAAGTCCTGAATGCACTAGAAAGACCTGCAAAGGAGAGGAGAAGTCTTGGCACCAAAATATGCTTAAAACATACAACTACTAATAATTATACTTATAGTATGCCTACTCATAATACGTATACTATGAACTAAATATCAACGTAATCAAAAAAAGCAATCAAAGTTACGTAAAAATTAAACAAGCTGGTGTTTGTAACACTCTTTTTTGTTTTTTTTTGTTTTTTTGTTTGCAGATCATTTTCTATTAATGAATGTCATAAAATATTGAGAAGTCATTATTGTTTCTCTGAGCCAAGGTGACGTCTTAAAATGGACTCTCTTATCAAACAGTCCAAAATCTAAAGATTTGGTTTTTATTTTGCCGCTCTTTAAACTACAGAAAAACAAGTCAACTTGAAATTTTCCTGCCCTTAACAGACATTGTTTTGTATTTAAAGGAGGGTTTAGTGTCATTTTAGTGGACTAGTGAAGGATTTTTTTTTTTCCCATATTGATTGCATCATTATCTCAATCTGATGAAATCTGAGTGCAGTGGATTTAATCGCTGCTGTGACTGTGTAACGGCTCAGAGAGGATCCACGCTCATCTGTCTTTTGTCTTGCAGTATGTGGAGAGCGACGCAGA
Organism: Naso thynnoides; assembly: GCA_029783665.1. Taxonomy (NCBI): domain Eukaryota; kingdom Metazoa; phylum Chordata; class Actinopteri; order Acanthuriformes; family Acanthuridae; genus Naso; species Naso thynnoides. The sequence continues at coordinate 3,713,776 of JAQLOL010000008.1, read as the reverse complement.
TGAAGAGCTGCTGTTCAACATCCCGTAAGTCCAAAAACCACCATCATCATCATCATCATCATCACTGTCATTTTGAAATGTTTAAGTTGTTCACAAGGTTCTCCGTCAGTCAGCAGTAATAACAAGAGGAACGCTTCAAGTTTTTTTTCTTTTGGTTTGGGTTGTACTTTTGTTTTTGGTTAGTGACAGCTTCTGCTTTCTTCTCGTCTTTCACAGCGTCCCTTTTTTCTTTTTTTTTTTTTGTAGCCTGACGATGTTTCTTTGTGATTTTGCCCTGATTTTGTGAAATATTGCAGCCAAGTAACCTTGTGTTATCTCTCTTAGTTTTACCGGCAGCGTGAAGCTGAAAGGCGTCATCATTTCTGGCGAAGACGACGACTCTCATCCAGCCGAGATACGACTGTGAGTGTCTGTCGCGGCCTTTTTGGTTAGCGGGACGGGAGGTAACAGAGTGAACCCAGACAGATTTGAGGAGGGGTCACATGATCAGCATGTATCAGGACAGCCCAGGATCCGGATTCCTGATTGTAAATTTTTTTGTCTGCATTAAAAAAAAGGAGTGTTGGTCTGATTAAACTACTGCTGTAAGCAAGCACAAAATAAACATCTTGTTGACAGTGTAATTAACTTAATTTTTCTTTTCAGGTACAAGAACATCCCTCAGATGTCCTTCGACGACACAGGCAGAGAACCTGAACAAGCCTTCAGACTCAACAGAGACCCGTACGCTGAGCTGGAGTACCCAACAAAGTGAGAGCGTGAACAGTTTTTATCTCCTCAGCAGCTGTCTGCCCTCGAGCTGCAGCTGTTCCCAAATCAACACTTTCCATCTGCCTCCTCATGCCGCTTCAGACGCTGATCAAGCAGGAGATGCACTCAAGAAAACTGCAGTTTAAAAAGTCAAATATTTGTCTTTGCACCGCATGCTTGTTCTTGGGTTTCTTGCTTTTTTAAAATGTGGTCCCTGTCGGTACGTTTTCTGCACATTGTGGCTGCTGGCTTGACACTGAAATCCACAGTCAGCTCAGTGCTGACCAAGCTTACAGGAAGCTGGTGGTTTAAAGGGATACACCTTTTTTTTTTTTCCCTTTTTGTTATTTGCCTCCCTCCCAAGTTTTTTACAAGCAGATAGATCCCATTCTTTCAACTGTGTGTGCAGTAATGAGGAAGAGACGGGCAGGGCTCAAACACTGCAATTAGCTTAGCTCACATACTGGTAGTCAACGGTAAGTGCTAGCCTGCCTCCACCTAAAGTCATCAGATTAACTTTTCAACAACTCTAAACAGTCCTGTGTGCTTGTTGTGACTAGTTTATTCACCAGGTTATGTTATTTTAAGACTCATATTGGCACTTTATGTAATTTTGGAATCAAATATGTACAAGAGGTAAACTGCAGGGCGCACGCACGCCGGTAAACAGCAGCAGAAGAAGAAGAAATACATAAAGTACGACACAAAGCTAATGGAAAAGAAAAAAATGTTGACCTATCCCTTTAAAGGCCACACCAGCAAACACACAGGGCCACCCACTAACTGATTAATAAATACACTTTGAAATGCACTGCTGACTGTACCTCGTATTGGCTCCGATTTTTTAGTATGTAGCTTTGACAGTAGATGAATCAGCCAGTAGATTTTTTCTCATGACTGATATTTCAGGCAGTTTGAAAGCCAAACAGCCAAACAGTCACAAGAGATGGAGACAGAGGAAAAAAATGAAGTAGTGCTTGTATCCTGAAAGCTCAATAAAGTGATGCAGCGTAATCTAATCATTTTGGTCGCTCAAAGAAGCGATCAAAACACAAGTCTGTTTTTCTTTCTGTTTGTCTCAGTTACGTGACGCTTCTTTTCACTTGATGTGTGTTTCTGTCGTGTTTACACACCCACAACATGATGTAGCTCAGAGTGAACATGTCCCCTCCCCCCCATGGTCCTTTTGAATATTAATTTTATTTCCACACTGTTCTCTCAAACTCACGTGTCTCCCATTGTGTTGTTATTTTCCAGGATTGCTCGCTTTTCTAATGTTCAGCATCTCTCCATCCACATCTCAAAGAACTTTGGATCAGAGAGCACCAGGGTCTACTACATCGGTCTGAGAGGAGAATACTCTGAGGTCAGTTACAGAGACAGCCCATAAAAATAAACTACTGCAGCCACGCTACTACATTTCTATGTCGAAACTAAAAAGACGTCCGTATATAAGAGTATTTTAGCAGTGTTAAAGAAATGACATGACATGATCATTCACATGAGGGTGTAAATGGGAGGCAGAGGGTTGATTGCTCGGTTGCAGAAGAGACTACAAAAAAAAAAAAAAGGAAAGAGGAAAGTGTAAATCCAGAAATGTCTCTGCTCAGCCATCGTTGATGTAGAACTGCTACTGTGAGTCTGAGTGAGTAAGCAGCCATTATTGGGAAAAGATTGAGAATGAAATGTGATAAAAGACCAAGTCAGGCGATGTGGGGGTCCACACCAAGAACGATAACTCTCACTAAAACTATAAAAAGACAGTTTTAAAAATCGCTCCAACTCAAGTGGATGACAGAGGCCTCCCTAAAACCCAATGACATCGACAACAATATCGTTGTGATCACTTCACAGTACATATAAAGACGCGTTGTTTCACACTTATGCCACCAGAGGGAGTCTGCCCTGAAGTGAGCGTGTCTGTCAGTAGTAAACATGAATGGACGTGGATGGAAGTATTATGATGTTTATTTTTGGAGAATAGAAGTAAAGTAAGGAAATGACGTCTTCGTTAAAGTGTGCAACACAATACATGCTTTTTCATCCAGTGGATCCACACATCTGGATTAAAATCAGTTCAGGTGGGCAAATCATGACTTTGTTTGCAAAGCAGCTGTATTTGGTGTTGAATAAAACCAAACGTTAAGCTAATTGATGGCATTTAAGAAACATATTTTGATGGTCTAATGTAACTCTAATCACTCAGTCTCGACTAATGTGGTATAAAAGTAATAAACAGTCACAGCATAATACTAGCCTGCAATAAATTTATCATCACATAACGTCATTTTGGTGCTGAAGTTTGTCTTGTTCTTGCTGTTGTCTGCACCGCTGTTGACAGGACGTTGTCGCTCATCATTGTGGAGACTCACATCGTCATTGTTATAGTTACAGTTGGAGTGCTTGTTGTGGAGGGCCCATCCAGATCTCAGCATAATGCGGTATTTTTCAAAATAAAACAGGGTCAGCAGTGTTCCCAAAAGTCTCTTTTTCTAGAACACCAGAGCAGTGTGTGTGTAAACAAGCAAAAGTTATGCATTTTTGAAACAAAAACATAGGAGGTTAGCTTTACTAAGAATAGTGACTTTAAAATTGAATCAGTTCCTCTCTAAAATGTAAAAAAAAAAAATATTGTTGGATATTCTTGCAGTCAGACTCTGTCATTATATGTTTGAGCTTTTTGATTAAACTTCACGTTCCCACTGAAGATTTCCAGGAACTGATAAACATCACAAAATAAAAGTTCATACCTATAACCAGCTGTAGTTTCCTCTCCAGCCCCGCCTTTCCTTTTTTGAATTGTTGTAAGCCGTAACGATTCCTCCATGAATGTCCATCCCTGCTGTAAGTCAACCCGCTCTCCTCGTGTGCTTTTAAGGCTCACAGACATGAAGTGACGATCTGTAACTACGAGGCAGCGGCAAACCCTGCAGATCACAAAGTGGAGAGCATCATCCCACAAACCAACTTCATTTCCTGAAAGCTTCAGAGAGTCGGAGAGGATGAAGAGGAGGAGGATGACGAGGAGGAGGAGAGGTGTCTGTGGCGTCTGCTAGACAGTTGTCAAAAAGTCAAAGATGAGTCCAACGCTGCGTTCCAGCAGGTTGGTTGAGCTCGACCAGGGGGGAGCACGAAAATCTGAAGAGCTGAGAGCTTCAGATGCGGAAGGGCCGGGTTGTCGCTCTGGTTTCTATGGCAATAATGACTGAAGGCTTAATGTGGGCAAAAAGCTTAATAATAAACGCATGAAACATTTGACACTCAGATCAAGTCTGTTGTTTTATTAGTTTAACCTGCATACTCTGATTCATGTATAATTAGACTCATCACTTCAATAAAGTGACAGCGACTCTTAAAATGCTGAAAGCTGGAAATAAATTGATGCTACTTAAAGACGTTGTCTGCCATGTTTACTTCTGAAGTCACACAAAGGGTGATTAGGTGATCGTGGGGAAAATTTGAAGCTAATAACTTTTGTTTGGTTTGGTTTTTAAAACCAGGTGCATGCAACAAGAGCTGTATAACTCGTGTCCTTGGACTTAATGCCATAATCATTCCTCAGAAAGCTTCATAGAAAGACATTAAGCATTTGCTCTCAAACATCTGCAGAAAATGAAACACTGCTTAGAGTCAAAAGCTGATTTTAAGAAACTCTGGATACATGAGCATCCCTTAAGTGTCAAAAATGGCATCGATTGCCTACAAAAGCTACATTATTTGCCTTTTGTAAATCCAACACAATGTTCACTAACCAGTGCTGAATATTTTCTGCCACTTAGTGGTTTGTTTTGTGACTGTTTGAGCTGCTTTCTTGAGTCCAAAATTCTACTTGACTTTTCACCTTTTATAATTAATTGAATTCCAATTCTGCATGCTGCATTGACACAGTTAATGAAGTTAATTTGCGGTGACTGGATAGCCGGCCGGCATGAAGGCACTCAGAGTATCATGGCTTCTCACAGTAGAGATCTATTCCCTTTTTATTTACAGCTTCTTCTCTACAGTAACACTCGAAAACACACACGAAAAAAAAAAGTCTTGTCAGCCTACACACAGTTTCCTCATAAATGGTTTATTATGTCAGTCGTGATTTCATTGCGTTAGTAATGCTGTGTGTCATCATGCAGTCAGCGGCAGCCTCTGAGTGCATTTATGGGAATATATAAAAGCTTTGTGTGAAGGACCATATGTTACGAGGACGTGATGTTTGAGCTCTCCAAGAATGTTGCCGTGTTTAAAAACTAAATCAAAGTGAAATAACTATTTGTTTCATTTACAACTGTGTTTTGAAAGACGTTTTAAGCAAATGTTTCCTATTTTTAAATGTGTGCTCTATGATATCATTCAGTTTACCCATTAAAAAAAACCCAATTCTTTTAATATCTAGACAGCAAGATATTTTTGCTGCTGTGATTCAGAAACTCTTTACCTATATAACTCCTTCAAGAAATCTTAAAACAAAACTGGTAAAAATATCATGAAAAAAAAAATTCTTTGTCAAAACTTTTACAAATTCACACATAAAACGTAGACTATTATGAACCAATTATTTTTATAAAACAACAGAAAATATTTCAGACAATAATAAAGAGATGTTTTGATTTTTTGGTATTCTTATTAATTATATTGACTTTGGTGGAAGTTGGCTCTGTAACCAAATTAAAATGAACAGTTTGTTGGCAAAGTGTACTCATAGTTTGTATGCTCCAAGAGCAATTTCATAATTATAGAAAAAAAACATAAATAGCTTAAAAGAAACAAAGATAGGTAAACAAATATGTAGTGTAATGTAATTACAAAAATGTAAAAAAGCATATATTGGCCTATATATTAAAGTAATTATGAGTAACAACTAACAGTGTAGTCTATATAAAAGTCAAATGTTTCTGTAAATTAAAGAGTAAAACAAGGTCAAGGTATCAGGTATCAAAAATGTAACAGATTACTTTACATAGCCTACATGAAGTGTGTGGTCATAAATGTAGGCTAGTATGTATGTATGTACGTTCTGTATGTCTGAATACATAAATAATTTGTACATGTTCATATTTTTGTATTATTTCTAACTGCAAATTTTGGATTTAAATGACTTAGAAATTTGCCACCACGGTATTTTGTCCAAATATTTGGTTTGGATAATTACATTTTTAAAAAATCATTAGGAATTTATGTTTATATTCCCGTATCCGTGGTCGTGATCTCCGGGAGGGCGTTGCTATGCGATGACGTCTCCACGCTCTGTCCCCGCCCCCCTGCTTGTGTGCGGCCAGTAGCGGAAGTTCCTTTCCGTCGAGAACTGGGACAGCAAGCGGTGAGTGTATGAATTTGTATTAGCGAGCGGCCCGTGCGTCTGATTTAAACACTTTATTCGGAGCCGAGCCGATTCTGGTTCGCTCGTCGGTTCTTACGGAAAACAGCTGGTGTTACGGTCCGAATGTGAATCGCAGTATTAGCCCGAGAAGACGAAGAGAGACCCCAGGAGAGGACAATACATTTAACGTTCATGTGTGTGTGTGCGACGTTAGCTAGCAGCTCCACTACCTCGAGCGCTGGTTATTGTGTGGACGTGTGTGTGTGTGTGTGTGTGTGTGTGTGTGTGTGCGGCTAGCTAAACCGGGATTAAACCCGAGTGACTCCGCGCCGCTGAATGCCATCACTCCTGAGGATGAGGAAGATGATTGTGGGTCGTGTAACGTCGCTAAGCTTCACCCATTCATCGCCTCCGTCCTCTTCGACACCCCGCCGCCCGCTTCGTCCGCTCCCGCTGCCGAAACGATCTTTCGTCCGATGGCATTAGTTCGCGTTAACGTCGCTGTTTTCGGTTCGCTCTTCTGGCTGCGGTGTGTTTGTGTTTCTACACGTATAGGCTGTTGGCCGGGCTGTTAACCTACATCTGCGGAGAACAGCAGCGGGTGGAGAGTGGGGTTAGCTGCTGGTGGATGAAGAGGGGGGGGGGGGGGTGCCTGTCACTCAGTGCCGCATATTATCCTGTTGTTTGCCAGCCGTCCGTAGCCACCGAGCAAAGAGCTTCTGAATGCAGCAGCCTTGTGTGTGTGTGTGTGTGTGTGTGTGTGTGTGTGTGTGGCCATTTGGCGTCCACATACTGCAGCAGCACGCTTCTGCTTCTTTTGTGTTTGACTTAAATGTAATTGGAGTCATGCAGGATGGAGACTCGTGATGCGCTTTAAGTTTGCTGCAACAAAGGCAGGCGCCGTTTTGCTTTGCTCTCTCTCTCTCTTTGTTTGTTTGTTTGTTTGTTTCTTTTGGTTGTGTCACCTGAAAGTAACGCTGATGAATTTCAGTTGACTCACATTTTGCAGCATCTGCAACACTAACCCTGTTCAGGTTGTCACGTTTTTCGCTCTGTCGCAATAAAATGGGCTAAGCATGTTTGTTATTTGTATACCATGTGTTAGCAGCAGAGCATTTCCTTTGGATGATGACATGATGGTGGTCCAAACATGAGACCTTACTTCTTATTTAGCTGTATGTCCAAAACAAGCACACTCAGCACAGTGGGTGGCTGTATGTCTCTTAAAATTAGTTTGTGATCTGCCATTGAACACAAAGGAGAAACATCTCCCTTTATATTGCCCTCAGGTATGTGTTAACTGCAGCTTATGAACTTCTTTTTAAGATATAAAAATGTAAAATATTAGTTATGTTTTTTGTGTTGGCCATGGAAAGCAGGTAAATGTCGGTTATCTGATGTAGTTAGAAAAAAATTCTTACCCTGCATCCCTGCTACTCATAACTTTTTTGTGGATTCATTTAAAAAAAAATGTGGGAATGATAATTTATGCGTAAAGACAATGGTACATTATTTCTGCACGGCTAAAGCTGAGCTATCCAAAACTCAAAATGAAATAATCTGCAGTGATACCGCGAAGAATCGGCAAATGTCAGGCTAACTGTAACTTAGATTGTTAATCACAGCTGAAGCGATGAGTGGCTCAAAATAAAACTAATTGGCAAAAATTTTGGCGAGCACTGAATTGCTTAATTCAGCAAATGTGAGGACTTCCTGCTTTTCCGTTATGTATTCGTTATGAATCAACTATGAGTTTTAGGGCCGATTTTTCGGTTTGGCAAGCAAATAAAAGAGGTTTCCCTGTGAGCTCTGGGAAGTTGTTTTCAGCATTTTTCACCTCCGACATTTTCTTGACAAATCAGTGAATCCGAAACACAATAAATGGGATAATGAAGATAATCGTCACAGATTCAAATCCCAGCTTTTGACATCAGGAGAAGACTCCACCTGTGTCAGTGATGAGGATCTGATTTATGTCCATCGTTCTGCCCTCATGTTCTAAACACACGTAAAAGTTAGTGATAGTTGGTGCATTTTTATCCAGGACTTAAATATTCACCAGTACATCAAAGTGGCATAAAATATGAGTAAATCATTCGTTAACAGGTTGTTGCTGCTTCCCTTCAGTTGTTTAAGGAGTGAACAGTCAGGCTTTGTCATGCATTCAATTGAATTTGTTCTTTGAAACCTGTTTTAAGTTGTTTTTAGACTGAACCTAACTGTACTGGATGCTTGTGCACAGCGTGACACTATTTTTAACCACCAGCCTCCTCTGGAAGCGTAGAGAGTGAGCCATTGTTTCTTAGTGCGTGCATTGAAAACCCACATGGGGCTTTATGCTGGCGGCCCATGTTACAGGTCATTGTTAATCCGATGAATAATAACTGGTGGGGAAAAAAAAGGAGTATAAAAGTGATTAATCGGCTCTTTGCATATGCTACCTATTTTTGGGCTTGGCCTAGTTGTTTGATGAGATTATCCAATGTTCCTGCACTCATCCTCCTCTCACTCCTCCATCGTTTCTTATTATCTCTGTCTTTCACTCCTCTTGTGAGGCCTGCTTTGTGTCACGTTATCTATGTGGCTCTGTCTGTTCCTGCACGAACCGGACTGAAGCTACACCTAAGTTTTATTTATTTATTTGTGTTTAGAAAAGAAACGCTTGAAACGGTGAATTAGAATTTGGTGACGATGTACGCAAATCTCGTGATGCTCGTTTTAATTAACGGACATTGTGTTCGTGTCATTTCCAGAGAGAATAATACTGAAGAAAACATTCAGTGGTATAAATAGCACACTTTTTTTTTTTAAACTTTAAAATTAAATACAAATAGTACAATTTCAAAATACTCCATTACAAGTAAATTCCCTGTATTCATAATCCTCCTTGTGTAAAAGTACAAGTAAAAAAGTATTATTGCTAGGGCTGTTCAGATATCGATCGCAGTATTGAAAATGCCTTTGATACTGGCTGAAATGATCTGATAGGATGTTATTTATTAGAAATGAGACCATGCATCTTGTGCACATGTATTCAGTTTACTCATTTTTATATTACGGAAGTAGTTAATGTCCATGAAAGACAAGCACAACATTACCGTTGTGTTCATGCAGGGTTATGTGTATACAACTGTTACAGAGTAATGCCTTAAACTAATATATTGATTTGTTTTCAATTATAAGCTGTTTGATCATTCTCACCATAATCTGCCCATTAAAGTTCAGGTGTCAGAATTTGTATCAGGAGGGAAATCAGCGGTATTAGAATATCTCTAATTCTTATTATTTTTTAACAAAAACAAATACACTTGTTGTTTGTTGTTTGCCACTAATTCCTGTATACAGCAAATTTCCCGATGGAAAAAAAAATCCAATTCATTCATTCTCAGAGTATTAAAAGTTAAAGTGTTGGTTCTGCTAAAAAAAAAACCCAAAACATCCCCAGTAATATTTTCATCTCATGTGACGTCACCCATTGTTACAACTGATGCATCAGCGTCGGAAAGAAACAAAGAAGCATTTAGTGTCAAAGCCAAGCTCGTTTTAAATCTGAGACAATTAATGGGAGAGAAAAAAATGGGAAAAGTCCTGCTACGCAAATGCATTGTCATACATTTTTTTCCTTTTTAAATAAAAGAGAAAAAATAATAATTTTTGTCTTTATTTTGGTGTGTGTGTAATAATGGATAATTGACGTCCTGGTCCGTCAAAAGTTATTTAAATAAAACCATTTGAGGAATTTTTGTGGTTGGGGATCAATCTGGGAAAACTACTGAATATCAAATTGAAACGTGCGAAGGAGCCCAAATTAGACCCACGTGAAAAAAGTTTGGGAACGACTGGTTTGATTTTTAATGATACATTGTATTTGACGCGCTCATTATCTGTTGTTTACACGTGCAATGTAACACTCAAAAGTAGGTTGAAATGATGTCTGTTATAGATATAATGGAGTAAAAAAGAAAATATAAAATAGGGCCAGGCTGATATATTGGTATGCCAATACTATCGACTGATATTAGCGTGTTGCAGATACATTTGTATCGGCGTAAATATTCTTAAAAAGGAGACAATACGGAAACTGTTGGGACCAGAAAAAATGCTCGGACTAATGATTTAAAATGATGTAATTATGTTGTTTGTCCAGCAGAGGGCGGTCAGTCATTAATAACTAATAAGTGAAGTATTTACTGTTCAGGGAATCTGTTTGAAGATATCCTGCCTCCATTACATAAATTTGTTAGAAGTATTTGATTGCCACATTCAGCCAAATATTGGAATTTTCTTGCTTCCTAATATCAGTATCCACTTTGACCCCCTAAATGCCCTCCTGGTCGGACCCTAATTAACATAAAATGATGTAGAAATGTAAAGAAGCATGAAATAGAAATGTCGAGTAAAATACACCAACTTTAAAATTTCATCTTGAAAACAGTACTTGAGTGAAGGTGCTCCCAAAACTGTTCCATAAGAAAAAACATAATACATGTGGAAACGTTCCCTCTGATACAGTTTATACAAAGAGAACATTTCCTGATGTGTAATGTTGCCCAGTTATTATTCAACTATTGCTCATTAATCATGGGTCAGGATGCGGTGCAAAAGCAACCTGCTTTTGTCCAAAAAATTTGAGCACTTAAATCACACATTGGCCTTCCACATCCGTGTATTTAAGCTGTGATTTGACCTTCAGATAATAATTTGTCACCCGCCAAAGAACAAACAGAAAGGACCGACTGAGCAGCATGTAGCCGCTCGGGCATTGCAGCGGGAGAATTTTAACACCGGCAGAGTTTTTCCCCTGCTCGTGGTTTACACATTAACCTTTGTGTTGCAGACACTTCTGTGACTCCTCATTGCTTATTTACCAATCAGACAGCACGCCGTCTGACCTGCCTGACCAGCCTCGCTTTGTCCTGTCCCGCATCATCAGAACCTGATAGGGCATTAAGAGGCAAAAGCTTTTACTGCTCAACTTTACTGTAAAACCTGCACCTGATTTCATGCTTGTTATCGACGGCTGACTCACTGCGCAGAAGGAAGGACGTCCGCAGCCGGTTTACAGAGTACAGTATGGGGAGGGAGAGTGTGTTTCATTTAGTTAATGAGTCTCATCACTCGCTGACCTGAGAGGCCTGCCTGACGCACACAAACACATACCTCATGACTGCTGTTTTTGGTTCAGCAGCAGGTTCATTATGTGTCTGTTTGTGTGTGGAAGCGGTATGTTCAGCGTTGTTGTCTGCAGGCCGCATGGCTGTGGTGTGAGCTGCTCATTGTCACAGCTGGTGTCAAACAGAGTACATGAGCGACTGTCCACGAGTGTTTTTAATAAGCTGCTCGTGTCTCAGAATCTGAATATTTCCTTCGGATTTTTACAGTTTCGTTTTTTGTGAGCAGCACTGGTGGAAAATAATTGTGCTTAATATTTTTCACTCAACATTTCAAATAATTTTGAAGTAAAAAAATTCTGTCATTGTGTTTCAAGGAGCTTTGCTTTTTCCTGCTTTTATATAAATTTGCCCTTTAGCAAGTAATACATTCTGTTAAAGTTGGTTATCATTCTGTTAATTAAACTACAAGGTAACCAGCCAATACTGTGGATTTTTAGGCATTTAAAAAATCTGATAATGGTGCATTGAGCAACAGTCAGATTGATTCTACATGAACACATAACATAAGTGATAATCCTGATGCAGATCATTTAGATTTGCTTTTAAAATAAACTTTGACTGAGATATAGACGGGACAATTTGCATTTTTTTAAAAAAGACTTTTCAGCGCCCTCTGGTGGACCTTTTGTTGTGGACACACTGCCTCTGAATTCACTGGTTCTGCAGATCTAAAGTCAAGAAACATGTTCTTTCTGTTTAAACGTGACTCAATCAAATGACTCCACAGCCTTCAGCTGCTTCAAAAGAGTGAAAGTGGACTGATAGGGAATTTTTTGTAAGCTCGCATCGATTTTTTAAAATTGTTAAAGCATGAGTCCTCCTTGATGATGATGAGAAGATGATGTTTGAACTTTGAGTAGATTTTTTAAATATTTCCTATTTTAGCTGCCAAATAAACAGTCTAAAGACTAATACGAAGGCATCAGAAAGTCTGGAGATCGTGCAGAAGATAAAGTGGGAAATTACGCAAACGTGTCTCATTTGGTCTTCTGTCAGTGTCGCCACAGGATACGTCAGAAAAAGAGGAAGTAACTTGGCAAATTTTACTCAATGTAACCTATGAATAAAACTTAAATAAAGACCTTCGGACAGATTTCCATCTCTAAGGGTGGCTGTTTAACAGTGAAGACAACAAATCCCATGATTCCTCGCTGTGTCTTTTGTTTTCATCGTTTGATGGGTTGACCTCTAGTGTCAGAAGTTACATATTGTTGGTGTAAATAAAGCCTGCATGCACATGAAAGCATATTTTTCGTGCGGTCTGTAGTGAGCTGACCTCTGTTGTCCCTTCCCTCTCATCTTACCCCAGCACCTCCTACAGTGTATGTGTGGCAACAACATGTCTGTGCCGCTGCTCGCCGAGGCTGTAACGGTGTCCGGGACAGAGAAGGAGACCGCAGCAGTGAGTGAAAACACGCAACATCTTACATTCAGCCAACAGGTGGGAATGGGTGAGGGTGGGGTTGCTGCAACTAGCCCAAGGACACATTCAGTTGCTGCAATCAAACCGCGTTGTGATGAGAGAATTAGTGGACCTTCACACCTGAATGAAGGCAAACATCCACCCTGAATCACTTTCATCGTCCATGTTTGTAATGACACGCTGCCTTTGAATTTCCCAATCGAATGCCTCCTTAAGTCATTTTCTCTGCCTTACATTTCCATATGGCAACAAAATTCTGTTCGGTCTGATATTTAAAAACTGTTTGAGAAATGTTTTAATATTTATATTTATCATCACACTTACTCTCATGAAGTCTGGGTATTGGGTCTCCAGCTGTCGTGGGTGGGGACACAAAAGTGTCCACAGCTCAGAGTAGGGCTGAACGATTTCGAATAAATATCTAATTATGATTATTTTGACTGATATTGAAATTGTAATATGATCTGTATAATTAGAGGAAATTTGCATTTTTATATCCTTATTCTAGTTTTCATTGAAAAACACATTGAAATGATAATGTGTGATTTTTTGAAGGGATCTGTACCAAAACAGAGACAAAAGTTCTCTCAAGGGAGCCTAGCAGTCAATTTTTTTGACTTCTCTCCATTAGCAGAGAGTGTTTCTCTTTCTTCTACAAACGTTGCTGCTATAATTCAACCATGAGTACGTTTTAGTAGATCTCAGACCTCGTTCTTAAAGCCCATTTACTGCCAGACAGGGTAAAGAAACACCACAGGACATGTGAAAGCTGCCTGGTTTAGGTTATGCACTCTTCTAAAGAGAACGTCTGCGTTTATTTGATCAAAGATCGCTGAACGAGAGAGAGAGAGAGGAGCCGGAAGTTACTACGCCTGGAAAAATAGTTCCTTTGAAGTGCTGCCTTCCTCGCTCCAATATTAGCGTGATGAAGGGTTTCTGACACAGACGTTCTACTTAACTGGCATCACACATTTTCAGCTTCTTTTTTGTGTGACGTTTATTGAATATGGATAAAATGTAAACAAACACCATACCTCATAGAAACAGCTGTTTTGAGAAAAAAATGTGTGGGGGTTATGTAACCTGTGTGGCCGATGTTGACAAAGGACGACGTAGAATATGATGTTTAGGTCGAGACAACTCTGCAGCACCACAGTATTTGAATTAAAATGATATTTTGACACACACATATTTGGAATTAATAATAATATAAGAAAGATCACTCCCTCAAATATCGTAAATCACATCACTTTGTAATATCACTCCAAATAATTGCAATTAGATGTTTTTTCAAGATTGTGCAGCTTTAGTACTTTTTATTCTTTTTTAAAAATTTTTACTATTTTTATTTTAGTGAGGCCCAGTGAACACGTTCCCTCTGTACGGAGAAGACCCACGTGTAGCAGGAGGTGTAACAAGTAGAGCACAGTGAGCCGGTACATTGGATTGAGGCTCAGCTCTCTGAGTGTAAAAATGAAACAAACTGTGTTTGGGCACGATGCTGGGATTTGTGAAACACCGCGATCAAAGCTCTGAACGTCATCTTAAACCCTGCGTGGAATCAAAGTGTTTTGATCCCCGCAGCTGAGTCACTGATTTCCAGCCAGCAAGCGACGAAATGGCAGCTCTCTAAATAGTTGTTATTCCCTTTCTTGGTCGCTCTGCGGGAATCTGCTTGTGCAGAAACTGGCAGTGAGAATTTATCTTGGCAAGACTGGGAGATTGGCACCTGGCACTCACTCTCAATTTTGGGACAAGTACACACACGGACCACGAGTACACTGAGTACTACAAGACTGATTCAATGTGATAGATTTTCTCAACGTTAAAACAGTTTTTAGTGATTCAATGTGCCGTCTGTGGGGTGGAAGATGGAACTGAGAGTGCTGCACTATCCACAGGTCACATGTCACTAGTTAACATTTCCAATGTGATCTGTCACTGTCAGAAACTGCTAAATGTCTTTGCCAGTTGCTTCGGGTAAAATATGAACATTTAAGCTCAGTAAATTCTGAAAGTCTGTATTTTTTATCTTTGCTTCAGGTGATTTTCCTTCATGGTTTGGGAGATTCAGGGTGAGTGATGTTTAAAACCTCCCTAATTCAATTTCAGATTAGTTTTAATGAGCCTTTGTCTGTTTTCTGTTTGGACTGGTCGTTATTATAACACACAGTAGATGCAATCAAACCCTTCAGATACTGTCAGTTGCTCTTTGAACTGCCTGAGATGCATGAAGTAGCTATTGAACTGTAAAGGGGATAATTGATGCCCACATTCGTGCACTTCAGTTTCATAATACACAGCTGACAACGTGATAAATGGCTAATTTAAAAAGCTCACTCATATCGGCACTTGATGTTGAGTGATTTACTTAATCAGATGTTAAATTGTGTCATTGCATCTCTAAAAATATCCAAAAACTGTGGGTGTTTTTTTTTTTTTTTCTTGAGTGCCAAATTCTACCAAATGATTGCACATATGGTGCTACACACTGTTTTGTACTTTGTACTGTTATAATAAATTCTGCTTTGATTAACTTCAGACTGAATTGGAACAAAACATTTCTTTCTCTGCGTTTTCTGTCAGGCATGGGTGGGCGGAGAGTTTGACGGGGATCCAGCCCCCTTACGTCAAGTTCATCTGCCCCCACGCGTGAGTACTTTTCTCCTCCCGTCCTTCTGTTTCATTCTGTGCCTCTAAGACGGTCACATGTCAGCAGGGTGGAAAACTAACACCTTTGTTATGCCTCAACGCTGGCAGCAGCCAGGCCAAAGGCCATATGCTTTCAGGTTTTCCATTTGAAATTTCATTATGTCTGGCACAAATGCCCACTTTGACTGAAGGATGAACTGATTAGATTTAGGTAGTCGAAGGTCAAAGTTCACTGTAACCTCATAAAACAAATTTGTTTGCAAATGAGGATACAGTTCTACACAAATGTCCAACTAGCCTTATTTACATGGGTCGCCGTCTTATTTCAAAACGAGGCTCGGCCGGGCGGACACGGCAGAGATGTTTCGTAGCAGCACATCAGCGCCAGAGGCGTCACTTCGCCTGCAAGTGTGTCATCTTACGGCTGCGTCCCTCTGTGTAAGTCTTACAAGAGGCGGGAGTTTGCTTGGTCTAAGACATTTCAACGTTTTCCAGTCAATTCTAAATCTGTCACGAGTGGATTGTGAAAGTAAGAAGAGATGAGAGCTCCCAGAGGATCTTACCTGAAATTTTTTTTCCAATACCTCTTCTTATTTGCAACAAATCAGTTTGATAATTTGCAGATGAGTGCAGACACTCGTTCTTAAAAATCTTTTTAGAAACGACAATCTGAACTAGGGCTGCACGATTTTGAAAAAGTGTCAAATTTGTGATTATTTTGGCTGAAATTGCAATTGCGATATGATTTGGCACATCCTTATTCTCATTTTTATTTAAAAAAGGTATTAAAATGATCATAGTATGATTATTGCAGGGGTCTCTACCAAACAGATGTTTTCTCAAGTCTGTACAATATGGTGTGTGGGTCAGGAAAACTCTGCAGCCCCACAATATTTGAAATAAATGATGTTTTTGACACATTTCTCCTCTAACATTATATCGCCTACATGCGATTTGCAAATTGCAGCCATATTGTAGTTTTTGACTGAATTTTCGATTACTTGTGCAGCCCCCGTCTGAACAGGGCACGTGAGTCATCTGTACTGGTTGTAAAGACAAGTGAACACAGTACGTTTCCCACGGGAAACTATTAAATGTGGTCATCCACATCAATACAGTGAGGCTTTCTATTTGGCTGAAAAAACTCCCTCAAAGTCTCCACAACATGTGCTGTTGGCGGTGTGATGCAATGCTTAAATGACCGGTCCACAGTAACGTGCATGTCGAAGGTGAAAGCAATAACTTTTATGAATAAATATCTTAAAGTTAAATCGGTTAATCATCATTAGCATTTGAGTTAAACCTGTTTTTTATGAGCAGTGGTACATGTATAATTGCAAATTCACCGTAAAACCCAAAATTTAGGTCAACAGCTACAACCAAGAGACCACACCTAAGGTTGCAGTAGATAACTTCTGCAAATGAGTTAGCAAGCTAACGTTAGCTGTAGCGTGAGACGCATTGGGAAGCAAGTCAGTTGCGACCGTTTGCACCGGCTCAGACTTTATCTCCTTCGTTGTTGTTTCCTCTTTTAAGTCCAGTTTGAACTGAGACCAAATGCTTGCGGGAAAAGTTGCAGCTGAGTAAACTGGTCCGTCTCAGCTCGAGCAGAATGACGGTGTGGCTTGCAGATACTCTGTTGTTGGCAGAGGCCAGTCCGAGCACA
>JAQLOL010000008.1:3685584-3695939 GCA_029783665.1 Naso thynnoides | reverse complement strand
GTGGCTTGCAGATACTCTGTTGTTGGCAGAGGCCAGTCCGAGCACAGTGAGCCGATCGGCACTTTCCGACATCACCTGTCACTAAGAAGCACAGCGTAGACCGGCGAATCAGGACCAAGTACAGAGAGCGTCGCTGACTTTTCATTTTCCTGTGAAACTCTTGTCCCAGTGGCAAAGAAGATATCATGGTAAAAACAGAGCTTATTGGAGACCAGCTTAGCAGCAAATGGTGTCATTTTTCAATCACAAGTGCACTGTTCAGGTTATACATCATACAAAGTTAAGACAAAAAAGTTGTCTAGTTTCACTTTAACTTTGGGAATGTAAAGACATTGCAGGCAGCCAAATCTGGCTTAAATCGTGTTTAGTACCATGTGGGCAGACATGGATGTAACCTGCGACTTGACTGGCCGGTGGAGGGACACGACTGCGAGGCAGTAACTCTGCTCTTCAGCTTGTGCTTGCTGTCGATCTCTCACACTGTCTGTCATGTTTTCATGTCTCTCCCTCTGTTTCCCCCCCTGCAGAAGCCCAATTCCCGTCACTCTCAACATGAAGATGATGATGCCCGCGTGGTGAGTTGGCACGATGAAAGACAGCTTTTTCGCTTAACACTGAGCTGTATTGTTTCCCTGGAAATTACAATAGGCTCCCATATTGGCACCGACAATACTGCGATTGTATCTATTGATGTCCCTAAGCGTTCGCCTCTGTGTTTGTGCAGGTTTGACCTCATGGGTCTCACCCCCAACTGCCCAGAGGACGAATCTGGAATAAAGAAGGCAGCAGAAGACAGTGAGTTCAATGTTGCTGTTGGGGTTTTTTTTATTTCATTTTGTATTTGGAACAAGTTGGTGTACATCATACAGCACAATATGTTTATGTCATTTTCTGTTTTCGACCTAAAAAGAAAAAACAGTCCACCCCATGGTGAAGTTGGTGACATTATGTAGCAGGAAAAAAGGATCAACAAACTAGTATGCTTCAGAAAAAAGTGTTTGTCTTTTAGTCAAACAGCATCTCAAAACCCTGAACCCGCTTTTTCTAAGCATTTCTTTTTTGTTTTGCACACTGTTGCTTATACACTTTTCATGTCGGCAACTAACTGCAACAACATGAATGCGTCAGAGGAGAGAATATCTGAAGTCGTACACCATTAAATGGCTTTTCATCCCACTCTTGACCTTGAAATGTCTAGAAATGCATTGAAGATCTGAGGCTCCTCCCACGTGTAAGAGAGGACAACAGATCTGTAACATCCGAATCTTTTGTTTGAAAAAATTGCAATAGCCGTCATCTCTCTGACGTGCCGAATAAAACACATTTGTTCTTTCTTCCCCTCAGTCAAGGCTATCATCGAACATGAGGCCAAAAATGGGATCCCTCCGCACCGTATAATTCTCGGTGGCTTCTCTCAGGTATCTCAGGCCTCTTGTGTTAGCACTGTCACACACCGGTGGTCACAAAGATGTGTGTAACTCATGTTCTAATGATGTTAAAGCAGTGTAACTTGGAACACACGGACGAAAATGTTACTAGCACCTGCAGCATGCACATTAGTATGCAGTGCAGCAACACAGTAAATTAAGCCTGTATTAACTGTCTCTGTGCTTGCTTCCTCCAATGCTCCTCAGGGCGGGGCTTTGTCCTTGTATACGGCCTTGACCTGCCAGCATCAGCTGGCTGGCGTTGTGGCCCTCAGTTGCTGGTTACCACTTCACAAGAATTTCACATCGGTACTGTCGCAGTTCCTCTGCCTCCACAGTTCAACATTTTTCAAATGTAGCTAATTTACTGTGGACACGGTCTTAAGTGTGTGACATGTCTGTCCTGTAGGTGCCAAGCAGCAACAAGAACCTCCCGATCCTGCAGTGCCACGGTGATAAGGACTTCATGATCCCATTGGAGTTTGGAGTCATGACGGCAGACAAACTTAGCTCCTTACTCAACCCTCACTTGGTCACCTTCAAAACCTTCCCTGGGCTCCTTCACAGCTCCTGTCCTGAGGTACCACACTCCTGTTGTCGTGTCGCTGTGTGTTTATAATGATTCAGTGCTTGTAAAAACATATTTTCATTCTGAAAATTTTTTGAATTTTTCTTTTTGCTGTCTGTATCTGTATTTTAAAAAAAAAAATCCCATCCACTATCAATGCCTTGGATGATGATTTTAAGCTGAAGAAGGCAGAAGAATCTTTAGTTTTATCTTGAAAAAAAATCCCATAATAACTTTTTAGTGTATGGTAATTCAGGTGGTCGTCTCCTTGGCTCTGTATTCAGACCATGATAGGGACTTCTCGGCCAATCACGGGTCATTTCCAGAGTTTCTATTGGCTGGTCTACGCTGTTCTTCATAGGCTGTATTCAGACCAAATCAGGTGATCTGGAGAAACGCCACAGGGTTGTCATTTAATTAACACAACCAAGTGTGTGATGTCAGATCGCGTCCTCTATTCCTCCCCCATTCCCCCAGGTGGCAGTCGATCACTGGAAGATGGCTCCTTTGCATGATTGGCTGCTGCAGTGTAACTGGGTAACTTAGCTGTGTTTTTTGGGGCAGCCGCTGCAATTCGGAGCACTGCAGCCTAAACGGAAAGACCTCATCTCGATGAAAACGAAGGAGAATTTTTGCTGGATCGCCTGAGTTGGTCTGAATACAGCCTTAGCCACAGGTGACCTCAACAAGCTCGCTGGCTGTTGAAACAAGTGACGTGCCTTACGTCCCAAAACTGGCCTCAGGCGATTAACGTGTCTGCAGGTGACATCGTCAGCTGGCTCGAGTCGGGCTGAAACGGACGAGTTTACTCCGCTGCAGCTTTCCCCAAAAATGTTTGGTCTGTGAATCTATGTTGTAAACTGGCCTCAAAAGAGAGAGCGACAACAAATGAAATAAAACGCAAGTCAGAGCAAAAACAGGGAGGGGGCAGTGCAGCGGAGTTGCTTCCCAAGGAGTTTTAAGACCGTTTCAGGTAGGATGCGCAAAATCCACCCCTCTGCTGTCAAAATCATTCATTGTCTATGTGTTGCGCAGTGTGAGAGCGGACGAGAGTAGTACCTGCGTCCACGTTAAACAAAATTTGACTGAGGTGCAAGATCTGTGCAATACCCAGCGACGAGCACAGCCCAAACCGCATCATATCCAAAAAGACTTTATGCTACAGCTAGCTTGATTTCCAGATGTTGCCTACCGGCTTAAGGAACTGATGTAATGAACAGATCTTGTGAATATTTTTTAAAATTTTATTCTGACAAATTCTTTATTTTGCTCCCTTGCAGGAGATGGAGGCTGTAAAGGAATTTATCGAGAAGTATTTGCCCCGAATCTGACCTCACCTGGTCCCCACTGTGACCCCCCCCGAGACACTGACCTCTCACCCCCGATCTGCCATTCTCCCACAGGAAACAGCCATGAGCACCCCCTCTTCCACACACATTGAGATAACACACACACATGCGTAAAATCTCAAACACACTTGTTGGATAACTATGATTGGATCTACACATCTAAAGTAAACATATGCTTCTCCATGCAGTCCAAGTCAACGACACTAATATTGAAAACAGACTCGTCAAACACTCTTACTTGATAACAAAACGACCAAGTGCTCGCGCGCACTCAAGTCGAAGCCTTTCGGAGAGAGAAACACTGACTCACACAATACATTCCCTTTGGTTTTATTTTAACAACCTTTGACCGATGCTTCCACACAACCTCAGTTCTTCTGCACGTTTACCTCATTTTGCTCCACCCGTTTCTTTCAGCTGTTACATCCTCTTTTGCTTTAACTGCCACACCTTCCTCTCTTTCATTGCTGTGTCAGTTCACAAGACATTTAGTGAAAATCCAACCATGAGATCAAGTCCAATAAGCAGGTTAACACCTACCTGATGACTAAAGCGCAATCAGACCAGATTTTGCATCCCATTCTTTTCCATTTGGAACATGGTGAGACCATATTTCAGACTTGTCATACTGAGAGAAAAGATTAAATAGATTTTTTGTATTTGGGAAATACTGGTTGTTTAGAATCTTGCTTTATGACTGCAAAGTGAAGTAATAACAGCAGCAGAGAAGGAGGGATGCTTCTTGGCTGCAGTGAGTGCAGGGGCAGTGACAGTCAATGCTGTATAATTTAGAACTTGACCTGCAGGTACCGTTAGCTCCTGCATTTTCTTTTTTTTTGCCACCCCACATGAGTAAATTTCCCCAGGTGAAAATCAGTCCGCCTGTGCCTTCACTCCAGAGTTGGAGACCCCCAGAGTCTGAGTCAGGAGCAGTGAGTGCTGGTTTGAAAGCCGGAGAGACTGATTTCCATCCAACCCATTTATCCCACCTCCTTCCACCCCATAACCCGTGACAGTGCGCTGCAGCCTGTCCAGGTCAGGCATCAGTGACCTAAAACACTTAACCATGAACGCCCCTTTTTATCAAAGTACCAACATCATGGGGGCTTTGCATTTCAATTTTTTAATGACTGTGATTACACTATCATGCATTATATGAAGAAAATCCAATTGAAATAAAAGAAACTTAATCAATCGATGCTTTTGCCACCCTGTGCTTGTTATTTCAAAACTTCCACACCTACATGTAACAAATCTTTCTGCTGTGATTATTCGAGTCTTAATGTAAAATAACCTCGGTTGATTTACTTTTCTTTTCATAAGATTGTAGGCTCAAGAGGATTGACCAACCAGTTTGGGTCGCATGAAACAAAACAGTCCTCCAGGTGGTTGCAGGCCCGCGCAGACTGCAAACCAGGCGTTGTTTCACTGTTCCTCCCACCGACTTCTCCATTTAAGTGTTCCTGTTTCAGCATCCGACATCGCGTGAGCATCCACATCTCCATTAGTCCCAGTTAGTTTTCATCTTAAACTTGGAAAACTTCTTCTTCCATATCTTCTTCCGTAATATAGAAGTAGTCCTGAGTTTAAAACTGGTGACCGGTGTAGACCCTCTATTTCCCCCTAAAAAATGTTAACAAAAATTTCACAATCACATGCCCTCCATTATCAATTAAATGTAACCAAATAATAGAACATAAAAGTTCATCTTTAAAGTGAAACCCAACCCTATTATAATAACTTTCTTTAAAAAATGGCTATACTCTGGGAGAGCTTGGCTTTTCCAACGTGACTTAAGGGTGATTTTACAAATTTAAAAAATAAAAGTTAATCTTGAACAACTTGTAATCCTTGGACGTGAGTGTGTTACTCTGAGGAGTTGTGTGCTTAAAATATATATATATCAGGTGTTCAGCATTTTCCTTTGTAAATGTTACTCCTCATGATTACCTGTTCTATATTGCTGATTTTTAAACTTAGTTTTAAAAAAGGGGGGGAAAGGAGGAAAGACATGTTTTGATTGTTGTTCACTAATCAATGAATGTCTCTCTTATCTCTTCGAGTCCTTTTGTATTTTCCTGTCACTCTGACTGTAATGCAAACCTTTGTTCTGTTCGCTTCTCTTGTTTTAGTATCTTCTTTCTCCTCTTTGACATCTTCGCCATTTTTTTTTTAAAACTATTCCAACATTTCCCCCTATGTGACAATGTCACAGTGTCTTGTGTGTTTTCTCGTGGGTTTTATGTTGGCATCGGTTAAACTTTCTACATACTGTATGTGTTTTTCGTTTATTGGATTTATGTTTTGTTGTGTTTTGTTGCTGTTGTCATCTTAACCTTTTTGTGTATGTTTATAATGATGAGCATTAAGAAAACATGTTGAGGTGAGGCTGGTGGTCTCAGCCATTTTTTTTTGTTTGTTTCCAAAACACCTGTATGTGGAATAAATGACTGAAAAAAAGAGTAATTGAGTTGAGCATCTTTCATTCCTGCAGCTGGATTGATGAATTCTAAAGGAAAGGTATGAACTACGGTTGTTTTGATATCAGCATCTGTATTGGTCTCATTAATTTCTAAAATGCTGGAACAGGTAATTTTGATTTTTAGGTATCATTCATCCAATTTGGATAAATGTGTAAAAAAAAAAAAAGTACTGTAAGCTCTTAGTGAGTGGTCAGGATGATGTGTTTTGTGCAATTGGAGGGCAAAATAACTTAAATTTTCTTAAGTAGTTCTTCAGAACAATTCTCTTGTTGAAGAAAGAAAGGTAACATGCAAAGACAAGGTCTCTTCAGGCTCATGTGGACAAAGTATACTGCAGACCAATAATTTGCACTATAATGAAATCAAATTTGAGTAGTGCCCTTTTATTCATGTCTTAATTTTTACATTTTTGATCTTATTGTTTTACCCAAGACGTCTTAAGCATGGTAAGAAATGTTTTTTCAGTGAATGGTCCAATTTGTTTGGCTGTCCTTTTGCATTTTAAACGGTATATAAAAGGTACTTTGAGCACTGTCATTTTTTTGTATATTGCCCTTAATAATGTGATGGCCTTCTACACTTCTACACAAGTAGGGCCTTGTGTTTTTTTATGCACTTTTGCGCCACCAGCAGTAATTTCTTGTAAAGCTGCGACTAGATGAGTTACTGCTCTGCTAAGGGCAAAATGGGTAGTCAACATACAAGATGTCGAGCCCTCAACCAAACTTAAAACAACACTGGAACTGACAGGAGCAAAGAGCAGCTTCAGTTATTTTTAAAATGCCATTATCAAAGAACGAGCTAGTTTGAAGGTAACAAAAGAATTGAGTTGTGATAAAAACAAAACCCTGAACAACCACAACAACAAACAAACAAACACAAACAACACAAAAACTACAACATGAAATAAGGTAGCCTATTTAATACTGAAAGAGACCTTTAAAAATAAATGAATAAAACTTTATTCAACAACAGCATGTTCCAAACACATATGGACATTACTAATTACATATACAAAAAGGTCATCTCATAACAATATAATCATTGACAATATAACAGTCACAGTTTTAAATCTCTGTGTAGCTAAACTGCAGACACATTTTTAAATTTTACAATACTTCTGACAGTAGTAGCCTACTTTAAAGCATGGTTTGGATTTTTTATATTTGGATTAATGAGTATGGTATTTCCCCGTTATAGCCTATCAGAAGGTTAACAAATCTTTTCAGCAAAACATCTTTGTAATTAGATTAGATTAGATTAGATTATACTTTATTCATCCCACATCAGGGAGGTTTACAATTATATATTGTATTATAAATAATCAAAACTTGTAAAAACATTGCATTCAATTTTAAAGTGCAAGTTAGTTGTAAGTTGGCTTGGTTTTAATAGTGTAAATTCCTCTATGCCCGGATCAATTTTCATGGAATAAAGCAGCCATAACAAAACGCATCGGCGTCACTGTTTCGGTGTCATCATCACAAAAACCACATTAGGCATCTGGCTGAAACTGACTCAAATGAACTGACTCTTTTTTTTTAGCCCGAACTTCCCCGGTGACTCCTCCCTCTTGCTGAGCAGCGGACCAATGAGCTGCGCCGGGTGGCTGGAGCTGTACTGGGATAAAGAAAGACTGTCGGACACGACGGTTGGTCGCCATTTTAAGGAGCTCGATCTGCTAGCGTTGAATACTGTACTGACGGCGCTCATCTACAACTTTTTACATATTTTACGCTCGGTTTTCACTGATAGAAGGATCAATGTCTCGATTTAACAATAATCGCGGCGGCTTCGGGATGAACAATTTCCAACCACGCAGAGGCGGTGGGCCTGGTGGCCCTATGCGGGGAGGGCTAATGGGAAACCCACATTTCAGGAACCATCCTTTCCAAAATCAGAACCAAAATCGAAGGGGAGGAAATAACAACTTCAACAGAACGCCTAATCAAGGACCACATGGGACTCCCCAGAAGCAACAACAGAACCAGTCGTTGCCAATCATCCCTCCACCTAGTCCCGGCCCGGCTCTCACAATGAAAGGCCCGATGCAGCAGCAGAAACCGGCACAACAACCACAGGAGGAGCAGCAGCAACAGAAACCGACATCTCCTGCGCCTCAGCAGAAGAATCAGTCACCTCCACCGAAACCTGACATTTCCTCTCCTCAACCTAGCCAGGCGAACAAGAACCAGAACCAGCCGCTGAAGTCACCTGTAGGGAACGCAAACGGACAGCAGCAGAAGCAGCCTCCACACCCGAGCCCGAAGTCAGGGCCACAGCAAGGCCCGAAGACAGGTCTTAACCAGGGCCAGAGAGGAGGCCCTCAGCAGGGCCAGAGAGGTGGCCCTCAACAAGGCCAGAGGGGAGGCCCCCATCAAGGCCAGAGGGGAGGCCCCCAACAAGGCCAGAGAACTGGCCCACAACAAGGTCAGAGATCAGGGATGAATACCAAACAGGAGCCGGGGACAATGGGCTCTGACGACGCTGCAGCCGAGTCAGGCGGGAGCCAGTCAAAGGTCTGTAAAATTTCTTGTAATATCTTTTTCGCAGTGAATGGCGTCGACAATAATTGCTGTTAGCTTAGGCTAGCCTTTTCAGTGTTCGTGTTGGTAACGGTACGCTCGGTTGTATTTACAGAGCAGCCCGTATGGGCGGAGTGTTCTCTTAATGTGTTAACGACCACGAGTTTCTGCCTGCTGCAGGCGACTGCGGTGCTACTGACGACGCAAATCAAGCGCACCCTGGTTTGGTCGCTTAAGCTATCCGCCATCTTGTCTAAAATGCTTAACGTTATAAAATGATTTTTAAAAAGGCCTGGTTAAACCATTAGATGACTTAGTACGCAGTGCTTATTTTAAACAAATTCTCGTTTGTGTTCTTGTCATCTCGTGTACGAAAGTGTGCCGAAAACGTACCCAAAAATATGTAGGTCAAATTTTTTTCATTCTTCGAGCGTCCACTGAGTGTGGGGGATGGGCGGCAGGTCATGGGGATGAGGAGGCTAATGAGCGATAACATTAGCTTTTCAACCCAAACTTTTCAAAATGGGGTGAAAATGTCTCATCTTGCTCTGTAATATTCCTTTGTGCTTTGGTCGTCCGAAAACGACGGTATTGTATCATGTAGCACAGAGAATTGAGATTTTAAAATGTGCGTTGTTGTGCATTAACAGGAGTTCAGGGCAACACTGTCCATGCTGCTGAAGCCCGGTGAGAAAACGTACACACAGCGGTGTCGCCTGTTTATCGGTAACTTGCCCAACGACATCACAGAGGAAGATTTCAAGAAGCTGTTCGCAAAATATGGAGAGCCCAGCGAGGTCTTCATCAACAAAGGCAAAGGCTTTGGTTTCATCCGACTGGTAAGTCATTTCATTCCTAAATTTACTCAAGTAGCACAACATATTGACGTGCTAGAAGTAGTGTATATATTGTCTGTGATGTGTCAGGAAGCATAAAAATCCTAGTGTAGGGTTGCATCTAGCATTTATGATTGATAAATATCTGATATTTTGCTTTGTAAAAAGCCTTTACATTTATTTTACGTCTGATTTATTTATTTATTTTTTGCAGGAGTCCCGCGCACTGGCAGAGATTGCAAAAGCAGAGTTGGATGACACCCCGATGAAAGGCAGACCCCTGCGTGTCAGATTCGCCACACACTCTGCGGCTTTGTCCGTGAAGAATCTGTCTCCATTTGTTTCCAATGAGCTCCTGGAAGAAGCATTCGCACAGTTTGGAATGGTGGAGAGGGCCATTGTCATTGTAGATGACCGTGGGCGCTCCACAGGCAGAGGCATTGTTGAGTTTGCCTCCAAACCTGCTGCCAGAAAGGCCCTGGATCGGTGCAACGAGGGCGTCTTCCTTCTGACCACGTGAGTGCAGTTTTTGGCTGATGTATTTTCAATGAGATTACAGAAAGTGTAAAGCTGACTGACTAAAATAATGAATTTCCTGTCTCTAGTACTGTTAAACAACAAGTGCAAAAAGCACACTTTTGTATCTTCATATTTCAAACTTTATGAAAACTGTAAACCTTCATTAATCCCCCCCCCCAAAATCATTTCAGTTCGCCCCGGCCTGTCATCGTTGAGCCTCTGGAGCAATTTGATGATGAGGATGGTCTTCCAGAGAAACTGGCTCAGAAGAACCCCAGATATCAAGCGTAAGCATATCACTTTTCTGTCATGTTCCCAACATATATTTTCCTTTGTGAGTGAGAGTAGAGTGGTTTTGATTAATTTTTTAAAAACTTTCATTTGGGTCGTAGACGGCACACCTGAAAGTCGCTGTTGTAGCCATCTTTATTATGCTAATTGTATTCTCTACATCATAGTTCAGTGAGCAGCAGATGGTGTGGTGTGGATGTGCAGGATAGCTGGAGTTTGGGGGGCGGGGTGGATGAGGGGTTGCTGCTGTAGGAAAAAAAAAGATATTCTGTTTGAAGAGGCGGCTATTAACCCTCTGAGGTCGAAGCTTTCGTATACGAAAGCAAAGCACACCCTTCACAAAATATTTAATAACTT
>JAQLOL010000008.1:3641549-3656734 GCA_029783665.1 Naso thynnoides | reverse complement strand
TAGAGTAGCTGGAAAGTTTATCTGATGACTGTAGGCAGAGGCAGGCTAATGCTACCCATACACTCCCAGCAATTGAGGTAAGCTAATTAGCGGTGGGCGAGCTCTGACCGTCTCTTCTTTGTTACTGCACTCACTGTTGAAAAAATGGTGTCTATCTGCTTGTCATGGACTCGGGAGTGAGGCAAGCAAAAAAAAAAACGAAAACAAAAAAAATGTTGGCGTATCCCTTTAAGGTATGGACAAGGCATTCCTGCAGTGGTGTGGATAACTTTGGGAAAAAAAATTGTGATTGTTCTTTTACGGTAGGTATCTGGAACATGTCTTTCTATTATTTTGAGTCATCTTGTGATTTCAGAAAACGCACGAAACACTGGATGTAGTTAGAATAATTTAAGTGAGGGGTTGTCATTAAAAAAAAAAAAAACAAACTTAAACAAAACATTAATTTCACACTGTCAGTGAACTAGGATTAAGATAATTAGAAATCTAAGTTACACTTTTAAAACAAGTGGCGCGCCATCTTGTCTTGCTGCAGAACGTAACATCATTAGGTTAGTTGGCCCAACTACGCTAGCTAGTGACAGCACTGAAAATCCAACTCAAAATGGAAAACAGCAAGCGACAAGCAAAAAGGCGATACAAAGGGGGGCACTGCTGTGTTGCCCCTAGTTACAGTAATGAGTATTATAGGGTTAAAAACTAAGGAAAGATTGTTGCATTTCATACTTTGCCACTCAAACGGGAAGCGGTTCTACCTCTTTGGCTAGCTGCTTTAAAATGGAGGGATGTACCACATGATCGTAGGGTTTGTAGCGACCACTTTGAAGAGGAAAAGTATTTCAGGGGAGGCATACTGTTATCTTGCCGGACTTCAAGGCTGAAGTCTGAGGCTTAGTCTAAGTCGTCTCACAGTGCTGGGTCTATAGACGGTCCAACCCAGTCCATTAGTAGAAAGCAAAGTGTGCGCTGTAAGGAAAGAGCCCAACAGCGTGCTCATCTGGCAGAACAGAGACAGGTAACTACGATAAATCCTGAGTAACCCAGCACTCTCAACCTGGTAGGATAGAGGCTCCAAATGTTCAAAAGCATCTCCGTAAAATTTAAACAAGACTCCTTACCTGAAGTTACAGTCTGTGTCCAGTTGCATTTGCGCTTCTTTTTTCATCTGAAGACGTGGAATTAGGTCTCATACTTGTAGGGTATTTAGATATTCACATTTTCATTATACCTCCATCTTCAATTATCTTTAGACCCGCCACCCTCTGCCTCTGTGCAGACCACAGAGACATTAAAAGGTTCTCACAAGAATAACATTAAAAATAATAATAATGTCCTTGCACCTTAATAATTGCACATTGGCCAGGCATGTGAACACAAACAAGAATCTTGACATTTGTTTCGTTTCTCCTAATGAGCTCACACACCAGTAACAAAACGAGATGAAAAACAAAAATGACATAAAGTAAGGAGATATACGCTCAGGGGCCATTTAACCAAATATACCTGTCTAATGTAATTGTTTATTGTCTGACACAGGTAACAAAGGGGACAGATGGAGAGTCCATGGATGCTGTTTCAGAACCACACACATCTGTAAAAGATGGAGACCCAGAGCTTGTTTCCGGAGCTCTTCCAAGACCCTCTGAACATATAGAGGAGGAAAACTTTGTTAGTGTTGCTGCTGAAAAAGACAGAGAAAGTAAAGAAGCGGAACATAAAGAAACTGAAGCCACTGTGGGCCCTTCTTCTGCATCTTTCTCTCCTGGAAATCAATCCCCTTCACAGCTGTCTTTGTCTACAGAAGAGACGATTAGCACAGTTTCAGTTCAAGTAGGTGAGCCTGACATTATCTCAGAGTTTGAAAAAGAGGGTGCCGAGGTAAAAACTGAGGAAGACTTGGACATAAATGAAGAAAATGTGTCAGGAGAGGGCAACAGTTCGGGGGAAAGTCCTACAGGACCTGACATCAGTGTGGAAAAAAATATGGACAAAACATCTGATCGCAAGGAGGAAATAAGTGCAGATATAGAGATGGACCCAGAAATTGAGACAGAGCAGGTGAAAGGGTCTCTTGCATGTAAATCGAGAGTTTCTACAGCGGACGACCTCGATGAGATGATGGACATTGGCACAGTGGATCAGGTGGAACAGGAAGCTCAGATGAAAGTGGAGGAAGAGAATAGTTTGATGGATGACAACAGCCGTTCACCTGCCATTTCAAATACAGGTAGAGACGTTTTGCCTCTCAATGATTTATAAAGGGCCGATCACACTGAGAAGTTCGCACCACGCGCAGCTGCTCCAAAACGCCTTGGAAATGCATCTGTAAGAAAATGCAGCTATTATTAACTTTTTGTCTGTGTTCGCCAATTATCCGATTGCTTTCACTACTGTTCCGCTGGCAACAAAACAGGAAGGACGTGGTGAGTACTAAAGCCTTCCACCTGTGGATTTAATTTAAAAAGTGGCATTGAGGAGCAGTGCAACTCGCGCCTTCAGCTGAAAAGTTAAAATTATTTGAACTTTTATGGTCACTCAAAAAACCGCCAGAAAAATAGGGTTGTTCTGATACTGATACCAGTGTGGCAAAATGCTGTCGACACCACCGAATAAGCTGGTATCAGTATTGGTGAGTACACCAGTCTGTACACCAATCACATACCATAACACATTTTTTGTTAGTGTTAAGAAAAGGTACCCATCTACTTTCCTATTAGCCCATTTAGCTATAATCGACATTACAAACGTGAAATCAATTGTTCTTTGCCGCTCTGAAACAGTACTCAGAAAGTTGCGTTTTGCTGCCTCTGGCAACTATTTTTAAGAGCGATGAGGATGAGCAGAGAGAGCTGACAGAGCTAGCAAAATTTCTGCATTCTGTAATATTTTACACTGAAAAATCAAAGGAGATGTGTAAAGAATTGTTTTCTATGCACTGGTATTGGATTGGTACTCTGAATCGGCTGATTCACAAGTTTGGGTATTGAAATTGGTATCAGAGCATCTCTACAGGAAAATGCGTCGCGCAGCAGCAGGAGAGGAGCACCCGGCATGTGCGCAGTACCTGGCAATGCTTCTTGGTGTGATCGGCCGTGAATCCAGTTTTGTGTTCATGATGCTGTGAAACATTTTAAAGTAGTGAAAGGCTACTTTTGCAGGTATGCTCTTGTAGAAGATGTTATGCTAACCAAGGCTTGTGGTAAATCTTAGCTGACTTGGACCAAACATCCCTTTCGCGGTGTCTTCCTTATGATGTTATGATCCTAAATCCCTCTCCCCAGGTAAAAATCCCAGCCTAGACTAACGTCTTCATGACCTTGCTTCCCTTAGCCTGTCTAAGCATGCACACTTCTGGAAGGCATTTCCCCCAAAACACACAGTAACTTATTTACCTCTTATCACTCTGCCAAGTTGACAGTGTGAGCTACATAAATAGAGCTTGGATCTTGTTCCAGGACAGTTCAGCAGGACAAAACTTCTTCTTCATAGTCACTTGAATCCTACTTTTCTAGTTAGAAGACATTTTCTGCACTCAGAAGTTACTCCGCTGCTTCAGAAACACGGCTCTTTAGCACCCCTCTAATTTATGTATTAAAAATTTCCTTCACAGCGTCAGTGGCAGAGGACAGTAAGGAGGAAATTGATGTTAAACCCACTGTGTTACCACCACTCACTGAGGAGAGCCAAGTGGGGAACTTGAAAGTGGCGCTGGAGTCGATGCAGTCCAGCTCGTCTCCATCGTCTGAAACCACAGCCAGTACAGGTGACTGACTTCAGAGCAGTGGTGCTTAGGGCTTTTGACAAAAAACACCAGCGTGCAGTTGAGATTTGTGCTGATCTAGTGTAAATAGCATTCTTCAGTGAAGTCACATGAAATCAGAACTGGTGATTCTGAAGCACCTTAAATGAACTGCTCCCTCACCTCCTGAAATTCAAATTAACAGTCTTGACTCTGTTTTTGTTAAATCTTGATTTTGAATGTAATTCAGTCTGATTACTTGCTACAGTGTGTGTTGATTTTCTGCATGCATTTATCTTCTTTAAAAAAACACGTTTTTGATGTTTTCTGTAGGAAGGGACAGCTCATCTCCAGTGACCATAGTGAACGGCATGAAAGTAGTCAAGATATCAACACCAAGATTAGAAACTGTAAGTGTAAGTAAGAAAATCTGCGTCATTGTGTAAATTAAGCCGGCGTGGAGTTATTTCTGTGTATACCTACATTGCTGTGTCTCTTAAATTTCTAATATCAACTTGTACAATTTTAGCATTAAGGCCCTGGTTTGGTCATGTTGTGTATTTTACGTCCGCCTGTTAATACAAACAGAACTATTGGTGGTTATGTTAGAATGGAAGTCAAATTCTTGCATCAAAATCAATATCAGTTCATCAGTCATGGTCCTTGTGGTCAGAATTATTATTATTATTTTTTCTTTTCCTCATCTTTTAGGAAAGGCTACGTGCTGCCTCTCAGCCAGTCAAGTCGTCTCCTTCACCCCCACTGGTCCAGGTGAAGGATGAGCCTATAGACGAAGAGTATGAACAAGCCCTCATATCCTCTTCATCCACAGCAAGTGTCAAAGATGAGCCCAACACTGCAAAGGTAAGACACAGAGATTTTCAAGGGTTTTGAAAGTTAAGCCTCTTCCAGATGTTAATACCTTAATGTTTACCAAATGGCAATATTTTCCTGGACTTTAGGCCTCAGTGTCTGGGTGAGCCTGGTTACAAAGAGCTTCCCGGACAGACAGCGGTCCAGCAGAGACAGGCTTGAGGAAAGAGAGGAGAAGGAGGAAAAATCTAAAGGGAAAGGGAGAAAGAAGTGGAGAGAGGGACACACACACCATGGCAGCTTGTAGGAAACATGGACATAAACAACAAGTTGTTAGATGTTTTCGATTTCTTGTCAGCAGGACCAACATGGACTGCAAGTTCAAGTGCACAGTTTGAGAATCACTGTGTTAAACCAACGGTATGTAACTTTCACCGTGACCAGTGGCTTCAAAAACCAAAATTAAATGATGCACATTGATATGTTGCACCAAAAAGCAATTTAAGTAAAACTGGATCATATTTCACAGAGAAAATGTCCTCTGGTTTTCCCTCTGATGTCTTACAACTGCTCTGTCTCTTTTGGTCTGCAGGGAGCCCGTGTGTTGCTTTGAGGAAACTGTGTGAATCACAGAGTTGAGGAAAACCTGAGGACATTTTCCCTGTAAAATTTGACCCGGTTTTACTAAAATTGCTGTTTTGTGCAACACATTAACATGCATTGTTTAGTTTTGTTTTTAAAGCCACTCGTCGCGGCCAAAGTTAGATAGCGTTGCTTTAAGAGATATATGCAGACTGAAGCGTAATGACAAGGAGTTTGAAAGAATGAACACTAATTAAAAGCTAAGGCCAAAATTTTGTTTTAGGTTTTAGGGATGGATTTAAAGGTCTCAATGCAGTCAGGTTGTCTGATATCAGTGGGGAGGTTTTTTCCAAAGGAAGGAGACACAAGATTAAAAGATTTTGCTGCCCAAACGAGGCCTGTGTTCAGGATTTGACAGATCCAGAAACACTGGACCACCCCTGACCTCTGCCATGTCACTCTGTTATTGACAGGAGGACCTGAGGATTGGATGTGTCTTTTCCGTGAACCAGACGGCTGAATCACAAACGTTGCCCGTCGTCCAACCCTCATTAGCACAAATGTCCTGTTCCAACTGTAAGAAAATCCTGAAGAAAGGACAGACAGCTTTCCAGAGGAAGGGCTCCTCAGCACTCTACTGCTCCACAGACTGCCTCACTACATCTCTACCTACAGTCAAAGGAGTCACGAAGGTCTGCCAAAGCTGCCAAAAGTGAGTTTTACAGGGAACTGTTTCCTCTTTTAAAACTGCTACAGTAAAACAACTGCATGAATATCTGCAGATAAACTGTTTCTGCACTTAGATTTTATATAAGTCGCACCCCATCTCTTTCTCTCAGGTTGATATTTCGGCCTCAGGACGTCATCCTGGCTCCAGATGCTAAAGGAGCCATGAAGGAGTTCTGCAGTCAAAGCTGCCTGACCTCTTTCAATTTCAAGAAGAACACCTCCAACTCCAGACAACCTGGCACCACCCAAAAACCACTACAACCGATAGCACCACAAGCTCTCTGCAGCATGTGCACCAGATACTCCACTGTAAGTCAAATAGAACAGAGCAGCAAGAAACAATTTTCATTATTGACAAATCTGCTGAATATTTTCTAAATAATTTAGTAATCATTATGTCAATGAAAGGGGAAAAATCGCCATGTCTTCAATTAGAATTATCCTTTTAAAGTGTTAATACAGTGTATATATGTATAATAGCAAAGATACTGTATACAACCTTTTACCACACCTCTGAAATAACATGCACTTTTTTTACGCCACTCCTCCGACAGAGCAAACATGAGGTGATCTTAAATGGTGCTGTCCACAAGATCTGCAGTGACGCCTGCTTTAACCGTTTTCGCACAGTGAACAACTTGTCCATGGCTGGCTGTGCAAACTGCGGCTCCTACCACCATACCAAACCGCTCCTGCTGAACATTGAAGGAAGCAACAAAACTCTGTGCAATCATGAGTGTCTGGCCAAGTTCAAAGAGGTGTAAAACAATTTCAGTTAAAAAAAGAAGACAAATAGGAAATGCTGTTTAACCGACCTAACATTCTTTTACTTACATCTCACAACAGAAAAACAAGATTACCCTTCCTTGTGCGATGTGCCGAACGACCCGGCTGCTGTCAGAGATGGTAGACAACAAAAACAGTGACGAACTGGTGAACCTGTTCTGTAGCAGCAGCTGTGTGATGGCGTATATGGTCCAAACTGTCAGTGCATCAGGTACTGAACAAAAGGTCTTTCTGGCTGATTTTTGATGTTGGCTTTAAACACTGTGCTTCGTGGCCTGTTGTTAAATACAACTCCTGTTTTCTTTTATAGGTGCTCGGTTGAACTGTGATAGTTGTGGAAAGAACACAGTACCGGCCTACCACCTGGCCATGTCAGACACGTCCATCAGAAACTTCTGCACCCTGCCATGTGTTGTGGCTTTTCAGGTGTGGATGTTTACTGACTGTAAGAAACGAGTTGGTTTTGATCATCTCAGATCTTGCTGGAATTTAAAAGCTTCTCCTCTGCCTAATTTGAATTTTTACACGCACGTATACGTTGGACAGCTACAAACCTTAATCCCTGTCATAAAATATGCAGCGTTGGGTCCTTGAGTTTAAGGGAATTAAGCCTGGAGAACTCCTTTAAGGGGCAGTTTACATGGTGCAAGTTTTCACATCAAGCAAAACACTTCTGTTGCGGTTTGCTCTTCCTTTTACATGACAACTTTGTGCCGGCGTCCCTGAAACCGCAAACATTTGAAACCTGGTCCCAGAGTGTAATTTTTTGAAATCACAACCTTCTTGCCATCTGTGTAAACTGGCAAGCGGAGTGCCTGTAGTGCAATGATTACGCTAATGCTAATGCTTATGCTAATGCTAGTGTAGGTCAATGCATTCCGCTCTCGCCACTCCAAACTAACTAAACACGCCACAGTTCACGGGAAGCAAGTTAAATGTGACAACAGTCTATTGAGTTGAATTTGAGTGTCTGTAGCATAATTTCAGAAGTCAGTCTACAGCTGAATTTCTTTAATTTGTGGCACCTTTGGGCTTAACAGCAACAGGAAGTTAACCACAGCTCCAATGGTATGTTATTACAGACTTACACTGCCAATGACTGGCTCGGCATGCATACTACAGTGCTTTCGGTTGGTCATGTTAATGTGGATATATGTTAGAGACAGAAAAGGAATGACCTTCCTGTTTTTATTAGGGCTGCTCTTGTGTAAATGTGGCCTTAATTTCAGCTCCACATCTGCAGACCTCAGTCAGGTCACTGTGTCAGTTCAGAATTTTCTTTTCTAATTTTGAAAGAAACTAAATTGTGTTCGTGTAGTTCTGCGTAAGTTGTGTTCCTGTACCTGCACTTCGTCTGCCTCAGTAGTTAAACGAAGCGCAAACGTCGCTCACATCAGGCAGTTCATTTAGTGGTGACAATGACGGCTACACCATAATGCCACAAGATTTTTTTTTTAATGTATCATTATGAGGGGCTAAAAAATCGATTCAGTATTATGTAAAAAAAAAAAAAAAAACTCCAATACTTGGGTGTATTGACTTTTTTTTTGCACAGCCCAAATTCAAAAAAGGTTTAGACAATTCAAACTGTAATATTTGTTATCAAGTGGTAATCCTCTATAGGAAACACACACTTTAGGTGTATTGCCTTTTTTTTTAACACTATTTACTGTTTGCACTAGAAACTTTCTTTTTCAAAGTTGTTTTCACTCAAGATTCTTTTAATGTTTTTGTAGGATAAATTCAAGAAGTCACAGAAACAGCTGAATGTTTTCACCAAGTTACCCACTCAAATCCAGACCGTCGCTCCGTCGCAGCCTCAACAAGACGTCCCCAAAGAGCCACAGAAGCTGAACTGCGCCATGTGTGCCCGCAGCATAAACTTTAAACCTGAAGTCATCCAGATCAAGGTAACTTGTGTTATAAAGTGTGTGTTTTCCTATACTATAAAGTCAGGCAGCAGGATTTGTAGCTACAGTTAGCTGCTGACTAGACTAACAAGATTTAAGATTTTATCTTAGTGGGAAGTATTTCTATTCTTAGAACAGGAAAGTAGAGAAACAGGAGAAAAATGAACAGTAATAAAACCTACTGATGCGCACACTGACGTTTCTGAGTGTGGGGATTTATGATTTTTCCCACTCTGTGTGTTCAGGACAAGCTGGTTTTCGTTTGCAGTGTGGATTGTTCTCTCGAGTTCAAGAAAGCCAACTATGTGACATGCCTGTGTGAATACTGTAAAATCGAAAAGATCATCAAAGAATCCAAGAGAATTGACAACAAGGACTGCTTCTTCTGCAGCGATGGTAAGAAGACAATCTGATGTTCCTTTGACCAGATTCTAACAACATTCTTCTATCTTTGAGAGGTGTGACACTTGAAAAGAATTTTCAGAGTGACGTACGTCTGCTTCTCTCCCTCTGCTCAGGCTGTAAGCTCCTCTTTCGACATGAACTGACTAAAAACTGGGGTAAACACTGTAACTCCTGCGCCTACTGTCACTCTGTGTCCAAGAAGCTGGTGACAGCACAGTATGGAGCCTCGACGGAGGAGTTCTGCTCAGATGATTGCAGGTCCAAATACACAATGCTCTTCTGCCATGTAAGCAAACCTCTATAGTGTTATCAACATTAAAATTGTAGTATACTCAAACAGTGGTGTTGATGATCTCGCCCTGCCCAAGCTCTCAACTCAACTTATTTTCTCCTTTTTTTTCATCAAGGTTGCAAAGTGTGACACCTGCGGCCGCAAAGGGAAGCTGAAGCAGAGTCTCCCCCTGCTGGGAAACGTCAAAAACTTCTGTGACCACAGTTGTCTTCTGAAGTTCTGCTGTGATAAGGTGGCCATGCAGGGTGAGATCTTCAAAGGTGTGTGTTGGTGTTGCCTTTTTAAAGTTGTGTTTCCCGTGTCTTGGTTTTTAAACCTGACATTTTAATTAAATTGTTTTGAAACTGATCTGTCTGAACTGACTCCTGTTTGTTTCCTCATGTTTTGTTTCATAGGACCTGCGGAATTGGTGGAGGCGACACCCGTCATTGCCAACGTCATCTCGCTCGCAGGCTCTGCAACAGGGAAAACCAGCGCTCCTGACAGAACAGCCCAGAAAAGTACACAAAAATTACACACACATGAACAGATATTGTTGTGCTATATAAACATACATAATAAACACCATACATTGTCATTGTCCCCACAGGCACGGTCTCTAACTTTCAATCAAACACCTCTGGACTTGTAAGTTGTCTTAATTTATGTTTTCTTTGCACTGTAAAATTCAGTAGTATAGACAGTATAGAGACAAGTCCCAAATTAAAGGAAAAACATTAATAAAAAATGATTGTGCTCTAGAAAAAAAGATAAGGAATTTTTTGAACTATATAGTACTATAAAGACAAATAAAAAGGCTTTTTCAGTAAAAAAGCAAAAAACAAAATTAAACGTACCGTAAAATCCGGAATTTATAGTAAGTCACACTGGTATTTAAGATGCAGTCCGTCTTTTGTTGTCTCCCAGGGGGGAAAAATGTTTTCTATGACTAAAACATGTATCCAAGTTATTTAAACACTATTTTAAAATAGAAGACAAACAACATAGGACAGACAGAGAGAATGACACGCAGGAAAGGCTGCACAGGTAGTCATGACGACGCATGTCTGTGACTTTTTGTAAAATAACATAACATGATGAAATACCTCTCTTTGCATTTTCTACTGGTTTATTGATTGCACTGGTATGTAGGATGCACCCCACTTTCTAGATGAAGAAAGAAGTATTAAAAGTGCATCTTGTACATGGGATTTTACGGTAATAAAGCTAGGATTATAAGATAATATTGTACTGGAGAGTAAAAAATACAGCACTTTGCAAATTAAACTGTGTTATTCAGTTTTTGGATCACATCGAAAAGAAGAGAAGTTATTTGCGGTGGTCAGCAGGTCAGATTTACAGGAATAAAACTGAAACTTGGGTTCACTATAAATCTGTACACTTGTGCAATTAGTGCCTTAAGAAAAACTGATTTGTGAAGATCTCCTGTTTGGCTGCCGTAGCTATTTATCTGCATATTTGTTGTCTTGAAAATTGGTGATTCTGGAGTCGTAACTTGGTGTTTTTATGTCATTTCCTGTCTTTCAGATTAGTTTTCAGACAGACACAGGGAAAGCTCATCCTCCTCCTGCCCCAAAAATCCTGAAGAACAAGGCTCTGCTCTGTCGACCACTTGTGCAGAACAAAGGAGTTTCCTGTAAAACACAGACGGTTGATGTCGAAGCGCAGACAGGTGAAAGCAGAACCCTTTAATATCAACATCTCTGCAGCTGTTTGTTACCCTGTGTGGACAGGACCAACAAACAAACTAACCACAGATGTAACTGCTAGTTGTTGTTTTTAATAATTATTTCTATATTCGACAGACTAAAGTGAGGTTGTGTTTATGCCTCCATGCTGAGAATAGCTGTCTATCAGTCTGTCCCATTTTTGTGAATATACACATTTGCTTAAACGTCCACTTGGACTCAAGGATGAAATGACTGCATTTTTTGGTTGAAGGTCAAGGCTCCTACATGGCATTTTGTATTTTACTGAGGACGTTCTCCTCTCACATGTTGAAACGTTTGCTTTTGTTTGTTGAGAAATCTGACACTGTTTTTCTTTTACTTCTCTCTACAGATGACACGTTCCCTAAAATGATGATTGTGCCTGTTCCTGTGCCGGTTTATGTTCCCGTGCCCATGAACATGTACAGCCAGTGTACCCCCAAACCTGTTGGCTTGCCGCTACCAGTATGTCTGACTCTGAAGCAACCTTTGGCTTTGTGTGTGATAAATTCCTAAATTAAAATTCGATCAAAATTGTATCAGAATAACAAAATTAGATATTTAATAAAAACTGCTCTGTAAGAGGTTGTATGCAGCACTTTGGTCCTCTTTGTATCACAGCATGTTATATTCTCTGTCTGCCACAGCTTCCTGTACCCATGTTCCTTCCTGTGACAATGAACAACGCTGAACATATCGTAGAAACCATCAAGGAGATCAAGGAAAAGATTCCATCAGACCCCTTCGAGGCAGAGCTCATCCTCATGGCTGAGATGGTTGCAGAACAAGTTCAAAAAAATGACAAAGATGAGAAACCAAAGGAGAAGGGAGCAGAGAAAGAGATACAGAAACAAGAAGCACCCGCTCCAGACGGTACGAGAAACTGTTCTAACATCCCTCACTGCTTAAGGAAAAAGCTAAAAGTAAAATTTAATTTCTAGGATTTCTAAAAATGTTGGTTATTTTTCATATATATATATATATATATATATGGGAAAAATTTATGACACTCGACTTACTTTACAGACCAGGCCAGCACTTACAGTGATGAGCTGGACACGGATGACTTGGCCAGTTTCCTCAACAACTGGGAGGACAATTCCTATGACGCAGGTCTCAGGTCTCCCAGTCGACCGTTCTCCCAAGAGAAGCTCAACCCAATTCTTGACATTCCTGTGAGCAGTTCCAGTGAGCATTACTCCGAGCCCCCATCCTCAGCACCGCCTCCCATGGACATTGAAAGTGACTTCACAATAGGTGAGGAAAAGAGAATTAAAAAGCTGTAAAATGCATCAAGCAAAAAATGCAACTCTAAGAGGTCATTTGCATTTAAACTCCAACTTGAAATGTGATGTAGTTTAAGTGCATGTCAGTAAGAGAAAACACTATCAAGGTGTCTTCTAAATGATGCCAGCTACCTCAAACACTGGTTTGGCTTTGGCCTGATTGGTCTAATGTTTATTGGCAGAAACTCTGGAGAGGATGGCCCGGCTGAGAGAGCAGTTAGCTCGGTCCCCGAGCCCTCCAGCCACTGCTCCACGAAGACGACAAGCTCCTAGGAAAGCACGAGAAAAGAAGGTAACTGTCTGTGAAAGGAGAGAGGATACTGGGAATATCTCCACCATGTGTTGAAGATAGAATAATTTAATAAGTGCCTTCAAATGGGGTCGTGTTTACTGTGTTTATGAGAAGAGACCATATGAATGCCCTCCTCTTGTCTTATTCACAACATCTTAAGTTGAATTTATCAGAAAGCTTGGAGTTAACAAGTTATGACATGCTTGCTGATGTTTTCAGAAGTAGCGGAGCCTGTATTGACCCAAGACCAAAGTGTAGACAAGTTGTAAATTTAGATATAATTTGTCACCTTTATCGTCTCATCTCTTGTTCCCTCACGTGGCGTTTAAACATAAAGTAATAATGTAACATTTCTACAGAAAAAGCCAAGAGGAGAACAAGGGATCTTTTGGTATCTGTATTACGTTTACTAGCAACGCTGTTCTAATATGGTTACCAATTGAATGCCAAGCTTTTCCTGTACACGAATTCACGACACGACTATGCCACTTCACGAGTTCCATTTGAAGGCAGCAAATGTTAGCTGGGTCACTTTTTCTATGATGCAACCTGTTCTTTCTTTGTCCAAGGGTCGTAAGGCAAAGCGGTCGTCCAAGGCAGCTGAAGCTTCCTCTCAAAGAGGCGCCTCCAACAAGGCCACGGTTGCCGACATCCCAAGGCTGAAGAGTCAATATGGAGTTGACGCCTGGAAGCGATGGGTCCAGTGGAGGCAAGC
Organism: Naso thynnoides; assembly: GCA_029783665.1. Taxonomy (NCBI): domain Eukaryota; kingdom Metazoa; phylum Chordata; class Actinopteri; order Acanthuriformes; family Acanthuridae; genus Naso; species Naso thynnoides. The sequence goes on along the minus strand of JAQLOL010000008.1, from coordinate 3,643,476 downwards.
TCAGCCCAACTTGGAGAAGCCACGGTTTGGTTGTAAGTCTGGATGAACAGGCAGTACACTGCCGAAGAAGTGCCGATTCAACATAAAATATCCAAAAACAAATACATGACGACATTTTAAACCTTTCAGTGTGTCTCAAATGGCATACTTGTGTACTGAAGCTTTAATATTTTAAGTGCACAAGTGCACTAGGTACATTCACACTGACGTTCATAACCGTCCAAAAGTTGAATGTGGAATGATGAACACTTCCAACGCTCTACTATCTCAGGTCCATCTTATTGTCATAGCAGACGTTACATCACGTTACAACTTGTTGCGAGCTAATGTTAGCATTTGCCTTCTAGTTAACTTGCTTCTTGCTACAGTGGCACATTTTAATCAGGCATTGACGTTGTGCCGTACGTTTGGTTTATGTGATATATTGTTGTAGAATACTTACTGTAGAACATTCCAGTAGTAGTGTGGTTGGAGGCTTGACAGGTTGTAAATATTCGTAAAATGCAGTAGCTAGTGTTAGCTGGGTAAATTAGATAGCCGGCGACAGTTACAGACAGTACGTTGTGTTAGCATGAAGTTATAGTTTGTCAGTTATGTGTTTCTATTTTGAACTGAAAATAATAATCCAAAAACGCTCTACCACCCATTTGCAATTGGCCATTAAAAAAGGAAGAAACCGTTAAAAAATAAACGTTGTCACTTTTTGGTAAGTGCAAAACATCAGTGCATGATTTGAGACAACCCTGTTGAAATTAGTGCACCGAGAGAGAAGTACACAGTGTACATACATTATATGCACTAACAGAAGTATGTGATCTGAGACGTACTGTTTGACTCCTTGTTTCTTGACTCCAGCTCGTCCCATGGAGTTGAAGGAGGATGTTCTTCGGTGCACCACTGCTGAGTTGAGTTATGGACTCTGTTGTTTCATCACTGAGGTGAAACGACCCAACGGAGAGCCGTACTCCCCCGATAGCCTGTTCTACCTCTGCCTCGGCATTCAACAGGTGAGACATTTTTCACACACATAAAAACAGTAACACAGAGATTCATGTTGAAACTGTAGCATCTCTGCATTTTCCCCATCATATCAAAATCAAACAGATCTTCAGTACAGTCAACCTTACAGCAGTACTTACACATTCGATTGAATGGCCTTGTGCTTTACATCAGTAGTACTGAAAAGCCTTGCATCAGCATATGTACTAAAATAAAATACATTACAGCTATTTTATTTCCTCTTCTTACCTTGTAACTGTTTCCCTTTGTAGTACCTGTTTGAGAACGGTCGTGTGGAGAACATCTTCATGGATCGGTTCTACAACAAGTTCTCCACTGAGTTCACTAATATGTTGAAAGGTTTCAAGCCCTCAATCACAGCAAGTGGTGAGTCAAAGTTTTGCAATTTTATTCTTTTCAGCTTGTCTTTCTGTCAGTTTCTGTTGTACACAAACATAAATTTGACCAGATTTGTAACACGTTTCCCCGTCTCTGCAGGTTATGTCCATTCCCGTGTGGAGGAGGAGTTTCTGTGGGACTGTAAACAGTTGGGGGCGTACTCCCCCATTGTTCTCCTCAACACTCTGCTATTTTTCTGTTGCAAATACTTCGGCTTTACCACTGTGGAGCAGCACCGTCAGCTGTCCTTTGCCCACGTCATGCGCTGCACCAGAACCAACCAGGACAACAGCAAGACCACCCTCCTGCGCTTCTACCCCCCGTTTTCCAGTAACGAGTCAGATACAGGTACAAATAAAGCTGATTGTTAACGTAAAGAAGCTACTTGCTCTACACTATGTATTAGTAATAACATTTTTTAACATAAAGTAAACATGACAGTCTTCTTGAATCGATGTTGTACATGCTTTTAAGGAATGTTTTTGAGGAAGGTAAGAAAGTGTCGGCAGAAATGTTTACAAAAGATCAG
>JAQLOL010000008.1:3628267-3641449 GCA_029783665.1 Naso thynnoides | reverse complement strand
TTACAAAAGATCAGTCATTGTTGAACACCAACACAAATGATAATGAAACTGGGATTTTGTCTCATATATTATGGAATATAATCATTAATATAAATGTCATATCTGCATTATCTGAACCAATGTTTATGTGTGGTACCATCCCTAATCTAGTCCATGTTAATTAAACATCTCAGTTGCTACACCAAGAAGAAGTGGAGAAGTGACACACACACAATAACCACATTTCCATTTATTGTGAAGTGAATTTTAAACAAACTTTGGAATCTTGTAAAAAAGAAAATGTGAATTCAGAGCATTTCCAACAACTAGTTTGCAGCAAAACTAGGCTGCAAAGTGTAGTTTGTTCAGAAGATGGCAGTATTCGCAGTGTTACGCATGGCTGTGATAAACAGTAGAGTGTAGTAGAGTTTGCAGACTGGAAACAAAACACTGTGGCATTCTGTTGCAGTTTACCATCTAAAATTGCTGTTATGTTCTTTGAATGAAATCTAGAAATACTTTGGTAGCTCTACACATACTTGTTGTCATCAGCCATGTTTTTGTGTGTTGGGGTGTTGTAGATGTATTTTCATTTATCAAATTTTCTTAACTAGCTGTTCTGTTTTATGCAGAGATTGCGGCAAAGAGGCGTAAAGAAGAAGAGAATAAAGAGGATATTCTGGAGATGACGGAGAACACAAAGAACCCTCTTCGCTGTCCAGTCAGACTTTATGAGTTCTACCTCTCAAAGTGGTGAGTAGTGCACCACACTGAACTACGCCTGTCTGACCCAGTTTTAACAACCATGAATTCTTGTGTGTGTGTGTGTGTGTGTGTGTTGTTTTTTTGTTTTTTTTACCTAAAGAATTTAAATTTGTTGACCCCCCTCCCCAAAACCAACTCCAGACCAGCCGCATTGTGCATCTATCACAGACTTATGGCTAAATGAAAGGGAATGTTGTAAATTTGTCATTATGTTCACATGTTTGTTTTTCATTTAGCTCAGAGTCAGTGAAGCAGCGCACAAACGTGTTCTACCTGCACCCCGAGCGCTGCTGCGTTCCAAACAGCCCGCTGTGGTTCTCCTCCACACCTCTGGATGACAGCACCATGGAAGCTATGCTCACTCGCATCCTCACCGTCAGAGAGCTGCAACTCAGGAAGGAGAAAGGGATGCAGCAGCAGACATCTGCCGACCCTCCATTTATACCTGACGAGGAAGATCAAGACTCAGAGTGATGAGGAGCAATGATAACAGACGTGACCTTTTATTGGTGCAGCAAATTTTGGTGTAAATGTTTGTAGATTAACTGAAACGTTCATCTAAACGTGGCCCAATAAACATAAACAAAATAAATCTCTCACATGTGTAACTACAGTGTCCTGAACTCCTGAACTAAAGAAAGTCATGCATCCTAAACCCAAAAACCGAGTCATAAAAGATTTGCAAAGGCACCGTTTGTGTTGAGAACTGAGATTCAAGACTGTTAACCTCTGCTCAGCAGAACACATAGCTGTTCTTTTGTTTTGTCTGCTCAATGGTTGCTTGTCATGTATCATGCTACATTTTCCCCTCCACATATCATGATTCCTTAAATTCTTTCAATTAAGAAATGTGGGTGAAGGGTTGTCTTTGTTTGAAAGAGCTACAATTAAAATTGTTTTCATTTTCTGTTGGTGTCAGTAAACGTCCACTCCACAAAACAAACCGAAGCACAGCTGCCTGTGATGTAGATATATTGTCAACTTTCATGTTGAGTGTCAAACCTGCAATTCATTTTGATTTTCAGCAGTGTACTAAAGCCATGATCTAGTGTAAGTCTGAGAATGAGCAAATGCTCATTTCCAGACCCCAAAGTTTTGCAGTTTTACACCCCAAGGAAAGATTGAAAGTCATTTTTATTGTTCGGCACCTAGGAAATACACTTCACATTAAAATAATAATCGGAAATCAGATTTGATTGTACCAAAGTGTGATGTATTCAACAACTCTAATGATTGGAGGAATATCACGGTTTTACCCTTTTGACTGAAAACACTGAAAACAAAGCAGAGGGTAAAAGTAACTTTTTTGGATGTTACTGTATTTCATGCAAAGTGTCCTCTGACATAATCTTTTTGCATAAGCGTGAGACTGTATTATGAACAAAGTAGAGAAATGCTGTCCCTTCGTGTAGGTATATATCTTAGTTACACTAACTCCCAGTCTTTACGGCTGCCAAGGTTCTCAATATTTTCTATTGTATGTTCTTTTTGAATAAAATCTTTTTAAAACGTTGTCCTGTGAGCCTCCACCGTCACAGTGGTTCAGGTTATTGTTCATTTGCGTGTGTATACGTATGTGTGACTGAAAACGTGGACAGCGTGTGTAAACGTGTGTTTTTTGTGTGTGTGTCCTCATAAACCACTCACGCCAGTTTTGAGTGTGAGTTGGTCCTCCGATGCTCCCCGTGGTCGAGACACACACGGCTGCTGAGTTGTGTATCAGAATTAGTCGCTGACGTTTCAGCCGGTCATTGGCCAGAGTTCCCGCTTCCTGCTGTACGCGCTCACGTCTTCGTCACGTGGTCTCCGAAGAAAGAATGGGAAAAAAAGATGGCTGCATGTGTGCTAGCTAAGTGAGCCAAACAACAAGCCGGCTAACTCTACTTACTTTTACCCTGGGATTTTGAAGCAAAGGTAAACAGTGGTGTTTTAAATTGTATATTTAGCAAACTACTTATTCTGTTTAAATCAAGTGTAACGGGCAAAGTGGGGCAAACTTTTATTAGCTTCCTTATCACTTGCTAGCTAGTGTTAGCATGCTTGCAAGGCAAAGGTTAGAGTGAACAAAAGTCAAGCTATGACTCCGTTGTAAGAAAACTGGTTTGATATAAATACAGAGCAGACAACAGTCAGTGTAGCCTGGCTGCCTGCTTCACTGGTTAAGGTTTAAAAACATTTCCTCTGCTTTGGTCAACATGCAGTTAAGTGAGTGTGTTGTTTTAAAGTTGCTTCAGTACACAGACTAGTTTAATGTCTTTGTTTTTTACTAATCGCGAAACAGATTACCTCTGTAAACTGCGTTGGACAAAAATCTGTCATCTGAATCTTGTAATGTTTATTCAGGAGAGTTTATTGCATATTAGATGAGGCAGCATGTGTTGGAAAAAAACAGACACCACAGAGATGCATTTAGCAAACTCAAGCAGACCTCGCCTGAGGGGTGGATTTTATCTTGAAGTTTAGTTACCTTGATTAGCTGCTCAAATCTTACAAGCATTGCATTATGTATTTTGCCCCTTTTCCACAGGCACAGATGTTTCACGTGAGGAACACACTTTTGGTTAACTAGATTGTTGCTTATAAGAAATGTTTTTAATGATTAAAATATTTGGATTACATTGAGCCAAACAGCTCTGTTGTGTGCCATATACTTACAGTGTGCTCAGTAGATCTTATTTCGAGGGCCTGACCGATAAGGGATTTTTGGGGCTGATGTTGATTCCAATTTTAGGGAGTGATAAAATTCTTATATTAGATGTTTTGGCCGATATATTCATAGAATATCAGCTGCTTGTGACAGAGATATGTAATGGAGGCAGGATATCTCAGAGTTTAACAAACATTTATCCCAAACATCGGTGCTCTGCTCTGAACAGTTAACAATTGACTTGGGGGGGGGGGGGGAGTACTGGTGGAGTGCTGGAATGAAGCGCTTGTCCACTGAGAGAAAAGAGTCTTTCCAAAAAAGGTGAGTTTTCAGCTGGAAATGCTCAGAGTGGAGGTGGAACGCTTGGAATAAAGACGCTGGGCGCTGCTGCAGACTCTCTCTCGTTATTGAGAATAATTCAAAAGAAAAAGAAAAAAACGCCAGAGGGACACAGGCCCTTGTTAGTTACTAAATAATGGACCACCCTCTGATGGACAATTTATGTAATTACACCATTTTTAATTGGTAGTCCAAAACAGTTCCACTATTGGTGCATACAAGAGAATATATTGGCTGATAACCATGCATCTTTCACAAATTCTGCAGCTGTCATGGAACCAAAGAAAAGGATACTGACTCCCGAACAAGATGCCCTGGAGCACATTGCTGCTTTTAAAGACAAACTTTTTCTTGAGGAAAAGTATATAGACTCCATTAAAGGTAGGATGTCTATTTCTGATACAAGTGTTAATATTAATATTGCAGTGTTTTCTTGTGTTACTTGACATCAGGCTGTGGTAGTCAGTCAGTCAGCCATTTTAGATGTGAATTATTCAAAATGTAAATATCTTTTGTGTTAGAGGGAGAGTTGAGTGAACTAAGAAGGGTGTTTTGAGCTTAGTGTTGGTGCTTTGTATAAATTTGCCCAGGAGCATAACCATCATCTGAAAACCTACAATTTGTTCATGAAATTAAAACAACTTCATGGTCATACTGCTTACCATTGCTCTAGTGCTTGGAGCAGTATTACATGGGACTAAAGTTTTTTATGTTAATCTTTTCAAGGGAGAGGAGTATTCACCAAAAAAGCCATTCCACCATCTACGTTCGTTGTTGAATATCGGGGGATTTACATTTCTTACAAAGACACAAAGCCAAGGAAGAAAACTGGCAATTATTTGTTTGAGTTTAAATGGAAAGGAGTACTTTGGCGGTAAGTCACTTGCTTTTGATCCAATTCTGTCATAAAAGACAAGATTGCTGGAAATTTAATAAAGAGCGTTTTGCTTTCAGTGTTGACGCTTCGATGGAAGACGGGACCCTTGGAAGACTCGTGAATGACGATCACATAAGTCCTAACTGTAAACTGAAGATAATTCCTTGTGAAGGAAAGCCCCACTTGTGCCTGTTTTCTTTGAGAGAAATTTCTCCAGGTGAAGAGATAACGTACCACTATGGAGGCACTTCTTACCCGTGGCGCCAAAAGGTTGGTGTGTTTTATAGAATCTTTACTTTTGGACTCTTTTTTAAAAAAATTAAAATCACGATCATTTGCCTTTTTTTTATTTATTTTTTTTTTTTAGGAACAACTAAAACCAATGTAGGTTCATACAACAGTCCTTGCAATTAATTCCACCATCATGAAGGCATTTATGTTTTAATCTGATTATTTATCATGTTATTAATATTATTGTTTGCTTTATGTTGAATACTTTGCTATTGTATACTGTGTATGATATTGTATATTGTAATACTATGCATATTGTCAGCACAGAGTGTATTTTAATTCTGGCAGTATACCAAGTGACTCACATTTGCAGTTTGCAACATTGCAGTTTGCCAGGCACGCATGTTCATGTGTTGTTTACGGTACATAGCTCTTCTTTTGTGTCCTACATTTACAGAAGTCCTCTGATCGACCAAGTACTTCGCGTGCCAGTCATTATGCTACCACATCAAGAAAAAGGAAGAAAAGGGTATGTAGAAGATAAATTTCATGCTTTTAGCATTTGTATACATTGACTGTTTTTGCCACTCCAGCAATGAGGACAGAACTGCAACATAGGCGTGGTTTTACTATGGGTCATGTGCTGTGTCTTAGTGATGACAGTTTTTTCAGGAAGTTACTGCACCTGGCCGGGAAATAGTTCAACTCATGACTCCTTGTAAATCCACAACTAGTCAGTTTCACAGTTCAATTTTTGTGCAGATTATTTTATTAGTGATGACAGGTAGATTTTACTGCTTTTGGACAGGGCCAACTCAACAGTTTGCTCCTCTTTTTAGTCTCGAAGGTCCAGTTTGTTATTTGGGGAGGTTTTTGGCAGAAATGTAGTGATATATATATATATATATATATGCATTGTGTAAATAAGATGAGTTGTGTTTTAGTAAGCCTAAAATAAGTCCTTCATATTATTAACTTAGGGAATTAATTATTTTTCTGCCGTGTTTTTACAGTAGCTCAGAATGAGAATGGGCAAACTACACAATTGGAAGGGGAGGCGTATCTTTAGTTGGTCGCAACCCTACCGCTAGATGCCACAAAACCTACACACTGAATCTTTCTATGTAAGCTGAGATAACCAGCTGTTGGCTGTTGTTTTATATAAATCATATAAACATGAAAGTTTAATCTTCTCCACTAAATCTCGATGAAAACCACTAGATTGAGCTGTAGATTGCAATATATATAAAGTTATCAATTACATGTGTAAAATTTCTCGTTTGTTCCATAATCCCAGTTTGAGGACTCTGAAGAAACTTCCAGCTTTGAACATTCAGACTCTGATGGTGAAGAGGAACCATCTGACAGTGAAAACATCAGTTCTGGTGACAGTCAGCAGGACAGTCAGCAGGACTTTAGGGATGGTTCACCCACAACACTACATTCCTCTGAAAAGAAAATTACCCCACTGGATGAGACTTCAAGCAACCAGCAAGAAGATGAGGCCGCTTCCAGATCCAATGAAGTCAGCTTGGATAAAGAACGCAGACCTAGAAAGGCTAAAGAAAAGCACAAAAACCCCTCTTATGCTAATAAAAATTTCTGTTATGTTTGCGGAAAGGGTTGTTGTAAAATTGCTCGACATTTATTACGGCATGTCGATGAAGAGCCTGAAATTGCTGAAGCTTTTGCTCTGCCCCAAAATTCAAAAGAACGAAAAAAGTTGCTCGATAATTTACGGAACAGGGGAAATTACAAACACAATCAAGAGGTATTAAAGAATAATAGTGGTGAGTTAAAGCTGAGAAGACGACCAAAAAACTCAGTGGCCAGTGCTAAAACACATGTGCACTGTCCTCATTGTAAAGGCATGTATATACGTAAGGAAATGTGGAGGCATGTAGCCAGATGTTCTGCTGGTAACAGCTCCAACTCTCCAAAAGATGGCAGGACAAGAGTACTGGGTGAGATTTTACTTGCAGAGTCACCATTCTCCCAAAAAATTCCATCTGGCGTTCGAAAGATGCTCCTAAATATGAAACAAGATGAGATTGCGTTCACAATTCATAATGATTTACTTTTAATACAACTTGCACAGTATCTGTCCGAGAGATCTGAATGTAGTCGAAATAAAAGTGATTACATCCGACAGAAGCTGCGGGAAATGGGAAGACTTTTGATGGTGCTGCATAAAAAGTCAGTTTCTAGCTTTGAAGATGCTGTCAAACCCCAGCACTTCAGCAAAGTTGTTGAGGCTGTCAAAGACCTCTCTGGTTTCGATAAAAAAAGGAAGAAGTACATCAAACCAAGTTTTGCTTCGAAATTAGGATGTACACTCAAACAGATAGGTGACACTGTCCTAACTGGAGCTGACGGCAATGAGCAAAAAAAGAGAGACGCCAAGAATTTTGTGAAATTGTGTGCAAAAGAATGGAGTGATCTTGTCTCCCAGACAGCTGCTGATTCATCGGATAGAGGAAGAGTAAAGAGCCCGTCTACGATACCCTTCACACATGACGTGCAGGTGTTCTATACGTACCTGGAAAAAACATCAGCATCTGCCATTACAAGCCTGAAAAAGTACGAAAGCCCAGAGGTCTACAGGGGACTTTGCAGAGTGACTCTTGCGCAGGTGTCAGTGTTAAACAAATGTGCGCCTGAGGTTTCAAAAATGACAGTGAAGACATTCCAGGAGAGGACCGACTCTACCCAGGTGTTGTCCAAAAACTTCATCAGGATTAATATTCTCAGCAGTACCGGCAAAAACATTGCCGTCTTATTTACCTCAGAACTTGTCAGAGCGTTAACATTGCTTGTGAGTAAGAGAAAAGCATGTGGTGTGCACAGAAACAATCCTTTCTTGTTTGCAAGGCCTAACTGTTCCGCAGGCTTTTACCATGGAAGAAACTGCATCAAGGATTTTTCAAGTCTGTGCCATGCAAAGAACCCGGAGCATCTCAGATCGGTGCATCTTCACAAGCACATTGCAAGAGTGTTCCAGATTCTCAATCTGGAGAACGATGAGCTTCGTCACCTTGCTAAGCTGTTGGGCCATGACATTCGGACTGACAGGGACTATTACCGTACACCAGAGGCAGCTGTGGAACTGGCAAAAATAGCAAAACTGCTCTTGGCAATGGAAAAGGGTTCTCTTCAGAAATTCGAAGGAAACTCTCTGGAGGAAATTGAGATTGAGGGTACGTGTTATACAAAAATTGAACCAGTCAGTGCTTGTTTAGTCGAGGCCACTCAAATTATCACTCAACAAAAAAATACAAATACAAACTGTGTCTTGCTTGTTTTGTTTTTTTTTCCCCAAGATGAATTGGAGCCAGATGTGGAGCAGGGCAACCTTGAAACCAATGATGCTGAGAAGGACAGTGAGGAATCAGATCAGCAGGAACGTACGTCATGAAGATGACAAATTTTTGTACCAATGTATCTTAAACATCCTTTCTTCTACTTACAATTCTGAGTTTTTGAAAAGTTGGATAAAATATGAAATGAATATAATGAATGAATATAAAACGAATACATACAATGCTTTCATACTGAGCATGATACTGTCATATGTTACCAATTAACCTATTTCTCATTGTTCAAGATGAACACAGTTTGTGTCTGACATCAATGTTAGTGTTGTTATTGCTCTAATATTTATATTTTCGGAAAACTTCCAGATGTTGTGGAACAACAAGCTGTCACACAGAAGCAGACGAGACAACTGACTGCTGAGCAAGATGCCCTGGAGCACATGAAGTCTTGCACGGACAAACCCTTCCTGGAAGAAAAGTTTATTGACCCCTTTAAAGGTTTTTATTTAGAAATATATTACAAAATATAAACACATTCATGTCCCTTCCTGGGCTCCATACAACCCTTTTTTTTTAAACAGAATTCTTTTAATTGTAGTCTTTTTGACATCTGTAGAGAAACACACATAATTCAGAACAGAACAGTTCACATATAACTCAGAATCAGCATTCAGAATTCTGATTGTGAGATAATTTCTTTTGCCCAACTCATTTTATAGTGAGCTCAAAGCAACACTATAACTTTGACCGCGAACCGTGGCTTTGTGAAACGAAACTTAACTTTGCCTGTCTGCAGCCTTTTATTTTAGCAGAGCTTCACCGGCAACGACCCAGTGCTGTAGCTGCTGCTTTAGTCAGCAGGCAGCTGATATGTTGCTTTCAGGAACCTCCGTGAATCACACAGTTGAGGCAGAGCAGTCATAGCACCTCAAAGGGAAAACAAGAGGATATTTTCTCCATAAAATATGTCCCAGTTTTACTAAAATTGCCATTTTATGCAACCAATGAACGTGCATCATTAACTTTTGTTTTACGAAGCCATGGTTTGCAGTCAAAATTATGTAGTGTTTCTTTAAGGCTAAATATTGTCTTGTCAAACAGTTAGCCCATCTATAAAAAAAATAGAATACATTTGGTAATTATTTCTGAATGACTCAAACAAAATTATTAAATGAATTCATCAAAATGTTGATCAGCTCTCTTTCTTAGGATCTCTTTGTTGTAGGATGTCTCATGTTTTTGTCTCAAGTTTGAAGGATAATGGGGCAGAAATAATGATAGAAATTGGATTTTTTAAAATTTATTTTTGTTATATTTTTTACTGTCTTTTATAGGGAGAGGTGTGTTTACCCGTGACTCCATTGAACAATCCAGCTTCGTTGTTGAGTATCGGGGGAAAATATCTCACAAAGAAACTGCTAGAAAGAAATGTGGTGATACTTTGAATCATTATTTGTTTGACTTCTCGTGGAATGGCTCAAACTGGCGGTGAGTTTACTGCTTTTGTATTTCTTTCTCTTTTTTTAAATGAAATGCTGACAACCTTGTTTATGTTTCAACATTACATTTTACTAGCTTGAATACAACAGGTTTCTACGGCCATGTCTTGTACGATAGAATTGGGAAATACAAAATAATTTGTTTCAATCATCAGTCCCTGGCAGTTTGATGTAATTTTAAGAGTGATTGAAGTTTGAGTCTTCCGCTTGCAGCATTGATGCCTCAGAGGAGGATGGGACTCTGGGAAGACTCGTGAATGATGATCACATCAATCCCAACTGTGAACTGAAGAAAATTGTCCATGAGGGAAAACCACATTTGTGCCTTTTTGCAATGAAGAAAATATCTCCAGACGAGGAAATAACCTACAACTATGGAGACGCCCCGTATCCGTGGCGCGCAACGGTTGGTTCATTTTATGTAATGTGACTTGTTTTTGATCTTGTTTTTAAATATGTGCCTTGTTTTTTAAAAAAATACAGTGTTTTTTCCATTATTACTGTGAATTTGTCTTTCTGTGTTTTCAAATGTTTATAGGATTTTTCAGTTTTTTTTTAATTTACAGAAATCCAATGCTGAACTGGATAAATCACGAATGGACCCACAAGCTGCTGCATCTTCATTTGTGGATGAAAGTGTAGGTGTTAAATGTGTTACTTACCAAACATCATATGGGTGAGAAATAACTTTTTGCACATCAAGGTAATTCACTCAAATACCTTAGAAATGTAACTACTTGTGGGGACATTATTCACTAGGATCTAGTGTTTGTGCTTACTTGTGTTTCTGATGAAGCTGGAAAAAATGCACTGATTGACATTTTTATTTTTATTGGTACATTAATGATAAAAGGACATTTTAAGAATATTTGTTATTAATTCTGAATTTTTTTTTGGTTTATTTGTTAGGGGCCAGTACAGGAAAACAATGACATTTGCATAAGCAGTGTCTGATGTACTGTAGACGTATTTATAGCCTGAACTAATTTCCAAACCAGCACCTTAATGGGTATAGATAGTGTAAGCAGTAATAAAATTACATGCTGAGAGGTAAAATCTTAAAATCCGTCCATCCATGTAGTAATCAAGAACAGGAAACCACTACCATCCCAAGAGAGCACACAGACAAAACATACCAACATATAAAACTGACAAAACACAAAACGTCAGAGCACTTAAAATTTACGGTAAGAGCGTATCTAGTCAGTCATGATTACAGTTCTGACCAAGATTTGATTGTTGTAGAGTGATTTAAAATCCTGAATCTTTAAAATGGCACAGGGTTTGACTGAGAATGCATTTTGTGCAAACAAAGTCTTGCAGTGTCAAATTCTGCAGTTTCCCTCTGTTGTAACTCGTGTTGGTGGCACTGCAGTTTAGTTTTGAACGTGTTTAAAAATGGGCGGAGCTAGGTGGTGGAGACATTTGAAAGTAAGTGCAAGGTCGTGGTTCTTTATGAAATTGTCAACCTCAGTGGTTTCCTGTCCAGAACTTGATACCCTGGTTGTATGGGGATGTTAGGAGTTTTATGATGGAGGATGATGCTTGAGACGGAGAGGTTATGCAGTATGATAAATGAGGCACATTCATTGTGTGATAAGAAACTGTACTAGTCTAGAAAAGAATGTTTGTGAATTTGCCTTAACAGCTTTAACAGCTCTACCCAACTTTTTAAAATTGCAGTTACAATAACAAAATCTATAATTACAGTTAGTATTGCATACTGAACAATTTCTAGATTAGATTTTTTTCTGTGTTTGATTGTATATTATTTGATTATTGTATTTATTATCGTATGTATAAAACTGCTTGTTCCAGGCTGAGGACTCAGCAGGAGCCATCAGTTCTGCAGAATCCGGCAGTGATGACGAGTACATACCTGATGGTGAAGCAAGTAGCGATGGCAGTTATGCCAGTGACAACGAGCAGAGCCATAATTTCAAGGACAATCTAGATCCGGATTCCTCTACACAGCAGAGTGTCCAGCAGGAGGACAGGACTGATGGCTGCTGCGACAATTCTGCCCCTGATGAAGAGCCCAAACGTCACCACAGCCCCAGCAGAAATTATTGTTACGTTTGTGGAAAAGCTCAAGCTAAAATTTCTCGTCACCTTTTCACACATAGAAAAGAAGAGCCTGACATCGCTAAAGTATTTGCACTACCCCGTAACTCCCGTTTGCGATACAAACTTCTGGATAAGTTACGGAACAGAGGAAATTACAAACACAATCAGGAGGTTTTGAAGACCAAGTGTGGTGATTTGAAAGTAAGTAGAAGAACACGAAACGTGTCCACAGATACTAAAACATTTGCACTGTGTCTGTATTGTAAACGTATGTATGCCCGTAAGGACATGTGGAGACATTTCCAAAGGTGTTCCTCGAAAAAGTCCTTAAGAACGCACGGTATGATTAAAGTCTTAACTTTGGTTGCACATGGAGAAGTATCAGGCTCCAAAGAAATCTCATCCTGTGTGAGTCAAATATTAAAAAACCTAAAGAAAGATGAGATTGCATCTGCAATTAAGAATGATCCCCATATATTGCAACTGGCAGAATACTGGTCACACTTGAACAAAAAAGAAAAAAAACGTGAAAGCGTCACTCACAGGCTGAGGCTCATGGGAAGACTTCTGTTGACATTAAGGAAGAAGTCAGTAAGTAGCTTTGAAGATGCAGTGAAGCCCGAGAACTTCAGCGTGCTCGTTGAAGCTGTCAGAGAGCTGGCTGCTTTCAACGAAGAAAAGAAGACCTGTGACAGACCAACTATCTTGATGCGTTTGGGAGGTTTGCTGAAGAAACTTAGTGAAATAAATTATGCCATTGCTTTAAAAGAGGATGCCGATAAACAGACAATGAAGGAAAAAGTGGCATTTATGAAGTTGTGTAAAAAAGAATGGGTCTATGTCCCACGAGCAAAATCAAAGATAAACAACCCGCCAACCATCCCATTCATACAGGATATGCAGCTTTTCTATCAGTACATGGAGACGACAGCAGCGTCTGCAGTCGAGAGTCTGACCTTGTATGAAAGCCCTCAGGTCTACCACGCCCTTATCAGTGTGACAGCGGCTCAGGTGTCAGTCTTGAACAAACATATGCCTGAAGTTTCAAGAGTAACACTCAAGTCATTCAATGAAAGGGATAAGACTGAGCTTCAGGAGGATGCTGCCGTGCACCAGTCACAGTTTGACCAAGTCTTTTCCAAGCACTTTGTGAAGATCAATGTTGTGAACAACAAGGGTGAACCAGTTGTCCTTACATTAACCCCTAAACTGCTCACTGCAATTACGCTGCTGATTAGCAAGAGAGATGCGTGTGGAGTTCATAAAACCAATCCCTTCTTGTTTGCAAGACCTATTGACGTATGTATGAGTTGCCTCTATGGACAACAGTGCGCTGGCATTTTTATTGCTCGGTGTGGTGCAAGCAATGCAGCAGGCCTCAGGTCTGCGTTTTTTCATAAGCACATTGCAAGATTTTTCCAGATTCTCAGCCTCGCAAATGATGAGCTCGAACTGCTAGCCAAA
>JAQLOL010000008.1:3607228-3618536 GCA_029783665.1 Naso thynnoides | reverse complement strand
AGAAAAGAAAAGCTCAGCACTTTCGAGGAATATTGAAATATGCAAGCAGTTGAAAAAAAGAGTGAATACTGTGAGTACCCGTCATGCAATAACTTACAGCTACAGAAAGCTAAATTTGTGTTTGTGTATTTCTCTGGACTTATATACATGTAAGTCTGTACTTTACCCGTGCCTCATCACACAGGAGGATGTAAACGCTTCAGGAAACGATGCATCTGCACCTGCTGATTCGGACACAACACCCCAGATTGTAAATGAATGCTTTGCCTGTGGAAAAAAACTGCAGAAAGACCATCAACTGTACCGGCCGAGCAGCTCATCAGAGGTTTTTTGCTCAGACTCATGCTTCTTTAAAGAGCACCCCGAAATCAAATCAGCCCCCAGAAAGTGCTCCAACTGTTTTCAGTAAGTCCAGGATATTTTTCTTCGTCTGCAAGTCACATCTCCTTCTTTTTTGTACGATGGTTTATCCTGGTTATTGTTTCTTATTTTAACTGTTTTTGTAGTGTATGGGAATTTGCATCAAAGAGACAAAGTGCGCTTGAGGGAAAGGGGAAGGAGTAACCGACACAGACCATTTCTAGAGAATGCAGACAATAGAAGGAAGAGAGAGGACGCGACTGTTCTACAGGAATCTAAAATTTAACATCAAAGACCCGAAAATTAGTATAATATGGCCTCTTTAAGGCATTTATTCACTATTTTCTGAAATGTATGCAACTCAGATTCTGAGAAGTTGGGACACTGTGTCAAACATAAGTGAGACAGAATTTGATAATTTGCTCATCCTTCTTTAAATCTACTCAATCAAAAACAGTAAAAAGACAGACAGAAACACAGTCAGTGTTTCTTCTCCTAAAATATTTGAGATCACCTGAGTGGTTGTGTTTTGCGGCAGCTTTTGCTAATGTTTATTGTGCAGTCCAAGTTGTGCAAACACTTCCTGGAGTTAAAGAGAGTAAGGTATTGTCAAATTGACGGTAAATGTCATCCTGCTCTTGTTCCCTCAGGATGATTCTGCGGCCACACAACATCATTCTGGCTCCGGTCAATGATTCTGGAACTATTGGGGACTTGTGCAGCAATGCCTGCCTCTCTTCTGTCAATTCCAAGTTGAGCATGGCTCCCTCAAAACCCCGGTGGGAATGCAGGATTTGCTCCAGGTTTTGCTTTGTAAGGAGAAAGGAAGCTTTCTTTTTCTAACTTTACTACACATTGTCATCTAATACTGTAATACTGATGCTCCTTTATCGTTGTCCAGTGCAAATACAGTCTGAACCAGAATGGCACGGTCCTTCAACTTTGCGGTGACGAGTGCTTTATCAGTTACCACAAAGACAACAACCTGCCCGTATTCACCTGCGACGTCTGCACCTCGGTCTGCCATGAAAAACACCTCGTGCTGAAGATGGAGGACAACCTGAAAAACATCTGCAGTGACGAATGTTTGGTCAAGTTTAAAGAAGTGAGGAAATAATTACTATTATAATAACTTCATTAGACCAGGACGGCTTTAACACTGTTCAAAGTGACACATTATTATAAGAGATTAAAGAGCATAGATTTTCTAATCCATTAATACAGTTAACATCCAAGCTGTGTGTGTGTGTGTACAGCAACCATCAGTCAGTCTGTTAAATCTCAATTGATTTCCTTTTATTTTGCACGACTTTGAATTTTATAACTGTTGGATGAAGCATGACAGTCTCATTTTCCAAAGCATGAGTAAAACTGGGAATGTTTCTTTAAAAGAAAAAAGCAAAATAAATTAGTAGTCTTTAAATAGTCACAGTTTTCACATTTTGGGTAATAAAATTGTAAATTCTTGTAATAACGCTTTTAATATTTGACAACATCAGAGTAAAGTCATTTCTGGTTTTGAGACACTCAAAGAGCAGCTTTTGCAGCAGTGCATTGTGTAAAATATGAAGTTCACAGATTTGAACATCAGTTTTGTGATAGAGTGGCTAAGTCCCCCCCACTTCAGAAAAAATAGAAACGGTAGTCAGTAATTTTTTGATCCTGTTTAAATTGTGTGGCCAATCTCAAATATGATGTTTGACAATTTAAAAGGAAATTTTGCAAGTCAAGAAAGTCGCAGTGAATCACACAACTGCTGAAGTATAAGACACACCCGAGTGTGACAAGTGACAAACATCATATTTGAGAATGAGGGCACAGTTTAAACGGGATTGAAAAATTATTTGTCTTTCTCCTTTGACCACTGTACGTATTTTTTCCAAAATAAGGTCCCCTTGGGTCGACCAGAGGGGGTGTGATTTAGACACTCTATTACCTGAACCTGACAGATCAGCAAAATGTCTGCCTTGCAGAAACCGTGTTGATGACTGATGCTGCTCTGTCGCATTCATTGTTTCTCTGCTGTTTTTTTTTTAACTTTGCAGAAAGTTAAGAGTTGTCAGCTTTGCCCCACGTGTCAGACGTCCCATCAGATGTGCGACATGGTTGAAAATAAAAATGAGGAGGGCAGGCTGGACTTCTACTGCAGCAACAGATGCATTATGGTTCACAAGGCTCAGTCTTTCCCTGCGTCAAGTACTACAAACTTTCTTTGCTTCCCTCATACCTTCTCAACTGCCTTGATTTGCGTAACTTGCATATTTTTGCACTAAATTAGAAAGCAGTTTATGAACTTAAGCAGCAGTTTACGAATAAAGAGTAACAGTTGGTTCAGTTTCTCTTCTTTCTTTAATAAATTTTAGAAAATATGAATGAGACTATAATTAGAAACTTTTCTTTGTGTTCCTGTCTCTTCATTGAGTTAGAGCTCATATGTTTTGCATACACACCGCTAATCCCACTTATCCCAGGTTTGAGATTTTGTGTCTCCAGCTTTAGAAAATCTCTCTCTGTAGACGAGAATTTTACCTATTTTCATCATGTCTTCACAGAAAAAAACGAAGAAACATTTGATGATGATGACATCAAAGAAGTGAAGCCGTCACTTCTAAATTTAGACTTTGTGAGTATCGTGTTGTGATGTGTTCTGTAATTATTGTACACACTAATTCAACACATGAATTGAAACCATATTCCTGTGGCTGAGAAGTAAAAACACTACAAATATTTTTTCTATCGATGAGTTGAAGTGTTTCAATGATACAAAGTAGAAGTACAACATCACAAACCAGTTACTCCTCACAGTTCTCCACACAGTCCTCACTTTGGTGCGGACTAATGGGGATCCGTAGTCAACAATAAACAATAAACTTCACTGTTATAAATGTTGCACAGCTAATTGTTTTTTTCTTCACTCCTCTTCTAGATAAAAGAAGAGCCCACTGATGAAGAATACAACCAGGATTTCTTCTCCATATTAAAAGAAGAGCTCAAGGATGAGCCCATTGTGACAAAGGTTGGAAACATTCAGTTTGTAGGAGATGAAAACTTTTTCTTCGTTTATAAGTGAACATAAATCATTTGTTATATGTTCACATTACCATGAGACAGATGTGTGAGATGATAATTGTTACGTTAAAAGTTCAGTGCAGTGCAAATATAAAAAATATTTTAAGGAAAGTGTACTTGAAGGTTGAGTCAGTGTTATTTGTTTATTGTTGTAAACTTGACATTCAAACTGGGTTTCTCCTCTCGGGCTCCACACCACCAGAAGTATTGTAGCGTGTACTTACACTGCTTGTGGGAAGTTATGTAGCAGTATTACATTTGTTATAATGCAAAAGTCAATGATTAAGCAAGCTAGCACAAGCTAACCGCTGGTGTTTGGCACCTACCCATCCAACAGCAAGCAGGCCGACTCTGTGTCGCTTTTCATCTCCAGCCGCTCCTTCAGTGCTTGAAAGCGAGTGAAAGCCAGTCTGAGATTCGTAGGGCCTGTGATTGTTCTGGAACAAACTTTGTCCGTTTGCAGTTTTTCTCACAAGGGCTATATTTCTGCTACGTTTGCCTCTGCGTTTTCTCCAGTCTGAATGGCTCCACTCTCAACCTCACCTGTGTGCTGTCATTGGCTGGGGAAAAAACACCCACCCAGAATCGCCTAGACTAAACCGAAACATCAAAATACAGGCAGACACACACAGTCAGCACCACACATCAAGGGGCCCATAAGTGATGACTGAGCTAGATTAATTTGGCACAAATCTATAGTTATTTTTTAAGAAAAACCTACTGACTCCACCATTAAAAGAGCTAAGTTATAATATAAAGTATAGTATTGCATTAAATGATATTATCTTATAAATTTCTAAAATTACATTTGTCCTGGATTGCTTTATTTGTACTGTACTTATCTGTTTTATGTGGGACACCCTCAAAAACGGGTTGGTACAACTCAAAGGGTTTATCCCATTTGAATAAAGTTTTGTATACAAGAATAAATGACTAATTAAGCTCATTGCTTTTTCCACTATTCAAGGAAAATACTCTGAAAATAGTTTCTGTTTGTGCCCCTCTGTTTAAACTATGATTGATTGGAATGTGTCTTAACACTTCACGTCAAAGGCCACTGACAGCTTCAGCGTCACTGTGCATCATATGACTGTTTTCTTTTTCCTTTTCTTTTCTCTTTTTTTTTGACAGGAGGACTTGAAGATCGACTCAGTGTTCTCTGTGAAAAGAGAGTCTGAGTCTGCAGCGCTGGCACCAGAGCCCACTCAAACAGATTTGAAGGCCTCCTGCTCCGACTGCAAAAAAGTCCTCATGGACGGAGAGACTGTTTATCAGAGAAAAGGCCGTGCAGATATCTTCTGCTCGACCTCCTGCCTTTTGAAATTTTACCAAGTGAAACAAACAAAGAAGTGCCACTTCTGTCTTCAGTGAGTCATATTGGTTTGATCCTTTTCTATTTAAATGGACTCAGTTAAACCCGTTTCTGCTGTATCTACACGTTGTTAATGTGATTGTGAACCTGAAGCTGAGATCGTCCTGTCTCGTCTCTCAGGGTGCTCACACAGACTCAGGACGTCCTCCAGGCGCCAGTGGATGCTGAGCAGACAATGAAAGATTTCTGCAGCCAGTCCTGCATTTCCTCCTTCAACTACAAGAGAATTGTGTCCACCAAAATACCCATCACGCCAGTTGCTTCTCAGTCACAATGCAGCATGTGCACCAGATATTGTATTGTAAGAGACAAGGAAACAAAGTCCAAAAGAAAAAATATGTATTGTCACAATGAAGAACAGAGCCTACAAAATTAATGATTTCACCCCGATACAAACATTTCAGCTCCTAGCCCTTTGTTTTCTGGGTTTATATACAATGAGCAGACTGAATTAAGTTTGACACGCTGTCCTTTGTCCCCCTGCAGAGCAAACATGAGGTCATACAGCAGGACGTGGTCCAGAAGATCTGCAGTGACTCATGTTTCCTCCGTTTCTGCAACATGAACAAGCTGTCCGTCTGTGAGAACTGTCGCTCCACCAGCAAAACGCCCATCATGCTCAGGATGAGAGGGGGCAGTAAAAGCCTCTGCAGTGCAGAGTGTCTGGACCAGCTCAAACAGGTAACAGAACCACAAAACATCTGTCAAATGTTGAAGATTGTTACTGGAAAGATGTTTTTGCAAGGAACTACTTTTAAAGGCTCATAGCTTTTTCTAGTCAAGTTTTGTTTATTTTTATGGGAACTAAAGAGACTTTTTAAGGTAAAAGAAAAAGACAAAATAGTATAAAGTGACAAAAAAAATAGGCTAGGCAAATAAAAATAGTTTGAGGACAAGACAAAGAAAAAAAAAAACCAAAAAAATCCTTTATTTTTGTAAAATCCTTCATGTTATCACTGCTCTTGTTGAGTGTCTTCAGGTTCCACAAGTTGCTTTGTTGGTGGGTCTGTTTATAACTTTGTGCTGTCTTTATTATTTTGCAGAAAAGCAACACACTTGAGCCGTGTGCCCTGTGCAGCACCCCTCGCCTGATGTCGGACATGGTTGAGAACAACAGTAAAGATGCTGTGGAGCTTTTCTGCACCAGCAGCTGTGTGATGGCGTCAAAGATCCAGGCTGTCAGCGCATCAGGTACTCAATTGTAGTGATGACAAGGCAACTGCTTTTTGTCTTTGTCCTTTTTTTTGTCTAAAATAAGTTTGCAGCTCATAATTGGTAATACAACATTAAGACTAAATATTATACAGATCTACATACACTAAATATCAACTCTTACTTTATAAGTACTTCTACCATTTGTCCAAATTTCTATCAGTAAACCTCTTTCTCTCGACAGGGATTGAGTTTCTTTGTGACCAGTGTGGTAAGACTACAGTCCCAGCATGCCACCTCGCCATGTCCGATTCCTCCATCAGGAACTTCTGCACTCTCACCTGTGCCATGGCTTTCAAGGTAATACAACCTGCAGCGTCAACGGTGTTCAGAAATCTGATTTCCCTGATGAACTACAATGTTTTGCTGCTTTAGGAAATTACCAAGACTTAAAAATAAAAATACATGACCTGTTTTTAGAAATGAACTTAATCAGTAAAAACCAACAGGGTTGAAGCTGAAAGACTCAGTTGCAAAGTATTAAAGGAGAAGTTTGTGTTTTTTGCACATTAAGCCTTATAATAATGATAATAATGATCATGTACGATGTTCTACAGCATTTTCTTGAACGGTGCAGTCCTGGCAGCAGGAGCTCATTGCTGATGTCACCACTGGCTAAAAAAACTGAAAACAACAAAGGAGCATGTGCATTCAGACAGTCCGTTAAAAAACACAAACACTCGTTTTAAAAGATGTTTTAAAAGAGCAGCTTGTCTTACATTGGGATTTTGGATGAATCTGCTAAATTCCCCTCAAGAAATGCACTTTTTCCCTGAACGAGACCAAAATAGAAGTGCTTAAGGTAACATATTACTCTACGTAGAAGGCTTCCTCTGTCACTCAACAGCTGTTAAAACGACAAAAAACAGGCCATACTGTTGCACTGTGTGACATGCTCCATTGCTGAAAAACCTCACTCTATTCTGTTACACAAAATGAAAGATGCCACATCTGCAAGTTTAAAAATTTTGCATGTTTTTGTTGTTTTGTGCCACAGGAGGCCCTTGCTGCCAGTCAGCCAAAAGCAGCTTCTGATCAAACCCAGTTTGATTTCAACAAACCACCAAAGAAACTGCCGTGCGCCCAGTGTCAGCGCATTTTAAAATTTTCACCCAAAGTTGTCCTGAAAAAGGTGTGTTGGTCTGTTTTTTGTTTTGTTTTGGGTTTTTTTCGATCAAATAAACAGCTCAAGCTTAAAACTATCCGGCTGTGTCACCTGACAGTCAAAGAAGAAGGGTTGCTGGAGATCTCATTAGCAAAGCTTGTAAATCTCATTCTTACGTTGGACAGTTTTGACATACCAGCTGAAAAACCTCCTTACTTTGTTGGTTAATAAATTGTTTAAAAATGTTGACGTATACGATGACCTTTATACAACCTGTTGTATGTGTGACTGTGTGTTTTTGTGCTCAGGGCAAAATGAACTTTGTGTGTAGCCTGGCCTGTTCTCAAGAGTTCAGGAGGGTCAACAACATCATGGGAAACTGTGAATATTGTAAAAATAAAAGGATCATCAGCGACGACAAGAGGGTGGATGGCAAAGACTGCTACTTCTGCAGTGACGGTAAGAGGAGACAGGAGCTGTTTGAGAAAACATCACAAAGGAGAGTTTGGTTGTGTCTGGTAAGAATGATAAAGTTGTGCATAATATTTTTGTGAGAGGAGTCCGAGTATCTGAAGGCACAGATAAGCTGGGGGCGATGAGGAGATTTCAGACTCCTCCTTTAATATAAACGAATCATCTGTTGAAGTCAAACTCAAATAGTCAAGAAAGAACAACAGAGGCTAATCCAACTAATTTTTCTATTTATCAGTTTGAAAACTGATAACAAGCACGACTTTTTCACCTAAATTTGTCGTTGCCAGCAGGATCTTGCACTGGGAAATCCCAATTGACCTTTCGCTAAGCCATGCCCCCCTTAGTTACTGTTGCTCCGTCCAACAAGTTTTCAGAGCTAGCATGGAGCTCACACTGTCAGGAAACTACACTCCCTGGAGAAATATTGTGTGATTTTTGGAAAAACAAAAAAGTGATTTCAGACAGAAGCAGACAGAAGGTCTGTAATGAGCCTTTGAATGATAAATACAGGAAGTCAAAGTGACTCAGCAGTTAAAACAGGTTAGTGTTGTGAATATAAAGCTACGTGCTAAAGCTACAGATCACAGGGCAGCCGCTTCAACTTGTGTTTCACTTCATTCATAAAACAAACAAGGACCCATTGACGTTAAAACTAAAGTTGGGCTTTTTGTTGGATTTGAGTGCGGGCTAAATGTTGCAAACTGTTGAGAGCTGCTATTTCCAGACTGCCACCATAGACTTTAGCTTAGCTGGCCAGGCTTACTAGCGCTCTTAAAAGCTATAAGTAATTCAAATTAAGCAGCTAATATCAACTAATAACAACATAACATGGCTTAAGTGTTTATTGAAGGGTTACCGAAGCACATGTAATGTTAGCTGTGCTCGTTAAACTGTGTTCAAAGGGGAATGAGGATGGGCGAACAGTTCTGCCCAGAGCATAACGTTACACTTTTCAGCGTTTGATTCTGGAAAGGTTAAGAATATAAATCTCCTTCAAACCTTGCCAGATAACAAGCATCACTTTCAAAAGTGCCCCAGACACAATATTTAACCACAACGAGCTCAAAATCCACAGAACCAGCCTGAAAATGCCAAAAATCTGAAGAGATTGCATGAGTTTCAGTGGTACACAGCTGTGTACTTGCCTTTCCTGGTCAGAGCTGGCAAATACTACACTCCGATTGGCCTACTGCATTAGAGGGCGGAGCCTAGCAAAAGGTCAATTGATTCTTTTAAAGACAGACAGGAGAGAAAGGAAGAGACACAGAGAGAGAAACAGGGAGAAAATAAGTTAATGCAATATGAAAAATCTATAAATCTATAAACCTCTGCTCTCTTCCCTCCGAGGCTGCAAGACGCTCTTTTGCCACGACCTGGAGGAGAAGTGGGGTGAACACTGTCACTCCTGTGCGTACTGTTTCTCCATCTCAAAGACGTTGGTGACAGCAAAGTATAAAGGCACAAAAAAAGAATTCTGCTCTGAAGACTGCAACTCAAAATACAAAACACTCTTCTGCCATGTAAGTACAGGTGGAAGTTTGGTCAAAGCACAAATGCAGCTGCCCATTCTGAAACATTTAGTGTTGAAGCTGCAAGTCTTCCTTTCCTGTATATTATTATTCTTAATCAGCAGATGATTGGATGATAAAATGAACTGTTACCCGTTTCTCTCCATGTTTCTCAGCTTGCCAAGTGTGACACCTGCGGCCATGAAGGGAAGCTGAGGCAGAAACTCGCGATGTTGAGAGACGTCAAACACTTCTGTGACCTGAAATGTCTCCTACATTTCTGCAACCAAAAGCTTCAGACGGCCACTGCAGGTGTGTGTTGTTGTTTGTGTGTTTGATGTGTATGTCTGACCTTTTTGTCCTTTTGGGTGCAGAAGTTTGTGACTGAAAAAATAAGCACTTTTTTCAGCCTTGTTGGATTCTAAGGAAAAACTAAGAAAAAAAAGTTGTTGATACTTTTATTTACTGTTTAAAATGTTTTGGGATCAGTCACTAAAAACTCCTGCTGACTGCTCTTTGTGTCTGCCCTCAGTCGCTTCACCCCCTGCGTCTGCAGGCACAGCCGAGTCGTCCCCAGTCATCACTAGCGTCATCTCGCTTGCTGAAGCTTTGGCGAGGCAGAACAGTGAATCTTCCATCCCTGCGCAGCCCGGTACACACACACACACACACACACACACACACTACATGCACAAACTGTAAGATACACAATCATTGTGAGAAATTTCCATGCTTGCTGTTGTTCAGCTTTGGATGTTTGTGTTTCTGACTCAAACTGTCCTCCTCACAGTCTTTGTTCCTGACATTCAGACGAAGGTTGTTGGACACGTAAGTTTACTGCATCATCTCAGTCCTCCTCTTACTTATTGTCCTATTGACTTTGTACAAGGTGTGGCAAAAACTAACTCATGTTCACTAATCACATGTTTGAATCACCCAAAATATAAACTAATTATCAATATCAGGATGTTTTTTGAGAATTTAAGATGTACATTGTATGCAGATCATTTGTAGTTTGCTGTTTTATTATTAGTTTTGTTAAAGATGTTGTCATCATTAATCTGCTCTTCAGGCGAGTGTTCAAACCGTCTGCAAGGAGCTGAAGAACAAATCCATGCTGTGCACCCCGTTAGTTCATAACAAAGGAGTCTCCTGTACGACACAGACTGTTGACACGGATGTTCAAACAGGTAAAATTCACTTCCTGGATTCTTAAATGCTCAAACAAATTAACTGTTTATCTATGTGATGACAGGTTGGGGGTCAGAAGAGCAGGACAGCGGTCTTGCAAAAGACGTAACACACTCAGCACTGTTTTCCAGGCTAAAGAGCTGTTCTTCTGTCTCTTTCTGTTTCGTGAAGACATTTTCTTCCCCAAGGAAAAAGCGCTTCCTGTTCCAGTGCCAGTTTATGTTCCTGTGCCCATGAACATGTACAGTCAGTACGCACCGAAGCCTGTGGTCCTTCCTGTGCCTGTACGTGAAACACCTCCGACACCTCTCATGAACCTTGTTTTATTGTGATCACACATAATGACAAAGATTAGAGTGAGAAACTGCAAGATAGATACTCTGATGCCTTCAGTTTGTGGATTTTTTTAACTGGTGTTTAGTTTGATCAAAGTTATGCTCCTAGGAAAAATCTGTACTTAAAAAAATTTACTTAAATCCGAAGCAAGTGTCTTCCTTCAATGTTCTCTAATTTGTTCCTGCATTCCTGCTACTATGATCTGACAGACACGAGCTAGCCAGCAAATTATAAATGCCCTAAAACTAATTGCATGTTGGTGTGGTTGAGATGAGGCAGCACAGACTCGAGGTGCCACTGTCACATTTTACAGACTCTGTCTTTCCCAAACTGTCCCTGCTGCAGGTTCCTGTACCCGTGTTTCTAACTGTGACGCCCAACAGCTCCGATGCAACAATGAAATCCGTGGACTTGATCCAAACCAATTCTGAAGGAGAGCGCGACCTCAAGTCTGAGATGGAGAAAAAGCAAGAGACAGAGGACAGACAGAAGGACAACACAGGACATGACATCAGTGCTCCAAAGGGTGAGACATTTGATAAGCATGAAGCGAAAGCAAGGAAGCGGGTATTAAATCATTCTTTTTAAACACTTATGTCGCTTCCACACCTAACCAAACGGACTCGGTTCGCTTGGGGGGCTGAAAGTTGCAACATTGTTGCATTTATCGCTTGTTTCGGT
>JAQLOL010000008.1:3597015-3607128 GCA_029783665.1 Naso thynnoides | reverse complement strand
AACAGTGTAATAGTGGTTGAAAAATGACACTGTGCTCTGACTCAACAGAGTGCACCACCAGCCGGCTCGAGCTGGAGCTGAGACGGACTAGTTTCCTCCGCTACAACTTTCCCTGCAACCATTTCGTCTCGGTTTAAACTGGACTTATAAGAGAGAGCGGCAACAAATGAAAGCGCAAGCCGGCGCAAACGGCTGCAGCGGATTTGCTTGCCAACGAGTCTCACGCTACAGCTAACGTTAGCTGGCTAGCTCATGTGCAAAAGTTATCGACTGCAACTTTTAAGAAATTGTGTGTAGTTTTGGCGCCATCTAGCAGTGAAATTGCGGATCTCGCTTAGGTCTTTTATTGCCACACATATGTGACTAAATTTGAAATAATGATTAAAACATTGCTCTTATTCTGCAGTGGAAGTCTATGGCGGCACCAGTACCGACTGATCGGTTATTTAGAAACTTTGCAGACTGGTCGAGGATCATTACATCTAAATGGCTTTTTGACTGCTTGGCCCCCCTCATTGCTGCTTGCAGCTATATTTTTAAAATATATTAGAATCATAGGATGGGTGTGTGTAAAATGATGAATGTTTGTCTAGTTGTTTTGCTCTGATGTGTTGTGTGAATTCAAGTGAGCGCTGATGAAATGTGACCTTCAAACTAAAGCTGGATGTGTCTGATTGGTGGCCCAGCTAACGCCGTTGCCTGTGCGTTGCGTTTCTCCCTTTTATTTTTAAGGAGCCTCAAACGGAGCCTCTTCTCGGTGAGAGAATCGTGTTCTGGCCTTTTCCTTTTTGCTTCCTTCTCCATGTTGGTGTCAGGGAAATGTAACGCTGTTTTGGCAAATAAGTTCCTCAATCAACTTGCTGGAGTGTGACAAGATTATCGTGGACAGTTTCAAAAAAAGGGTGTAAAGTATTTTGTAAACTGTCATGTTTTTGATGTGATGACTAAATCTGTTAAGCAAATTGAGCACCAGCGCATTAAAATAAGTTCTGAACACCCGGGACACTGCTGTCAATCTCAATGAACAAGAAGAAGTTGATTGAAGAACTAATTTGTCATGAAGTCAGTTAATTACCTGAAGTGGATCTGGCACCACAACTTGGAGCAAGCTGGCTCTCTGATCCAGACTTTCAGCAAATCAAATGACTGAGCTGTGTGCAAGCATCTTTTTTAACGTAGATTGTCAGTATATTCTGGTATAAGCGTGTTTTTTCTATGTGAGAGGATCAGATGGCTTAAAATTCATCAAGTAAACGCCACGTTAACCCGCTTTTTTGCGGTGAATGTTCTAAAACAAATGCAGAAACCCTCATATAGTCCCTGAAGTAAAAATAACGTTTGGAAAACATTCTTGTTGGTTTTCTTTGATGGATAGTTTAATATTAGTTTTTCAGACTTTGGTCATTGGAGGAGGAGCCCAGATATTCTGGTACCAAAAAAGTTGAGATGCTGTGAAAACAAATAAATCTAATAGTGATATATTACTAATCTGTTTTTGACATGAACTCGACTGAAAACAGGGCAAAGAAGAATTCTTCCACTCAGCCTGAGTTTTGTTAACACAGTCTCTTTGAAAAGTAACAAGTTCAAAGTATCTTGCAGGGATATAATTTACCTCAGTTGTAAGGATGTAGCTGTTGTTTATATAGCGTAGCCATGTTGGATAATGACGTTTTTCCATATTTTTTTTTACATGCGTTGATTACTTACAGAATATTTCGTGTGTACTCTCTCTGAGAGAAAACTGCAATGTGCGACACACTGACCATAGACACCTCAGCAAGCATGACAGCGTCACTTCTGGCACACGCAGGGAACACTGCGGCGACCATAAACAAGGCTTTAAGAGCTGCAGGCTGCAGAGAGCAGTGAGGCTAAAAACATGGCGTCAGTGGCGTTTTTCAAAACAGTTTGACATGTTGGGGCTTCAGGACACTTGGATTACTTCAGACGAACATTATGGAGACATTTTACAGTTTTATTAGGTTTTTTGTTTGAATCCTAGTCACCATTGACCACAGTTTTTTGGGATATGACTGCAAAACTTTTTTTCCTGTGAAGCTCCAGCTGCGTTTTGTGAGCTAAAAAACTTCGATAGGCAGGAGGATGAGTGGTATGACTGAATGACTGTATTTTTGGTGAACCTTCTCCTTAATTCACGGATGATTGCATTCTGTCTTAATTCATGTTTTCCACAGCATCCTAACTTGGTTGGAATCAGAGTTGTATGTTAGAGAATTATTTTAAAAACTTATTTGCCACGCTCAGTCAAGACTGCCATCTGTCTTTCAGGATTTTAGATACAGTTTTGAACCAGGTCGGGGTGCAAACTGCAAAAATTGTCCATCTTAATAAGCAATATAATCCAGTATTTACCATTTAAACCTTATGCTTCTTAAAACAAGTGAACATCTCAGCAGAGGAGGAAAGCCTCTTTGCACTTGCTTTAAGAAAATAAGATTTTAAACTTAAGTGTAAAGACTCGATGACCTGCTGAGGTTTCTGTGTATCTCTTCTGTATTGGTGTGTGTAACTGCAGCTGAGCAATGATATTAGAGAAAGTCACACTGGTGTCACGTGTGACTTTTTCTCACCCACGTTCGTGATTTCTCTGCTTCGTTCTTCTCACTTTCCTTCCTCGTTCTCCCTTTTTTTTTTTCTTTTTCTCTCTGCTAATAAATGGCTCAGATTTCACACTGCAGTTACTCATAAACAATCTGGTTATGATAACTGTGGAAATGTAGCTTCTCCACTTTATTTAATGTGCTGATTCAACTGTCTAAGCGCACACGTGCATATATCGTATTTCCTCTTCAGTGTAGTGATTAATGTGTGGGATGAATTACATGATTAATATCTGCTGTGTGTTTTGTGGGTATCTGTGCTGGTTTTGTGTTAAGGGCAGTAGTGATTAATCTGTGTGAATAGACTCTTTGACCTTCCACACTCGATTTAAACCTACTAATTTTCTCGAGAGTTGTTTCTAATCAACTACTGGCCCAAGCAGTCAGCAGGTGTGCTGTCAGTGTTTTTTGTGTCCGTCTGTTTGTCTCGTTTCTGTGCATTACATGTTTTGTGCTCATATTCCAGTTTTAGAAATAATGCCAAGCAGTAGATTAACATGTGACGTGACATGGAGACATCCTCAACCTGCTGGTTTTCATTTATTTCCAAATAGCTTGGGCGACTGTGGCTCTGTACCGCTACAGGCTAATGTCACCATATTAAGACTTAATGGTACCGTGTAAACCATCTACTTTTACTAGCATGCTAACATTTGTTAACTAGCACTAAACATAGCTGAGGCTCATGCCAATATCAATAGATTTGTAAATATTTCCTTGAAAAAATGGGTTATTGGACTATTCAAAATTTTAACTTTAGGATGAAGCTTGAAGAATCACTGTGCAGCAACATCTGGGGCTGGAAAATGACGCCAACCAGGAAGTGACAAAAACTGCAGTTCGTTGATTGGCCACTTGAGGTGGCATTCCCATAGAGCCCCATATTAAATTGCCCAACTTTACAGAAGAAATAAAAACTGTTTACAGCCTGAAACAAAAAACTATTTTGGTCTTTAAACCTAATATCCCTTTTATTGAACAACTCTACAATGTGCTTTTTCATAAAACTCACTCATTTAGCAGTTGAGCTGCAGTAATTACACGAATAACTGATAGATAGAAAATTATTTGCCAACTATTTTGATAATCGGTTAATTGTTTTAGTCATTTTTCAAATAAGAAATAACAAGAATTGCTGATTAAGCCTCCTAAATGTGCGGACTTCCTGCTTGTCTGTATTATTCCTGATAATAAATGAGGAGTGTTTGTGTTTCAGGCTGTTTAAAGAAATTTGGAGACGTCACATGGGGCTCTGGGGGAAACTTAGATGAGCGTTTTCAAACTGTTTTTTACATTTCTCGGAGTAAATAACTAATTGTGAAAACAATCGGCAGAATCAGTTTAATTGCTAATACAAATATTTGTTAGTTGCAGCCCGATGTAGCAGCCACTGGCTGCCTGCAGGGCATCACACAGACATTAGTAGCATTGTGTGTCCTCTCCACTCCACCCTCTTGTCCTGATACGCTCAAATTCGTACGTATCAAATTTAACGCTAAATGTTAAATCAGCAGGTCCTGCTCCTCTCCGTTCACTGTGTGTGTCTGCGTGTACAGCTGTT
Organism: Naso thynnoides; assembly: GCA_029783665.1. Lineage (NCBI taxonomy): Eukaryota > Metazoa > Chordata > Actinopteri > Acanthuriformes > Acanthuridae > Naso > Naso thynnoides. Next base: position 3,602,943 of record JAQLOL010000008.1, on the reverse strand, counting down.
GTTTGGGTGACCGTGTATCTTTGTTTGTTTGTGTATCCTTGTACAGTATGTTTGTGTATACGTTCACATAACTGTGTGTGTATGTGTGTGTGTGCGCGGATGTTCATAATGTACCTTTAAAGTGCCATGTATGTAAACGTGTGTTTATTGACAGAGGAGGTTGAGACGACAGCAGTTGCCCTTGATGTCGGTCGCCGTGACATGTTATGGATTTCCTCATAGATCTGAAAACACAGACGACACGCCGGAGAGGTCGTCTCTCTCTCTCTACCTCACCGTCTCTCCATCGATTTACTCTCTGTCTTCCTCTCCATCGCTCTTACTGCCTCTTATCCGACTCGCTCCATCTTCGTCTTAATTTGCTTTCCTCTTAATTGACTTAAAGTCTGTTGTGTTGGACTTTAATCTCACTTACGCTCTCTTTCAGTCTCCACTCCCTACTGTGCTTTTCTCTTGCCAGCACCAAGAGAATCAGACGCTTACTGGCATTTTTTCTCATCTATTTTTTACTTTCTCTTCCTCTCTTTATCTCCCTTACCAAAAGATTATTCACGATGATGCTTCTTGCTCACACACAAGCTGAAATTCAGTGAAATTTATTTTTATTTCTACTTACAAACTACTTTAAGTCAACACACATATTCTGATCTTTTTAACTGCAAAACAGGATCATCATTTTAGAATTTTCATTATTTTTCACGTGCCTTTCATTTCAGTTTGGTTGCAGATGATTCTTAGAGGATGTATTCTTGTTTCAATTTGGGTTCTTTTAGTTTTGTTTAAATTGTTTCAGTATGAGGTTTTTTTTAAAAATTATAATGTGGGGGTCTTGTCAAATTTAAGAATTTCAAATTTGGTTTTAAAATACAAACACAACACAGTGTGAAGGCAGTCTACTCACAGTCATGTCATCCAAAGTTTTCTTCTGATTTGCTCTTCTCATAATTCATCAGGTCCATCTTGGTCCTCCCTCTCCTCGTCTTCAGCTCTTACTCTTGAAACCAAGTGGATCTTGCCTCCTTTTACCTTCTTTTACACCTTTTCCACTGTCTCTCTCGCAGTGAAATGGAACACATATTTTTAAAAGATTACAACTCAATCGGCTCTGTTTCCTCTCAACCTCTTGCCCCACTAAGAAGGCAAAAAACAGCTCGTCTCTGTCATGTCACACAAGCTTCATCTTTAGTGTGTTATAAGTGCAATTACGAGCTTTAACCTGACGTGCCAGATGTTTGGTACACAGAACTAACTCGAAAGTTGTCATAGAAGCTGTTTAGAAAAGGGCAAGCTTTTAAAAAAAATACTTGGTAGGTGATTGTCTATTAGAGGCTAACTTCTACCAATTAGACCAACAAACCTTGTAATGTGGTGGGAGAGCGCTGCCAGCAGAGGCAGTTGGGAAAAATGTGAAAACATCTTTTCATAAGCGAACCCTGCTGTCCGTTGCTTTTCTTTCCATGAAATAAATACTCTCCAGTTCTGATAGAACTGATGCTATAGCAGCAGCTATGTTGGTCTCTTTTGGAACCACGGTCGTCTCTCGCTGGTCGTCAACACGCCCGCAGCTGCATGCAGCGCCTTAGAGGACACTGACTGGTCTGAAAAGCGCATAGCTTAGAGAGGGTGAGATGGATTTGTGTGATCACGCGCTGACATGGTCTCGCAAATCCAGCTGCCTCGCAAGGTAACACACGTGTGTTTATCTGTTGCGGTGTCTGTTTTTGATGAGTAACTTTGAAAAGCTCAGCTGCTGTGACATTGCGTGTGCGGCCACAATTTGACACATCTTCTGTGTGTATGTGTGTGTGTGTGTGTGTGTGTGTGTTTGTGTGTGAGTGCAGGTGGTCCATGAGGCTTACACCAGGTTCACTGAGGAGTCCCTGACGCAGTCTGTGTGTGAGAAGACCACAGAGAGCACAGAGGTCACAATCAAGGTCAGTGAAGGAGCACACAGAGGCAAAAAAGGGAGACGAACATAAATATATTCTCATTAAAATGTTATAATAGAGCTTCAGCTGAGTAATGTCGAAAAAACTGATCATAACCAGGGTTGGGAAGGTTACTTTGGAAATGCAGTAGGCTATAGATGACCATCTACTTAAAATGTAGTAAGTAATGTGACTATTTTCAATGACTATATCAAAGTAATGTAACTTAGGATACATAGGATTACTTTTTGATTACTTTTTAAAATGTCTTCGAATGTTTTCAATTGTTAACGATGTTCAAATTTTTAAACCAGGCAGTGTTTAACCTCACAGCACTGCTCGACATGAGCGGCATGGCGTGGCAGGCAGGATGTAGGCAGTGTCTCGCCACTTCATTTAATATGACTGCTTGCAGTTACTGTTGAGGCTACGTACCTGCAGATGTTTCCTCAGGTTTGACATGAAAACTCCCCTGTTATATTCAAGCTCTTTTCTGATTTCTTAAGAAAATGTCTGGAAACATTTTACATAAAGCATCCATTGATGATATGTTATGAACATACTTATATTGTATTACAGTGCACCTACAGTGCTGTTTAATTAGTTGTATAACCACATATAATGCATCATAAGTGTGTTTGTAATGTGTTATGATGCATTGTGGAGACAGGCTTCACAGAAAGTGTTACCAAATGTTTTTTTTTTTAATTTCCAGCTCTGAAACACGTTTTTATCTGTAGACATGGCGGTAACTCTCAGACAGGTCGCAGATGTGGGGAGCTGCAGATTCAAACAAGCAAACAGATCAAAAGCGTCGGAGCAGCATCAAATTTTACTAAACGGCCTTGACTGAAAAACGGCAAAAGAAGGCACTGTGTTCGTCAAAAACATGCCAAGCAAAAAAAATGAATGTTAGTCAACACATAGCCTAAGATTTTTACAGAAAATATTAAGATGTAACCTCCTTTGTGATCCTTGACATTTTCACAAGTAACTGTGATTTAATTACACATTCTTTCTAAGTAACTGTAACAGATTTCAGTTACATTTTTTGTTATTAAACTGCTTACTACTAATTTTCTTACATGTAACTAGTTACTCCCCAACACTCATTATAAAGAACCTTTGTACTGTCAGGGAAGTTTTTCCTTTAAAAGTGATTATAAAGTGTTTTAAATTGCTTTGCAGAAGGTACATGCTCTATAATGTCAAGTCAATGCAAAGTTTAATTAAAAAGCAATCAACCTTACACACTCCACTAGGTAGGCGAATAGATTGGATTGAATGTAAAAGAAAGGACCTTTTGTGAAACGGAAAAAAAGGAGAGTAAAGTCAGTAAAGTGGTGAAGGAGTTCTTTGATCTGTTTGATGAGAACTTCTGCAGGCAGCACCTGACATCATCTAACATGAAGGATCTGAATTTATTTATTGATTGATGTGTCAAAATTATGAATGCGTCTAGATTATAAAATGCACTAAATTTGGACTGAAACACAACAACTGCTCAAGTATGAGCTACACACTGTTGGGACACACAGTCAGTCCAAATGATGAAATATTTGCTTTCATGTTTAACAGAAAAGGCAGATGATGCATTTCATCCAAAAACCTACATTTGAAGTTCTGTGTCTTTAGCGAAAATAAAAAATTAAATTCATTCCTGCAGATTTTAGAGGATGTAAAGAGAATAAGCAGCGCTGGCTTCATGTCGGTTGAAGGTAAATCTATAAATGTGGACCCGGAAACATGCTTGTGAATTATTCATGTTGTTTTCTCACTGACCTCAATCTCAAAACCCCTTCTCTCTCCTTCTCTTCTGCCTTCTATACACCTTCACTACTCTCACCTCGTTCGTCTTCTTTGTCTCGTCTGTTTTCTTCTCCATGCCTTTTGTTATTTCACATTCCCCGTGCCTTTTATCTCCTTTGGTCGACACCCTTTCATCTCTCCTCTCCTCTGCCTCCTCTTCTCTCTTCCTCTGCAGGGCCTCGAGGTGTCCAAACCAGGCCGTTACCAGGCTCTCACCTCAGAAAATTTTCTGGAGATGAGCGACTCTGGGGTGGAGTTTTCCAACTCTGTTTTGCCACTGGACAGCGACACTGATGTTGCAACAAACTACGCTTCGCACAAGCCCCTCCTGAATGCCGTTTCTCCAACAGCTGTGACCGAAGGGATTCACTCCGACAGCATGGAAGCCACCTTGGCCCCGCACGGCGACCTGAGTGCCAGCCGGACACCCGACTCTGTCATGAGTGCCAGTCCTGCCTCTCAACCTCGCTCACTTGCAGCCGCCACCCCTGACGGCAGTCTGTGTGGTGCTGCATCACCGGGGGCGGCCTCCAGGGGCACTGCAGGGTCGGATTTAGCCGCGGCGGAGGCAGGGGCTGAGAGCGGAGAAGCTGGGCAGAAAGAGGAAGCTGCTCAGAGCACCTGAGAGGAGACACAAGGGTGAATTTTAAATCTTATGGTCCTTTTACAGTAACGACATCCAAAACCATCTGGCTCTGTGTTTCCGGTAACATTTTCATATCCAAACACCACCAAGTCCTCCATCACTGCAACAACACCACAGACAACATATTCATCCTCGGATGCGGATGTCAGTTTAGCCTTGAAGAAAATATTAAAAAGGCGGCCGCACCAAGTCACGACACAAAATTCAATGCACTAAATGAGATGCAAAAAAATAAGACCAGTCTGTATCAAAAAAAAGAAGCAAAGCAATTCTGTGCATATGGAAAATGCATGCATTTAAATGAAACATTAAAGTAGATATCATAGTTTCTGGTCAACACACTGACATTAGAGTAGACTGACTGCATGCGTTCGTCAACGGGCCAAAAAGGCACCGGCTCAAATAGAAGTTATGATGATGTGAAAAGAGTAAAAACACCCAGCACTTTTCAAAAACACCTAAATGGGTTCAAATGAGTTTCACTCCTGTCGACAGGCTGTCAGAAAAAGTTACAGGAGTTTGACAGTTTGACAGGTAGAGTCAGAATGCTCAAAGGAGACGTTGTTTTCTAAGACCAAGGCTTCTAACAACAACAACGGCAGCAAAGAGCTCCTCCTGGATTGAGGCGAATCTCAATGTGTTGCCTCTGACAGCACTTTTGTCTGCTCTCTTACGGCATCAGACAAACACGCCGATGATTGCATTTCATCCCACCCACGCACAGACGCTATTATTAACAGTACAAGTATGTCAGAAAGCGTCCCCGCCATGGACAGAATTGCTTGTCTCAGCACTCGTTCACCGCCATCCATAAGATGCGTTCTTTCCAAAAAACCTGCAAACTGAAACAAGCTCCGCAGACTGAACACCACCTCTGCTCTGCGAGTGCCATTGATTGTTTTCTTTCTCTTTACTCTTGGGTGTCAAACCTGCCACATTTGAAGGCGTTATCTAAAGAGGCCCACCAAAACGTCCACCGCATCTCACTCCTGCTAATGATGCATTTCAGAGAAAGCACCCACAGGAACGACAGCTAACTGGAGACACTCAGCACAACTGTTTTAATTTGATCCCTGGTCCTGTCAGAGCAAAACAAAATTTGACGAATAATGTTCAACACGTCCGCGCCTTTTGAACAGCTCCTGAGAACATAATTGGATTCTTGGTCTCTTCACAGAAGGAAAGGACTCTCACGGACACCAAAGAGTGACGAGTGGTGATAAAAGAGATGACAGAGATGGAATAGGGTTCTATTCAAGGAACAGATAAATGACTTGCATGATTTAAAGCCTCCTATTTTCATCTCAGCAGCCATCCACGGGGCTGTGATTATTGAAGCCCGGTTGTTTGCTAAAATGAAGTGACTGGAAAGCGGATCAATCTGTGATAACGACGCAGCCCACAGCCCCAGCAAATGAGACTGAATAGTCGCATCATGAGAGGTGTGTGTGGGTGTATGTGTGTGTGTGTGTAGGGGGGTTTATACAAAGCAACCAACAATATTAGACTTTCAAGGCACAGAGACACGATTCCTTTCAGTCCATT
>JAQLOL010000008.1:3565032-3577658 GCA_029783665.1 Naso thynnoides | reverse complement strand
TGTCGGTGACCAGAGGGCAAAATTCAGGAAGATTAATGAAATGTTTCAGGTCAGGCTGCCACAGCAGGAGTCCACACAGGGCCATTAAACTTCCTCAGATGTTTCACTGCAGCCACCTTCACTATTTTAGCCTCCGGGCCACTTTTTCAGAACAGAACAAACCCTTTAATAAACAATTAGTTTGTAGTTTATTTAGCCGAGAAAGTTCCGACATCCAAAGACATAAATCAGTGCTCGGCTGGTGTTTTCCCTCCTCAGCCGTGAAATGTTTCAGCGCAGCTTTCCTGGGCGGCAGCAGCTGTCGAGGAGTGGGCGTGTGACGTTTCAAGACAATTAAACGGCAGAAAATGTGTCGGCAGCAGCAGACTCGTGTTGTTGCTGCTGATGAGAGATGCTCTCGAGACGATAATCAAATGTTTCAAAGCACTTCAGCGGAAGCAGCTGCTGGGTTTGAATGTGAACTGTGGGACGACGGTGTTTTATGTTGTCTGAGTGCCGGCTTTCAGTGTGTCTGCCGCTGGAATGGGAGGACTCATTACAAGTGTAGTCATGAAGTATCATCCCCTAAAGTAACACGATGAACAGAGTCACAAAATGATCCCTTTGTCTCTCACTGGTGGGTTACATGTTGATATAACAGGTGATTTTAAGGTCTCCTCTCCACCTTCGTAAAGTGGAACTCTCAGGCCAGCGGGCGCACGCTTGTCGCTGGTGAAATGGGCCCAACTCAACATGTACATATCTGTTTACTCAGGTGCTGTTTGAATAGAATAAAATCAAAGTGTAGAACTTCAAGTTCTTCTCTGAAGCACCTTTTCTATTGTTCACTTCAAAAGTTTCCCTTTGTTTGCCTCACAGTCTTTTTGTGTTTCCAAAAGAGCATTTTTTAGCAGTCTGCCTTGTGCACCACTTGTATAATCTCTGTAATAGCTCTGACTCAGAGCTGTTCAGGTGCTGTTAGTGTTAAATGGAGACTTTGTGTTTTATAAAAAGGGGGGTCTACCGGTTTTTTACTTTGGTTACTCCACTGTGCAAACCCGCAGGTTTAAAGTGGGAGAAAATGTAGAAAACTTGTGCAGTCATCGCTCTCTGCCGCGTTTGAATTCAGCATCTCACTTCTTCACCGCGCTGTAAGGAGGAGGTTCATCCTCGCCACGTGTTGCCTTCAAGTCCTCATGGACCTTTTTGGATGAGTCCTTAAGACGGAGGTAGCTGATGACTGCACAGAGGTTGATGTGGTCCCATTTCTCAGATGAGTTGACTTGCAATTTTCAATTGTCCAAAACACAAATACCACAAAAATTACTGACCTCTAACTTCCTGCATAATCACTCAAAGAGTTAATCTGCATGTACATTAGGCTTGGGACGATAGTATCAAATATTGCAATATTTGCTGGTATTTGTGATATTTTTCCACAGCGTCAAACAGCTCTCACGGCGTCTTCGGGCTTTTATTTTGAAAAGAAAATGCACGCTAAGCTGCCATATTGCTATTTGACTCATCAATCACCCCTCTGTTTCATCGGTATCATTGAATAATGTGAGGTTACATCCTCTCACTGCAGTAATACAATATCAGTTTTATAGTTTGCATATGGATTTAACATAATAGCTCTAAATTATACAGATTTTTAAGGAGCTGTTTGATCCTGTTGAGCAGTGTGTGTTCATGCATGTTCGGTTTGATTTTTCTATCGATTTTCAGTCGGTTGTATTTTGGTTGCATGTTTGCATTCTCATCTGCCAGTGAAGATGTAAATGTTGCATTTTCTTCTTGTCTGTTAGACTTTGTTGTTTTAGATGCCTGTTCGTCTTCCACCATTCCCACATCACACAGTTGATACGGTGTAAAGCAAGATGTGCTCACAGGCGCAGCTTCTGTTTCTAGTCTTGAATTAACAAGAAGGTGAAATTTTCAGTGGGACACAAACTGTGACTACAACAAGAAAACTATGACACCTCGGAGACAAAATGTAGAAAAAGCAATATTCAGTGCGAATTAATTCATCGCTGTGACTCAAAATGAAATTTTAAAAAACGCAGAGTCATGTCACTTTTTCGTCCGTGCAGATCTACAGGTGTTCCTTCAGACAAAACTGAGGGAAACGGTGGCACTGTGACCATCAGATGATTGAACGGATAATCCCCCTTTTGGATAAATAATAACTGAATTAATTTATGAAGCAAAAAGGCCAAACGTGCAGATTCCAGCTTCTCAAAGAGGAGTTTGTGTTTTGAGCTGTTTGTTAATGATTTCATCTCTGGCACAATTTTCCGACATTAATAGACTTAATTATGCCACTTGATCAAATAAAAGACAGATTATATGATAATGAAGAGAACTGGTGGGTGCAGCCCGGGTTCACAGATATGATTTATCGTTGCCAAACGACCTTGATGCAACTCATAGAAGTTCAGAATACAAATCAAAAAGCAATAAAAGGACATTCTGCGTTTAATTGAAACATTTGTCTTATTGTTGAAGCAGGAGAAAACTGAAACCCATAACGACAAAATAATCAGGCAGCTGTTCATTTCATTCATGTCCAGTGCCAGTAAAGCTTCCCTGCTGTATTAATGAACTACTGTTCTGTAATTGTGGTCAGGAAACAAACACTGGCGGTCATCAGTCAACCACATTTGATGGTTTGTGTTTCCTCAAAGACAAATGACTCTCTTGTAACATCTTTCAAGGCTCTGAAAGATTAAATCAACTTTGTGGCCAATGTTTCTGGTCATTCTGCTGCTGTTGTCACCTCGTCGTTTCGTTGTTTTAGTGTGTTTGTGCCGTCTGCTAAACGTACAGCGAAGTTAAGCTGTAACTTCTTTCATGAGTTAATTATTCTGTTTTCTCTAAAGTGAAGCTCCGTAAGAAAAGAGTTCAGATATGTACATAATCAAAAGGATTGTTTTGTAAATCAGAGCATATTTCACGAGTCAGTTTCTGTGAGTTCGTTAGACTGGCTTCACTTTTCTTCACAGTTTGACTTTGTTGCTTTGTTTGTGCAGAATTAAACCAACTGTCATAACTCTCTGAGATACCATCAGCATCAAAGTTATCAGGAGGAAATAAAGAATATTTTGGAAATATTCCTTTTTGCACAGTTTATCTTGGTTTATCCTCACAGCTGCACTTTTCTTTGTCGCCAAAGCAGATCTCCAGAGACGCTGTGATCTCAAACACATCTCATTTATTATAGATTCTCCTTTCTCAGACTGATGGGTGGCCAATGCCTTTTCATTCCTGGAAGTCTTTCCCAGGACACTCCAGGGTGATACGCGAAGAAGCTTTAAAGCGTCGTGGTGAAATATACACTGATAGAGTCAGTGTGCGATTTGTGAAAAAAACTGATATTTTGAGTAATGTCTTCTGTTTTGAAATTTAACATTAAATAGATTTTTTTCTTTACTTGGGGAAAGAGAAAACTTGTCTCCAACACAGTAAAATTATGCAACAATAATTATATATATATATATACACACTCAAACATGCACCGTGATCACACAGTGTTAGAGGAAATTCAAATTAAATCGACTTGGTCCAGAGGCAAAGTGGACTTAAAGCACCCGCTTACACCCGTGTGGGTTCCAGTGATGCTGGCTGCTGGTTTTGTCGTTATTCGTCCAACCATCAAGGCTATTAGTGACTTTTTCCTGTCTATTTTTCACTACCAAAAAAATGACGAAATGCTGTTGCCATTGTTGGTAATCACTTTACATCACTGCTAGCAAACTTAAGTTGTAAGCTAATTGTTATTGTTTAATGACAGCTAACTTGACGCTAGCAGGAACAAATTATGGAACTGGATTTTGTGTTTCATTCCCGAGCATGAAGCGCGTCGCTACCGCAGCAGTTTGAGAATTCGATCCACTCGCATTTCGGATCCTTAATGTCTTTTTAAAATTGCCTGTATTATTATCAACTTGTAGTCTGACCAGAAGTGGAGATAAGACGTATGCCCACCGGGGATAAAAAATGAATGACCACGGGGGGGGGTGTATCAAAAGCAGAGAGGGGACCCTAGCCAGAACTCTGCATATCGTTATATTAATAAATAGTCTGTCTATTGCACTATATTGTACACTTATTTCTGTAAGAATATTTTTTTCTTCCACCACTACCTGAATTCCAAATAACGTAGGTGCCTACATGTTGTAGGTCCCTTGACTAGCCTGTTATTTTCTAGTGAGGCACATTTTTATGTTTATATAATAGTGTTCTTTATGCCACCACAAAATGATCACTGGCTCCGTCTCGGCCACCACACTGAAAATTTCCTGCCTCCGCCTCTGGACTGATGAAACATTGATTTTAGAAAAATTCACATTTGTTTCCTTCAAGTCTTCATTGTTGTTGAAACTCGTGTGATATGTTGTTTTCTGTTGTTGTCTTTGAAATAATCACAGCAGAGTGAGTCAACAAGCAAAGACAACACCGTCAGACTTTAAGCCCATTATCTGCCATCTTTTATTTTCAACCTCGTAATGAATTTGTCTTATCTGGTGTCTCCATGCATGAAGTTACATTAATTCACAGAATTACAGCTCACAGCATTTCTTGTTTGATAGTTTTACAGAAAAGACAACATGAGCAGATTTATGCGCTTCTGATAAATTGGCTCATGCTGACACACGAGCACAGATGCACATGGATATTTGTAGATTATGACCTGTTTTACATATGAGCCCCATGAACTGAATAAATTATTTAAGATAATGAGACCGAGAGAAACTCTTTGTAAATGAAAGTTGTCATGAACGCTGTTAAAGGAGCATCCCAGTCTATTTTTGACTTCTCAGATTAGAGGAGATCTTCTACAAATGTCAAAATTTGACCATGTGTACACTTTAGTAGATCTCAGACTGCATTTTTAAACTTAATTCCCTGCCATTCATGTTGAAACAGTGCACAGAAACACTGTAGGCCAGGTGAAAGTTGCTGGGTACAGGTAAGTCACCCTAAAGAGAAAGTCTGTTTATTTGCCCAAAAATCTCTGAGTGAGAGAGAGAGAGAGAGAGGAGCCGTGGAGACAAAAGTTATTACACCTGGAAAAATAGTTCCTTACAAGTGCTGTCCCCTAGCTCGAATATTAGTGTGAAGAAGGATTTTTTTGCAAATGTTCCCTTAAACTGATGTTGTCACGCATTTTCAGGTACTTTCTGTGCCATTTATTGAATCTGAACAAAATGGAAACAAACACAATATCTCATATTTTGGGGAAAATAGTTGGGGTTTATGTGACCCAAGTGGCCAGAAATAAGAAAATATAGCAACAGGTTTTCATAAAACAATAGACAGAAAATGCAGCTTTGTCACTGATGTCTTAGTTTTTAAAATGCGTGTTGCCTCGACTCCTCTCTCCTTGTGTTTTTTATCCTTGCTGCCTTTGCTTGCATCTCAGGTAGGATGGACCATGAGGAGAGGGGGCAAGGAGAGGAATGTAGGATGTACAAACTGAAGCGGGGCTTGTGAGCAGAAACATGTGAAACACAAGAGTTGATTGCATCATTTTTGCTGTTGATGATAAATGTGAAAATAAAAACACATATATTCCAAAACTGAAGAGGAGGCTTAAAATAACCAAAGATTTCTTAGTTTCGTAGTCCTTCAGCAGTATTTCTTAGTCAGTTAGTACTGCTTGTAAAGTTACAGTATCTCATTTAAGAGTAAAATTACACACACACACTCACACACAAACACAGACAGAATTTGAAATCATCCTATGGAGCATATTTGTCAGACACAGAGGCGACCGTGAGATTACGGAGCTGATATGCCCGCTGCTTTGTCCTGCAACGGTGGAGAGAGACAATTACATTTGTCCGAACTGTTTCCATAGCAACATTCCTTTCTCTCCTCTTTTTATACTTTTATTTTGGGGGTGGGAGTGGGTGGGGGTAAATGGAGGGGCTGCAAGAAGCCACTCGGCATTCCGTCCTGTAATAACAACCAGCACCTTCTTTCCCCTGATGATGTATGGACTGAGACGGAGCGAGGGCGAAAAGCTGGTTCTGTTCATTTGAAACTGAGGTGTGCATGTGTGTGTGTGTGTGTGTGTGGGGTTACGGATACACAGGGACACACACCAGTAATATGTGAGGGCGTTTTCATCTCGTCTTGACGCTGGTAAAGGGAGATGTTACAGGGAGATGAAAGCAGAGGGCTGAAAAACTGTACAGTCCATATTCCTCCTCACCCAGCAGCTCTCACGCTCTCACATATACACACGCGTTTGTATTGCTGTACTTGTGAGGACACTTGTTGCCATAATGCATTTTCCAGCCCCTTACCCTAACTCTAACCATCAAAACTAAGTGCCTGACCCTTACCCTAACTTTAACCTAAATTTAATTCTAACCCTCAAATTGAGTTTCAACCCTCATAAAGCCTGGCAACTAAGTAACCAGCAAAAATGTCCTAACTTCCAAAAATGGCCTCACTCTGTTGGTTAAAAACTTGCACTGGTCCTCACTGAGGTGCAAGTATAAGAACACACACACATACACACGCACTGGGTCATTTTTTTCTCTATCTGTCATCAGAGCACTGCAGCAATAAGCCAGCTCTCCTGATTCTGGATTACATGTAATGGTCAGATGGAAAAAGTATCTTAACTGTGACTCTGAATCTATATGAATCCAGCTCCTGGACATCAGTGTGTCAGCTATAGCTATGTAATTAATAATCCGGTGTGGGCAGATAGCGTATTTTGTTTCAAGAAATCATTCAAACTCCAGCAAAATTAAACATAACTTGGAAAAAGTGGGATTTTTACAACGTTTCATGCAGATAAAACAAGAAATTGGATTCCTCTAATACTAAGAAGACCCGCTTAAAATTAAACTGTGTGATGTTGGGAAATACACACACAGGACTTCAAGTGTAATTTTTTTTCTGCAAAACACTTTGTGATTCATCTTGTTATTGCATCGACTGCAAAGACTTCATCAGTGCCTTGGCAACCAGCTGCTGCCTTGGAGCACCTTCACCTCCCTTCCTCTTGTGTGTGTATGTGTGTGTGTGTGATGGTTTGCAGGTGTGCCGGAGTCAGGGCGGAGCCTCCAGCTGCACCTCATCACTGTAATCAAGAAGGTTTCTAAAAATCAGCTCCGCCATCTCCACACGCTCCAGTTTCGTTTTTGAATGTTTGCTGGTTATTTTTTCCCCTTTGCTCTGCTCTCTGTTGCGTGACCATCCTTTTTCCTCATGTTCTCTCCTTCACCTGCTCTGGTCTAAAGCTCTGTCACAATCCCTGTCATTTAGCCCTGGATTCACTCACCCAGTTCCTCTGAAGATCTCTCGGGACTTGCTTCTTTCAGCCCTGCTCTCCTATAATCATATTCCTTCCCCCGGCTCTCAGCTTACAGCTGGCTCTCTGCTTCTGCATCTGGATTAAAGCTGCAGGAATTCTCTAGTGATTACGTTTTCAAAATTTTAAAGAGAATGGTCAGGATTGTCACAGCACTGGCTGAAAATCTCCACACTTTTATTTTCTTGTAGTGGTCAAACTTTCCTTTCCTTTCCATTAACTCAGTTACATCTTTATTTCGATCCGTCTTGCTTTTAAAATTCCTACTTCATTTAAAATGACACGCTGCCAGAAACTAATAATAACATTAGCAGGATTAGTTTTTCTGGCTTGCCCCTTGAGTCACAGAAAGCATTTTAAGACTTCTCACCGGCAAACGTTATGATGAATGAACCGATCTTTATGTGTAAAGTTTCCCCTTAAAAAACAGCACTTAGATCACATGACTGAGACTGCAGCTCAGCAGACGGAGTGAAAATGGGTGAATTTCTTTTTGTTTAAAACCAAAAAGAAACAGAGAACATGCTAAAAATGCCAAACTGGTGTTGTATCCTCGTGGCCCAGCAGGGGGCAGTGTCGGCCCGGCACAGTCCAGCAGACACCCAGCGAGGAGAGCAGGCAGACAGCGGAGGGTGAACACAGCCAAACGAATGTGCGGAGCCACTCCCTGCACATTACACCCAGAATGGAAATCATACGTTTTCATTATTACTCTCAGAGAGCGGAGCTAATGTTAGTTTAAATGCAGGTGAGTGTGAGCAGAGACAGCAGAGGTGTGTGTGCGTGCGTGCGTGTGTGTGTGTGTGGGTGTGTGTGTGGGTGGGTGATGATTCTACTGGATCAGTTCAACTTATTGGCAGCTTCTCCTTATGCAAATCATCTCACACTGCACCGGAGTTCACCTGTAGGTCTTCACTTGCTCATACCTGTGTTATTGTATTTTGAAATGTGTGTGTGTGTGTGTGTGTGTGTGTGTTGCAGTCATACTTGTGGCCAAGCTCTAATAGGATCTCAGGAGCAGCTGTCGATTGTCTCACTTTCACATTTTGCTCTCCTCTGCTCTCTTTTTGTCTCCTCTCCTTTCATCTTCTGTCCTCATTCCTGCAATCCTGTTGGCTCCTCTCATCTCTCTCCTCTCTTCTGTTTCATCTCTTTTTATAGTCTCCTCCCTCCTTTCATCTCACCACCTCTCCTCTCCTTTATGACCACTCCTATTGTTTCTCCTCTTTCTCCTGCTTTTTTTTCTTCCTCGTTCTTCTCTCGTCCTCTTTTCTCCTTCTTTCCTCTGCTTCCTCCTTCCCTTTCTGTCTCAACTCATCTCCCCTCATCTTTCCTAGTTTCCACCTCCCTGTTTGTCTCCTCTCTCCTCCTTATCTTCCTTCCCAAAAATTGTCTGTGAGGAGAAAATGAGAGTAGAGAGGGTCAAAATAATCTCTTCATAATCTTTTCTCTCATTTCCTTCTTTCCTTTTCGTCTCTCTTCTCCTCTCCTTGTTTCTTGTCTCCTCTCCTTTTGTCTTTTAGTTTATACTCATCTCCTTGTTTACCTTTTTCTCTCTTTGTTTCCTTCTTGTCTCCTCTTTTTATCTCATCATATGTTCTTTTCTCTCCTCTCTTGCTGTCTCCTCTACTTCTTTCCTTTCTCCTCCTCTCTTGTCCTTCTTTGCTCTCTCATCTGCTTGTTTCCTTTCCTCTCGACTTTCATAATTTCTTCGTCTCCCTCTTTCCCTCTACTTTCCTGTCCTTGTTCCTTTTCTCCTTCCTTCTCACCTCTATATCACCTCTCCTCTTTTTATTCCTCTTTTTACTCGTTTATTCTTACTTCTCTCATTCATCATCCTCCTCTCTCCCCTGCACCTCAGTTTCCACATTTCTCCCTTTCCTTTCACCCTTTTGTTCGCCTGTTCTGTTCTGTTTCTTCCATCCAAAAGTCGATCAATGAAATTCTTCTTTTCCTCTTTTCTCTCTCTCTCTCTGACTCCCCCTTCTTATTTTTCTCTCCATGTCTCACCCTCTCTCCCCTTCAGCTCACAGGAAATGAGATTCTGGCTTATTGGCTTATTTCCACCTGTCCCCAGTTTGACCTTTGCATGCCTCTCTCACACACACCTACACACACATACGCCTATACTCACCCACTAACACACACAGTCATGCATATACTCATCTATCCCCACGCGTACACCTCACTCACTGACGACACACAACACACACTTGTTTATGTATGCACACTGTTACACACTCACCAAGCACAACCCAGCAACAACACACACTCAACTTTTCCGCACACACACACACACACGAACACGCTCCACTTCATCCCGCTACATTGTTTCACCTCACAAATCATTTCAAATTGGCTCCAGCGAGAAGAACACACAACGTCTCTAAACTGCTTAATAACGTCATTAATCATTTTGCTATGACTTCACGTCACCACCGCCGGCTCTATAAGTGGCCTGAAAGTGGGTTAGCATTTAAGGGGGCCCCAAGCTACAACACGGACCCCCAAAAGCTCTGAATTAATTGGCCTTTCATCTCGCGCCACAGTGTTTTATACAGGCCCGACAGACTCTGTTGGGAGACGAGCAAGAACCTCATTTCTCATTTTCCAGATTTTCTTTTCTGTTTTAAAATTTGTTCTACAGGCATGAAAAATACGGTTCAGTCATGTGCTGTCAGTGTGAAGAGAGCAAAAGATAAACAAGCGGAGACATTGCATAAGATATTTGACACGCAGCCTCAAAAAATGATTAGCGCTGTGAGATGTAATTAAACAAATGATGGTGTTTTGGAGAGAAAGTGGGTCACATTTCACATTTACTGCTCTACCGCCGAACGAATGCAGAAAGTCCAATATTGGTTCCATCTACAGCTAGTTAATTAAAATATTACATTTTCTGTTCTTAGCAGTGGTGTGTGATTTTTCTTGACTGGCTAAAATATTCTGGTGAACTTGAAGTTAGAAATCTTTTAGCTCAAAAGTTTCTTAAATCACACATCTTGCATGTATCTTACATATGTGAAACCTATTTATTTTCTTTTCATAATATTTAAAAACAGTTTTAAGTTTAATTTAAAACACAGTTTTTAAATATAACTCTACTTATTTTGCATCACTTATGGTACCAATACCTCAAGACCTCCTCAAACCTCTTGTAATTTATTAAGACAAGTCATCATTGTTTGACAAAATAACTTCATAACAAAGTTTATGAAGGAAATTTTCCTATTGGCTTAAAATTTTAAAGTTCATGACAGTTAAACTTGCTGTTGTCATGTGCTAAGATCAAAAGCCCTAGAGAAAGAATAGACCTGGTTTTTTGAGGATATTTAGTTAAAATTATGCCTACCAAAGTGCAAATGATACGTTCCTCCTACATGTATTACTCCAGCTGTCATTAAACAGAGTCGGTGTCTTGGGCCCTTATAAAATAGTTCCACAGCTGCAATGATGTCATCATTACTGTCAAAAAAGGTGAACAATGAGCTCCCTCTTCAAGGTGGGCTTCCTGGAAACAGATGTTTTCCATTTTCTCAGACAGCACTGAAAAGTAATTTTTTAATAACTGGAAACAAAAATAACCACAAAAACCTTAAAACGTTTCGTGTAATCACCAAAGAGTTGCATGTGACAAGAAGTGCAAAGATCATCTCCTTCCACCTGAGGAAACAAGTCATCAGTTACCTCACTTGTAAACCTTATATCTGCATCATGGTCACTGACGTTTGCTCTTGCAGTTCAAAATATTTCAAACCAAATAACTTTTTCATATTTATACTTGGTCCCTCAAAGCTCTTAATAAAGCTGAAGTAGGCAACATTTGGAAATCAAGTTAGCTGTAGCATGAGACTCCTTTAGAAGAAAAAAATTCTGCCCCTCCCCCCTCCCTGTTTTTGCTCTGACTCACATTATCTCGTTTGTTGTCACTCTCTCATTTAAGTCCAGTTTACACGAAAGATTCAAGGTTTAAGGTTTAACGGTTGCGGGGAAAGTTGCAGCAGAGCAAACTGTTCCTTCTCAGCCTGACTCAAACCAACTGACGGTGTCACCCGCAGACACTGCTGTCGGCAAAGGCGAGTTTTAGAGCATAAGGCATGTCAATTGATTCAAAAGCCAGTCAGCTTGTACTGATGTCGCCTACCGCTAAGAGGGGCATCTTGGAGAAGCTGGTAGGAACACGTGCTCTCTGAAACCACCATGACTGGCCGAAAATACCCTGTGACAGTCTGCATACAGAGTCACACAGAGGTGCAGAAGTCTAGAGTTCTTTCAGACCACCTGAATTACAAAATGCCCAAAGGGTATTATGTAATTTTAGCACGATGACACCAACGATAAACTGCCTAGCTCAGCTTTAATGTTTGAGTAAGGCCATAGTCTTGAGTAAATGTTGAAAAAGTCTTTAAAACACAAAACATTACTTTACTTTATTACCATTTAAGCAAAACCAAAATCTTTAACTAAGAGCTTTTTTATGCCTAAATGTAATCACGTGTCGGATTTCCTATAAAGAGCTTTGCCCTGGACAAAGTCAGATCAGAAGTAATGTTTCCTTTTTCACAAACCAAATTACTGTTCTATTAATGTAATTTCTAGTCGACAGTGTGGCTCAAGTAAAGCATGTTTGTACCAAAAGCAGCTGACTCTGCTGTTTAGCCCCAAAGACTCCGTCAGTACGGAGAAAAGATAAAAGTTCCAGAGTTCTTAAGATGCAAAGTCACTGAAATTTTACCACAAAAATTTATGGTTTCAATAGCTGTAATATCACTTCCTGTAATGTGTGTCCGGTGGCGATTCTGAAAATTATTGTTCTATTAACAGGATATTAAAGTTTAAACCAGTTTATGTTTCGAGGGCCTTGATTGACAGTCTGCTCAGGTTTCATCACTGAACTGTGCTGCTTGTCCACACAGCAGGACTGGTTCTTACTGGTTACCAGGGCAGAAAATTCAGAGATGCTTCCACGTTCAGGGGCTGCAACCACTTCGACCTAATACACCATAACAGATGAATAAGGTCTGTTCTGATGTAAAACCTCAGTGAAATGAGGCCTTCCTTTGTTTAACTTAGACGACACAACTCGTGTATCCTGCTGAGTCCTCTGTATCCTATAATCAAGCCTCAGCTCTGCTGAAGATCAAGAAACATCGTGTTAATGAGTCTTTACTTAAAAGAGCAGGCTACTGTTCCAGTAGGATCTCAGGTGATACCACCTTAAAGGGATATTTCTGGATTTTAGACATAGGGCCTCATTTTCTACTTCTTCATATATTCCTATTGTTACAGACCATTTTCAGCTCAGTTAATGCAG
>JAQLOL010000008.1:3547032-3560184 GCA_029783665.1 Naso thynnoides | reverse complement strand
TTTCCCAGTTTCTAGTCTTTAAGCTATGCTAAGCTAACTGGCGTCTGTCTTCAGTTTCATATTTACCGTAAAGACATGAGTGTTCCATCTATCTTCTCATCGAACTCTCAGCTGTCAAACTTTATATAAACATTTTCTCGGCAGCTCCACAGAAACGGCCTGGCTGTGTCTCAAGAAAGTTTTTAAAAAATGACTCACTCCGGTGGAAGTTTGCATGCATGCTGTGCATCTTGTCATGACTGCATAATGTGCTGTTGTGTATGTGGAGAATTAAAATAAGCTCCACTGGGTCTCAACCATCGAACATCATTGCTAACTTTAAGTGCCATTCCGCCTATTTTTCTGCTGTCTGCAAAGTAAATATCTTCTCCCAAATTAATCTCCATCTATTTTCTGACAGTGCGAGCCTGGAAGTCTGGTCCTAATATTTCCTTCTGTTGACGGATAGTGTCCTCTGTCTTTTTCAACAATAACATCAACATCAAACAACGGGACTGGAAGTTTTTGCTGGACAAATATTATCACTTTAGATTAGAAGCCTTTTATATTGGATAGAAACACAGTTTCCTCTTTATATGTAGACAAACTCCAGACAAACTGCCAAGGATGCAAAGGTCACAACAACAAGGACTAAACAAGTCAATCATGCTGCCGCCATTTGATAAAGAGATGCACCTTTTCAAAATAAAATCAGATCTTTGAAAAGTACTATGTCTTATTTCTGGCTGTCATATCAGAAAAAACAAGTTAGAGAAACAGTACAGTACATAAAGATAAATGTCATTCAAACCTATTTTCCATGTTGCGGGACAGTATCCCTGAAACATCCTTTGGCCTCCAGGGATCACATTTGACAGATAAAAGCAAGTAAACAGAGAGGAGGCCTCGGAGAAAAGGCAGGTAAAGCTATTTTAAAATGAACAAACCAGACAGGAGCGTGATCAGGTTCTTTCCGGTGAGTGGACGCTCAGCCTGCTGTCCCTTATCCTCCAGCGTCCCATTAAGTCTGGATGGAAATGTCGACAAGAGAAGAACCCACGGCGCAGCGTGATACCTACAAACAAACAAGTGAGCTGGCACTTGGAGACCACACAGGCAGCAGCAAAATAGGGACCTTTCAACAAAACTCGGTTGTTTTCCTCAAATTTTTAGACTGTTTTCAGCAATTCACCAGGGAAGTTTAAGTACAGAAGAGATTCTCCCTAATGGTTCAATTGCATGTGGCAAACAATGGCAGAGCTGCTCCTTGAGTGCTTTTGCGCGGCTGCAGCTAGGGAAGGCATCAATTACTGTCAAAACTGTTTCAATGGTCGGTGAGTGGCGGCGTTTGACAAGTACAACTATTACATTATAAAGTTTGACTACCTTTTATATGGTGATAACCAAAGGAGCTGAAGGATATTCTTCGGGAAATAATCAAGCAGATAGAGGAGAGAAAAACAGAGGACAGGGAGGCAAAAGAGATGTGCGATGAACTAATTGAATGCGTTCAAATTTTTCATTTTCTCAGAGGAAGTTGGAAAGGACGGATTGCCACAGGACAGGAGTGAGTGAAAGAGTGGAGGGAGGGAGGGACACAATAGCACCGAGAAAAATGAGACAGAGGGGTTGAGATAAGAACTGATGAGGAAGAAAGAGAAAAAGACGAAGATGTGCAGAGACAAAATGTGCAGGGAGAGAGATACTGCAGCAGTAAGAGACATGAAAGCTCTTCTCTCTGTAAATGTGCTGCCAATAAAGATTATGACGACAATAAGAGGGATCATTTCAATCTTTGTTGAAACAGTTCCCAAGAGTTCCTATCTGTTTGATCTGCTTTTGTAACACTTTCATTTGATGGTGTTTTTAAATGTATTTTTGGTGAATCTGCTGTAAAGCTGAGTTAGGCAGTTTATCTTCGGAGTCACTGGACAAAAATTCCATGAGTACCTTGGAGTATATTTTAGTTCAGGTGGTCTGAAAGAACTCTAGACTTCTGCATCCCTCCTTGACTCTGTGTTCAGGCTTGACTTTTGGACTGTGGTGGGGATTTTTAGGCCAATCACGGGTCATTTCAAAGAGTGTGTGCTTCTACCTGCTGCTCTGCACTGTGCTTCTTAGTGACAGGTGACATCACTGCGTGCTGATTTGCACTTTTAACAAGTGATATGCCTTAAGTTCTAAAACTGGCCTCTGCTGACAAAAGTGTTGGCAGACCACACCATCAGCTGGCTTGAGTCGAGCTGAGATGGACCGGTTTACACTGCTGCAACTTTCCCTGCATCCTTTTTGTGTCATTGTGAGTGTTTAGTGTAAACTGGCCTTAAAAGAGAGAATGACAACAAGCCAAATAAAATGCGAGCTGGAGCAAAAACAGGGAGGGGAGGTTGCAACGGAGTTGCTTCCTTTGGAGTCTTATGCTACAGCTAGCTTGATTTTCAGATGTTTCCTACCCCAGTTTTAATATAATAGAATAGATTGAGATGTTCGAGGTTAGGCTATAAGTTCAGCGATGTGATTTTTATCTGTCCTAGTAGCTCTCTAAATGTAAGCTTGGCAAAAATGAGTCAAACTTAAATATGTTGACTTAACATATGCAGGCTAACAGAGGACTGGATGTGTCCCCACCACTGCTGTGCAAACTAAAATTGTTCGACTTTCTTCATGTCCAAACTCCTGTTGAGGTTTTTCTGACTCTAAGTTAGATCCATTTCGTTATATTTTGCTTTTTAACTGAGGAGATCATTGTTCAACCATCCTTTGTTTTTATCAATCAATCAATCAGTCAATCAAATTTATTTTTGTATAGCCCAAAATCACAAATTGCAATCTGTTTCAAGGGGCTTCACAAACTGCACAGACGTGACATCTTCTGTCCTTAGACCCTCTCTCCAGGTGAGGAAAAACTTAAAAAACACTGAATCGATGGAAAGATTTAGGGACAAATAAGAAACCTCCAAGAGAACTGCATGGAGGGATCCCTCTCCCCAGGATGGACAGATGTGCAATAGAGAGATAAAAAAAATCTGTCCATCTTGTGTTTGATGTTTTATTGACTAACCTGAACGGAGGTGTCTGGTTTGTTTGTTGACCTCACATAAATCACATTCATTTAACCTCTGGTCAAATGTACAAAATCTCATGTCAGCACTGGTTGAGAAAATGGACTGCATCAATCTTCACAGAGTCATCCACCCACCTACGTCACAAGGTCCCATCCAAGGAGGTCCATGAGGAGATAGTATGAGAGGAAGATGCTTCTCTTAGGATGTTAAATTCAGTCCCCATTTAAACGGTTTAGGTCTTCACATCAAACAACACACTTCTGTTGCACTTCGGCCTTCCTTTTACATGACAATGGCATGCTGGTGCTCCTGAAACCGTCGTTCACAGTGCAATCTATTGAAAATGCAACCTTCTTTCCGGCTCTGTAAACTGGCAAACCACAAAGCCGGTGAAAGCAGTGACTACGCTAATGCTAATATTAATGCAAGTGGAAGTCAATGCATTCCGCAGTAGCCACTACAAAACTCTGATTAAACATTTTGCAGTGCACCCAAAGCAAGTCAAATATGGCGACAGTCTACTGAGGTGAATTCGAGTGTTTGTAGAATAATTTTAGAAGTCAAACAATGGCTGAATTTCTTTAATTTGTGGCTCTGGTTCAGGTAAAGATACACTTAGCAGCAACAGGAAGTAAACGACTTTGGCAACTTCTGACGGTATGTCATTACAAACTTAAACCGCCGACTACCAGCCTGGCATGCATACTACAGCACTTTAAACGAGGATTTTTTTAAGGAGGAAAGGAAAGACTTTTCCAATGTTGGTAGGGCTGCTCTCGTCTCAGCATGGCCTCAAACATGACAGAGAGAGATAACAGCACAAAAGATGGTGTTCAGGCTCAGGAAGTACTGACTTAGAATCTTCTTTTACCTGAAACGGAAATCCCACAAAAGTTGCAGCCTTGAGCCTTCAAACTTTCTTCATACTTATCACTCAAGAGTTTAACTGCATGTGCATGTAACAAGAGCTGTGTAACTCATCTTCTTTCAATTTAGGCCACAAACTTATCGATTACCTTTTCCAAGGTAAACTGAGCAAACAAAAGAGGAACAGACGCATGCTGAGGTCAGACTACAAGATATCAGCCGGACAATAGCCTGTCCGCAAGGATGTAGGGCGTCGCCCAGACTCGGGAACGATCAATGAGCAACAGGCGCGACAGTCGATCTTTTTACCTCACGTAGTGTGTCATAATGGACGACAACTGATGACACATCTAGGACGCCTCATGACCTGAAGACAGAAAGACTAGCATGTTTGATTTTTGGTTTAACCCCCACGATGGCTTGTCTGTAGAAGCAGTTAGTGGCGAGCGCTTCCTTGCCGGTGACGTCATGCACATCGTGAACGGCAAAAGATGATTGACCGGGCGCACCGTGTGGTCTGTCAAGTCTCTCGTCCACGACACAGCAAGAGTTTATGACTCCTGAACATTTTAAGAGACAAAATATCTTGTAGTCTGACCCCGGCATTAGACAGAAATGAGCAAGAAGATGATCAAATGTGATAGTAAGGCAGGAGATGTACGAGAGACAATCTCCTGTCCACACACACACACACACACATTAAGGCATTAAAGCATTATGATAGCTGCTGGTGAGGGAGAATCAGAGTGTATTAACAGACGTTGCACTGCAGGTAGTGACCAGCTGCTGCTGAATATGACCGCGCGTGTCAGATAAAGTGGCTCTATAATTGGACAAGACAGTTTAATGGCTTCGCTGCAGCCATTTTGGGGTCAGCCGGTTAGGCGGGTGAGCTTGAGTTCGCTGGAGGTTCGGAGATTAAAACACCAGCGGAGCTGAAATGACGTGACCCGCTGTGACATGGCAGGTGAGCAGCTTTGAAGCACAAATTCAATTTCAGACCTATAAACTACAAAGATTGTGCTGTTATTGCTTTTGTTGCCAATTCAAAGTCTCTCTCCATCTTCTGCTCGCCTGCCTCGCTGTGATGAAAGATTTCTGGCGTTCACACGCACGCATGTATGAGCACACACCTAAAAACTTTGTCTTTACTGATGCACGTACTGTCACAAACACACATTATGCTTACCAGCTGCAAACACCATCAACTATAAGAGTTAAACTGAAACACACTCTTACATCCACTCTTTCATACATACAGAAACCCTCTTTCCTTCCACGCTCATGCACTGATAATGCCCTCCTCGCAAACACACACATGGATATTTTCTGACACACT
This sequence comes from Naso thynnoides, assembly GCA_029783665.1. Taxonomy (NCBI): domain Eukaryota; kingdom Metazoa; phylum Chordata; class Actinopteri; order Acanthuriformes; family Acanthuridae; genus Naso; species Naso thynnoides. The sequence goes on along the minus strand of JAQLOL010000008.1, from coordinate 3,554,934 downwards.
CACACAGTCATCACTCACTCAGCAGTACTCCACAGCAGGTGGCTGGCAATCTTCTCCTGGCTTCAGACCACAGGTGGTAAACCAAACAATCAGCAGTTCCCACCGTGATATCAAAGCAAACTGTCCTCACGCAGCTCGATTGACTTTCCCGCGACAGTGCAGGAAAGAGGGTTTTTTTGTCTCCTTTCCTTCAGTGACAACTTTAAAACTCAATAATAATGACAACAACAGCAGTGGTCAGTTTCATCTGGAGTTTGGGAACAGTGAGGTGTTCCTCTTTTGGGGAAAAACTCAATAAAATGACAAAGCACAGTGATAGCGAATGAGGTCAAACTGAGAGGGGGCACAGAGTTTGTTTCATCTTCTGCGATGGGTTCAGAAAGTTTGGAGACAGTATGTTTAAAGAAAATGCTTTCTCCAGCATCAACTTCTCATTTTTGAGGATTTGCAGCATTTCTATTTTATATCATTTTAAATGCAGATATGCTTCTGCGATGGCTGCACACAGAGCCTCCACCATATATTATGCAAGTGGCCTCGCCATTGAGAGCACAAAACTCTAGTGACTGACTTCCCGTACGTGTTTTTTGTCACCAGTAACAATGGCGAGTGCAGCTGAGTGGATCCTGTTGGAGCTGTCAAACTTTAAAAATTGTTCTCTATCTCTGCTGTCATTCAGCTGTCATTCAAGCAACTTACGGATGTCGTGACCCACCTCCACCTCCTCATCACCTTAGCCATGGATGCCTGGCTGTCTCCAAACTGATCAGAAGTTCTCCCGACTTGGTTCCAACGTCAAGCTCCCTCTCGCTACCACAACTAGTGTCTGCAGGGGATGTTTCCTTCATCTTCGAATTCAGTTCATTAGATCCCTTCTTACCTACTTCTGCTGGGGTGTAAATCCCAAGGTCTACCCTGTCAAAAGCAATATATATTTAATTTTCTGATGTTTTTTTCAATTGTTTAGGAGTCTCTCCTGATTGAAATGAAACTGAGCCGGTGCTAAACTAAATTCAGCTGAACTGGGCTTTGCTTTTCTGGATGGGGTGTTGAAGGAGAGGTTTTTGTTTTTGCACATTAAGCCTTGTAATATGGATATTTACTATCATTTATTTATTTACGACGTTCTCCTTTCCTCCTTCAACTATTCCTGTATCAGCTGTAGCTGTTTTCATTTGACTGACATTGTAATTGCAACTCTGAAGCTCTAAAGCCGGCAAAGACTTTGAAATGATACACCTTGGTTTTAAATTCCAGGTAGGTGTTTCAGCACTTAAACCCCAAACCTACTGATTGCCAGGTTGAAATATCACATTTACTAGAAAAAGTTGATGTGTTGAATACAGTTTTCTACACTTACATGCTTCGTGGTGCACATTCACAGACAAAGCCACCAGCGTAGGTTTGGAGACAGGGCCTTTTGCTTTTGCAATTAAATCACCTCTTTGCACACAAGAAAAACAGAAAGCTGCATGGAAAGTTCATGTCTAGCCTCAGGAGGACGTCAGACAGAGTTTGGGGGAAACGCAGGTACATTGTGAAGTACACAAGGCAGGTCGGTGGCAAGTGAGTTGAGCAAAAGGAAAAAAATACCCGCACTTAAAGTCTCCTCCACTGCTCTTAAAGTTTCAGATTGATTACTGTCTCCATAACAGTTTTGAGTATCCGAGGGAGGTTTTTCTTCTTTATCTCCTCTCTGCATCTTAAACAAAAGCTGGTGTCTGTTTTAGCTAACAGCTCTGTGTTCTCGCTGGTGGATCAGGTAGCCTCTGGAGTGCTGGAAGCCTCTAAACACAATACCAGTTAATTGGCTGTGTGCTCTATCGCTGTTGCAAAGGCTATTTTTACCTCTTAGTGGTTTTGCATGAGACTGTGTGGGGGAGTGTGGTTGTGTTGCAGAGTAACAAGAAAGTGTTCCAGCAATCAACAGCTCACTTTCTCTTCATCATCCTTTATTTGCGTCTGTTTTTGTGTCTGTGTCTTGCAAATCAACACTGTCAGTGCAAGACAAATACGTTGTACTGCTACCAGTGCAAACGAAGATAACAAGTCTTATATGATGACGGTTAGGGTTATGATCATCTTTATTACTCAGCTTGTTTTTTAGGGCTATGTATTGGCAAGAATCGGGCAATATAATCAGTGCTTTAAGTGGGCTGGTACGCACTGGTACGCACCAGTACGAACTGGTACGCTGTACCCCCACTTCTAGATTTAATCATCTGGCGCACCATGACCTCTCACAAGCTCCCAATGCTCTTCGCTGTTCTCTCCATACCAGAGTATCTCTTGGCGATTAGGGTGCACTACATGATGCTTGCCCCTCTCTTTTCTCGCTGACTACGTGACGCTCACTTGTTTGTTCTTGCAGAAGAGGGACGTCTTCATTAACGCTGCATCCATGCGCTAACTCCGGGAATTAAGGTTGCGTGTGTGCTCCGGAACGGCTCTGCTGCGCATTTGCTCCGTGCTCCGTTGTCCATCAAAACCCACTGGCTGCGTTTCAGGGCGAGTCACAGCAATGTCAGAGAAAGAAAACTAAAAGTAGGCCTTGTTTGTTTAATAAATTAATTTTGTTAAAAAAACAGCATTATCTTGTAGTATTTTTTATTTACTGTAAAAATTTAGAAAATAGACAATTACTTGATGATTTGCCAATACCACCTACCTGATTCACATGCCAACATGTGAATATGGGGAACACCAGTACTTGTTTTTCCCACTTAAAGCACTGAGTATGATACATATCATGATACAGGGGTTACGATATGATATATCACAATATATTGTAATACTGTAAGCAAGGCGATATGTTGTGATTTTTCTTTTCAATCTTATTGTAGGAAAGCTGCAATGGTATAAAAATCACACCATCATTTCCATTAAATCTAATTAAAAAACTAAAAGAAGTATTTTTTGTGCAGTCAGAATATCATAGCAATAGTTTTTGTGTAGTAGCCGTCGTGGGTCAAAAAAAAAAGAAAAGAAAAGGAAGCCATTGCCACAAATCTTTGCATGAAAATTATTAATTAAAAATCAAAACAGTGTCTTTAAATATCAGTACGAAATTTCAAAACATAATATTGCGATATCAATATGTACAGATTTTTTCTTACACTCCTTTTGCTTTCTCTCATTAGCATCTGTGGGTTGAGACTCTTAGTGCTGATTCCAAGTTGAAATAACGACCCTCAACTACAAAAATATAAAATGAAAAGTAATGTGCTTGTATCAAGGGAAAAAAATCCATACAGCGATGAATGGAGAAATGAAATTATGGAGTGGATTTAAAGTAATTTAAATGTCCAAGAGTCTGACTTCAAATAACCAGTTATATATTTCAGCTCGAGTAACACATTTCAACGAGCAAAATGTCTTTTCCATCAAAATGAAAAGTAAAATATGTGCTCTCTAGCTGCTGAAATTACTGTTATCAGGTTCATCCTGATGTGAGCCCTCATTAAACTGAATCCAAATGATTTCCAGTCTGATTGTGTCTGGTCCCATTCTTTCGCTGTGGGTCCCTGGCGTGTGTGTCAGCGAGCTGATCTGAGTGGGTTTGCTGTCAGCTTGGATCACATGGTGCGTTATGATCACAAAAAGAGAAATGTAAAAATGTGTTTTTTGAGTCGAGACAGAAAGTGTGAACTGTGGAGGGAAATAGCTTGTTAATTAGTAGCACATCATGCTGCTGTGAGTATTTGGTGTTCTCTTGTTGTTTGAGTCTGTTTCTGTCTGTTCCTGCATTTCAGATCAAGTCTTTTTCAAGCCCACTCAGACTGTTCTTGAATCACTTTCAGATCGGGTCCTTATTTATTACAGTTAGCGCACGGTGTGATCTGTTCTAAAACTGTGAATCTGTCTTACATGTGGGTGACTACCTAATGCGCTTAGCCTGGTTTAGAAAGGACTGAAACTATAACACCAGGTTCTGTTCAATTTCAGACACTGATATGGGATTTTTGGGGCCGATGCCAATACGAATATTAGGGGGATATACAATATCAGCTAGATGTGGCTGTCACAGTAAGTACTTGTGACAAAGATATGTAATTTTTTCGATATATGTAATATCAGGTGCAAGCAGCTGAAATGGGTTTCCTCGGGAGGGTGGCTGGTATTATCTGTAAGGATAAGGTGTGAAGTTCAATCATCAGTGAGGAACTGGGAGTCAGGGCTTATACTGGAAAAATCGCTGCCGTTTGAAATGTCTGGCAAGATTTCAATTTTCTGGACAAATTTGAGAAATCTTGGTTAAAAATTAATTGAGATTTTTAAAAATATATATGTTAGACAGCCAAGATAAAGAACATTATTTAGGCATGTGGAGTTAGTCTGTAGTATTTTTTACTGAGACATTCTAAGTGAAAAGCTTCATCAACAGACCTGCATAACGCCATTTTAAAATTATGCTCGCCTTGGTCAGTGGATCACTGAAGCCCCTCCGCAGGCTCCTCAGCATCTGCCACTTAGATCAGATAGTTAAGAGAGAAATAAAGTCAAATAAGGAGAAAAGCAGAGGAGGAAAATGACACTGAAGCTAAGAGTGTTGGTCTGTATTGTATTCAAGCACAGGCATGTCATTTGCTGTGAAATGATCCAAAAAAAATTCTGTTTATCAAATGTTCCTCCGCTTCCTCTCCTTTTCTCACCTCTACCACCACACAGGTGTTCCAGGCATGTCCAGCTGGGAGGAGGCCCCGGGGCAGACCCCGGTCCAGGTGGAGAGGTTACATCTCTGCATTGGCCTGGGAACGCCTCAGGATCCCCCAGTCACAGCTGGTTGATGTGGCCAGAGAAAGGGAAGTCTGGGGCCCTCTGCTGAAACTGCTGCGACCCGACCCCGGATAAGTGGCTGACGATGAATGAATGAATGGATGGAAAGATATTTAAAGGAGACGAGATATCTTCCGTTGTAACAACCTTTATTCTAAATATCAGTGCCCTGAACCAGCCGCGGCGTCAGGAGTAGGCCTACAAGGCCTGGGCCCACCCACTTTTTGACTGGCCCACCCAATTGTTTTTGTTTGTTTGTTTGTTTGTTTTTACACACATTTAAATACACAATTAAGACCAAATATATGTTCCCTTTAACAAAAAAAAAAAAAAAAAAGTAAAAGACAAATTTTACTGTTATTTGGTGAAAGTGTCTCTATACCGTTTCTGTTGAGACAAGCTTATTAATAGCGCTCGCATGCAGGCTAGTGGTGCGCTGCTTTTTCTCTTTTCAACTCAGACAGCAGCAGCTGAGGTCTATCTCCCATAATTTAGAGGAAATTAATGAAAATGTGGCAGCTAGATTATCCAAACAAGATGCTATTTCCTTAAATATAATAAAAATGTCAGTGAAACGAATGAATGTATTGCTTCGCAAAAAATAAACATGATAGAAAATATATTACATTTCATTTTGCATAATCGAGTGGCACCGTGCATGCGCCATTTACATAAATAGAAACTGTCATGGGTAAATAATAAGCTCAGCATCAAAAATGATTTGGAAAAAGGTCTAAATGTCTTAGCTTTGTGTACAGTACGATATGCAGGCATTTGTTTTTGTTTGTTTGTTTGTTGGTTTTTCTTTCATCATGAAACAATACAGGTTCAACAACTGTAATTAAAACAGGCCTAACCAAAATTGCACTGGCACATCTTTAATTGAAATCCTGACGCCGTAGCTGCCCTGAACAGTAAACACTTATTTGTTTATAAATAATGGACTGCCCTCTGCTGGACAAACTACATAATTACTCATTTTAAATCAGTCCAAGCAATTTTTCCAGCCTTAAAAACAGTTTTAATACCGACAGGCAAATATTGGCAGTTAAGATCAGCAAACCTTTACATCGGTCAGACCTTAGTTTTTTCCTCTAACTACTTAATGAGAGCACCTTAATGCCAATCAGTAAATTGCAAAATACATTTAGACATGTTAGGTTCGTCATTGAGTGACATACAGTAGCTTACAGCAACTCTGACCAATAGAGACTCAGCTCTGTGGCAAGTTCCTGACAGTTGTACGAGAGGACTGAAATTGAACCAATTATTTAATCATATTTTGCAATCACGCAGATGTACAGCAATAAAGAATGTGAAGAGGTTTCTCTATACCCACTACGGATGCAAGCCGACTGCAGCCTCCTGTTGTGTCTGAGCAAGCTAGAATTTTATTTATCTATTTTTTTTAACAAGGAAAGAGGCACCATACCTTAAGATTTTGTTTTCACAGGTTTTATTAGCATTCTGCCTTTAGGGACATTATTGAAATACCTGAGCAAGTAGTTGTTGGTGGTTTAACTCACTAAAAGTCCCTCCACCGCGGCTCGCTGTCAGCTCCTTGTTTGCTTTCAGCGTAGTTCCCTTTCCATTTAATTTGAGTCGCAGCTTTGCACATTGCAGCTTCCTCAGCGATGCCTTAACAACGACAATGAACACAATCTCTCATTTATTTATTCCAAACTTTGAACAGTAAGAGGTGATGATTATGAAATCAGAGTGACACCAATACAGTATTTGTATCCTTACAGAGAACGCTGTTGGCAAGTTTTCAACTTTGAAACCTTGTTGTTCTCACAGAATGCTGTTTTAATTTGCATCCCGACCAAACAAAACACATCTGTTCATTTTACCCACAGACCGGCTCTGTATCACAAAGAAGAGGAACTTTTTCGTACCATTTGCTTAAGTGTCATTAGATGCTGCAAAAAAAAAAAAAAAGTATTTATTTTTCTCTCTTATGCAACATCCCATATGGCCAAGAACACAGCAATGCAAATCACTTTAAAAGTGATAAATGTAAAATTTTAGCACCAATTACAGAACAATTCCTGATGGCCCAGCCACTGTATGTGCAAAGCTGATGTTAAACTGTATTATGGAGATGTGGATGTTTATGCAGCATAATGAATGTTGACTTTAAAAGACATGAAACTGTTTCAACAGCAGGGGAACTTACAAACAAACACAGCATTTTATATTGTGACCTATTAGCTAGGAAATTATCAAATGATTTGAATTAAATTTGTTCACATTTTTTAGCCACACAGGAGCTAAGTCATGACAATTAAAAAGACAATTCGTGTTTTTATTGGTGTTAAAATGTTGAATTTATCATTTTTAGCCTCAAACAGTATAAGACTACATCTGATGTTATAACTCATCAGTTCTTTTTAAACCCATTGACCCTTATTTATGTTGCTTCTAATGATAAAAATCTAATTTTGTTACTCACAAATTGCATCATCGTGGCTGTAGATCGATCGACTATTTTTGTTTGGCTGGAAAAAAATGTAAATGCGGATTTTTAAAAAAATCCGAGATTATTGGCTGCAGTATCAAATAAAAAGAATATCAAAATATGTTTTTGTCTGTGACTCTCATTTGGAGATGACAATCAAGATGTGTCACATCCTATTTCTCTTTCCCTGCGCTGCAGGCAAAGGAGGCCAATAAACCGAAAACATTTTTATCCGACACCTGTTTGTGATTCACTGCAGCTGCTGATGAATTGAAATCAATATCTTCGTTTTCTTGCTCTTTCCCTGTAGCAACAGCATCCACCAGTCTTTATTAACTCCAGACTTAACAATGTAGAGGAGATTATGAAGTTCTCTGTCGCACGGCTTTCTTCAGGAAATATTAATTATGGATAGTGAGCTCATAGTGTACGTAGACAGATCGGTGCCTGCAGGGTATTGTTGTTTATCGGCCTCTGAATTTAAAGGACCATACCAGTGTTCCTACATGTCATCATCCTTTGTCAACATCGGCACACAGATTACATGAACCCCACCCATAAGATATGGTGTTTGTTTATAATTTGTCCATATTCAAGAAGTGTTACAAAAAGTACCTCAAAATGTGTGACATTAGTTTAAAAAATGTCCTTGTTAAAACCTCTCT
>JAQLOL010000008.1:3520818-3536708 GCA_029783665.1 Naso thynnoides | reverse complement strand
TAAATACAGGACGCAGCTTGTTATTCGTGTGCAGGTGTTTGTCAAACAGGTTACAGGCTGCAGAGAGAAAACACTGCAGCTCTGACAGCGTGAGCTCTTAGTAACACAGTACAGTGAACACGTGTGCAGACACGAACTAATCAAAAGTCTCTTACAGCTGATCCAGCTGTGATCGGCTGCTGCTGTCATAAGAAATGAACATCGCTTCATGTGATGCTTCAGAGGAAAGCATGTCTCATTTCTTTAAGAAACAATGTTTTTCCTTGTTATTGTCAAAATGTTATATGAGTAGATAAAGAGGCTAATTCTGTCAAAGACAGTTTTATTCATTATTTTCGATATCTTCGAGTCACATGGGTTTAAGCTTGAATAGATTGGACTTATAGATTTGATTTGACTTTTGCTGCAATAAAAAGACAATTGATTTTGTTCAAACTTTTGAAAGTAATTTCAGTAATGCTTACTTTACATGTTGTCTATGTTGTTTTTTTTTAAAACTGTTGGAGAGGAAAAACACACTAGCATGGTTTGCATTTTGGTTATTTCCTGTTTTATGTTGACAGAGTCATTACAATTAACCTTGTGCGTTTTTTTTTTCAGCCTGTTTCCTTTGGCACCTGTGTTTGATTATTTAAAGTAATTAGTCCCTTGTGTATTTATTCAGATATCTGCAGCATATTCATTGGACTTTTGTTTCCACCTACACAGCTGTTAAACCTTCCCCTGGTTTTGACCATTCTCTGCCTTTCTGTATGTCTTCTGGTTTTTGGATATTTCTTCATTAGAGCAACAAACCATCTCAGTTCTGCGTCGTTTGTCTGTACTGGGTTTTATTCTCCACATTCATTATTTGCACAGTGCATTCTTTGAATTTTTAACTTGAAAACCTCTGCCAGTATTTCAGTGTTGTTGTTATGGGCAGCATGGAATTTGTGAAACACTAAAACAAATCCTCAATTTATTGTGTTGTTTAAAATTTGTCAGTTTGTAAAAACAACGCATCAAACTAAATATTAAATAACTTTTATCTGCTGTTTGATAAAGTTAATCCAACTCTACTGCATTGCACAACTATGGCATACCAGCCCCTACAATACCCAGAATGCAGTGCAACATGATGTCCAGTCCTCTGCTGTTGTTTGCTTGCTGCTGAAATAAATAAATGTGGCTGTTTGGTTTGTTTTGTTGTTTTTTTATGTACAGAAAATTCACATCAAACATGTACACACAGTCAGATTCTGCTTCCAGTATCTAAATTTAAGTATCAGTACTTGCCTTCTACCAGCCCAAAATGAAAACAGAGCCACACAAGTTTTTGCAGACACCTCGACTGTCTTGTAATGTAAATCCAAGTCACAAGGAAAACACTAATTAATGGTAAACAAAGTTCCAGGCATGGAAACTAATGAAGGTTCACAAGTCACTGGATGCTAAGAAGGAGGCACAGGAGGGGAAGAAAGAGACACAGAGAGAGAGGAAAAATGAAGACAAGTAAAGAATATGGGAGGGCTGAGTAAGAAAAAGAAATATACATCAGAGGAAGCTTGGAAACGGGAAGGAAGTGAGAGTAGGCGGACGGGGAGAGAGAAGAAAGGAATCAAGTGAGAAACAGCAAAGGGAAGAGAAGGAGAAGTGATGGAGAGAGAAGAGACGAGAGAGAGAGGTATTTCGGGAGGTGTGAGAAAGGAACACATCATCCCTGAGGCTCTGTGTCTTTCCAGCCCTTTAATGTCTTTAATTAAAGCCAACAGTAATATCTCTGCGCTCCCTTGGAGTGCCATTAGCAAAGCAACACTCTGCTACACAGCCAGCTGATAGAGGAGGGGAAGGGAGCGGGTTAAAGCGCTTAATGATGGGAGGGAAGCAGTATGAGGGGGACAGACGGATGGGGAGAGGGGAGTTATCGAGGGTGAAGGAATGCTGGAGGTCAAGACGACCGGGGTGAGAGGAGTTATTAAGGGTGAAGGAGTGCCAGAGGCGGGGACGGACAGAGGGACACTTGGGATGAGGATGATGGAGCCGGAAGAATGGACGGATGAGAGGAGGAGGATGGAAGTGGAGGGAGGGGAGGGTGTGGGGAGGGGGGATTTGTGAGATCTCAACTTCAAAAGGCCAAAGCTGGAGAGGAGACAGGCTGCCGTGGAGAAGGAATTACAGAGCTAAACGTGTGGGCTGACTGATACATGATCATATTATGCCGGCAGCTTGTTTAATCAATCTGACTTCCCGGTCCCTGGCCACAGGGATGCTCTCTCACATGGCCCTGCGTCACAGAGGAGGGGGCAACGCAGCCAAAAGCAGGGGCACGGGGCTGCAGCAAAGGGGCTACAGGGCAGTGATTATGTGGTGACATTTAAAGTTGAAGCAACGGCGACTCAAAAGGCTCATCATAGGGCACAAGCGTTTGCTTTGCTGCAAATAAATAGATGTGAAATTTTTAGGGGCTATTTGTAGAATTTTAACAAAACTACAGTACATTTCATATAATATTCATGCTGTCCTAAGAGCTGGAGCTCATTACTGATGTCACACCAGCTGAAAACAATGGAGGTGCATGGACACTGACAATCAAAACACAATAGACGTTCATTTTAAAAGAAACTCACCGAATGTTTAGTGGTGTCCTCTCATGTTCCGATACTAAAACAGGATGTTAAACAACGGCATATATCCCGGAAACAGCTCTTTCAGCTGCTTCAGGAAACAAACAAACAAACAGCCCTTTTCTGGTTAGAAGCTGTTGTTTAATGTTGTGTTTTCATGTCGTTTACATGAGAGGACACCCCTTACCATTCGGTGTGTTTTTTGTCTTTTAAAACAAGTGTTTATTGTGTTTTTCAGTGGACTGTCACAGTGCCCATCCACCTCCAAGCAGTGACATCAGCAATGAGCTCCTGCTCTGAGGACTGTACTGTTTGTCATAATATCACTATTTACCATTGTATATCATTATGAGGAACTCTATGATAGGGCTTAATGTGCAAAAAAACAAACTTCTCCTTTAACCGCAGCACGATGAGAGATGATTAAAAGACATGAAGCTGTTCAAAAAACCACGAGTTGAGGTCTGTTGTCTGAGTAAAATCCAGAAATGCTATCAGGAGGCCAATAGGGAACCTGTTAAACAATATATTTTACATTTTCACACATTATTTGTTCATTTATAGTAAATCATTGACAATTGGTATTGTTGTGTTGTTATTATTGTGGCTGCATGTGGTTTGATTCCAGTTTTTATCACTTTATTGAAATTCCCTAGAACTTCTAGTTGTTTTTTTTTGACATTTATAGAGTTAAACACGAGTTTTACAACTGCCGCCTTGCTGTGTTCAGATGCCATGACGGTAAAATGAAAGTAAGTTACAGCAGAGAGATCAGTTCTGATATGAGAATCTATCTGCAACTCTTGAAAAACATGAACAATTGTTTAAGATATTTTTCTGGCAGAATTGCAGCTTCTCCAGTGTGACGCTCTGCTGCTTCTGTTTTATATCACTAAACTGTACAATATTATAGATTATGGCATTAAATTGCTGCTTCCCACATAACATGACACGAATGCTTCTTCTACATTAAGCCTCATTCAGACCAAATCAGGCGTTCAGAGAGTGTAACAACTTCCACTCGGTTTCTTTTAGGCAGAAACTGAAAATATGCATAAAAACGGGAGGAATGGAATGAGTTTTAAGCAGCTGAACGAAAGAGAGAGATAATTGATTTTTGTTTTTTATATAAAACAAGTCAGGTGGAGAGGACTCATATTTTATAGTTTCCCTTTACTTCGTGTGTGTTTGTTAAATCAGTTTTGCCACAGTTTTCAGGCTCATTCACTCCTATTAAAGTGTAAAACCCAAAGGAGCCAAATGACCAGATGTTTTATGAAATGCAGCAGAGCAAATCCATCATCACAGCAGTGCTCATGTTTAACAGTGTTTCATCACACTGCTGCTGTCTGCTTTAAATCTGCACACTGTGAGGATCAATAAAATGCAGACAGCACACCTTGTATTAGGCTTTATTATTGTGTAAGTTTAAAAAACAGAAACACACGACCCTCACGCCGTGATTTAAAAAAACAGTAAAATGAAGCTCAGTATTGCATCAGGAGGCATTTAAGTCCTTTTTATACTAAACATTGAAAGTAGCAGCCCAGGGCGCCTTCACATGTTGTCTCAACTTTTATTTTTGAGCTATATTTAAACAGCTGTCATATCAACATCTGTTCACCATCAAAATGTTGGCTCAGAGAGACGTAAGAATGTGGATGTGTTGCAAACTGTGGCCTGGGGGAAACAGTGTGAGGGAGTCACAAACAATGTGTAACTTGGAAAAATCGTGGCTTTTAAATTATCATAACAGAAATATGAGGAGCTGTTTCAGGTCATTTATAACATACCTCAGATTACACAGGAAATAATACTTTAGGAACAACAGCAGCGCCTTTCAAAAGGCTGACCTGAGACTCGGGCTTTCTGTCAGGTTTTCACATACTTATACGACTATTTTTCCATAGATCCGTAAATATATGGATAATGCCTCTAGAGTCCAGCACAAGGAAATTTCTTTATGGTGTGATGACTACGGTCATACATCATGTGAAGGTCATGTGACCGGAGCCTTACGTATTTAAAGTGACTATGAGTAACTCAGTTTTTGTTGATTCTAACGCCCCCTTAGGACAAAAGCAGTGGTGACACAAGCGCCTACTGTCATAAGGAACCCTGCTAGCACGTGCCGGGCAGGCAGAACTCGGCATAACACCGACAACGTGTGCATTTGTTTTGGAAGCAAGTGAAAGAGAGACTGCAGGATGGATCACGATGAGGTGATGTATTTATGTATGACTGAGAAATAAGTTATAAGCCAGTTGTATGGCAGTAATGTCCCCGAGACCTGTTACCTTTATTTTCTGTAGGCTAACATTACAAAGCCATTGGCATTAACATTACATGCTAAGGTGCAAACTAACAGCCGTAAGCACTGAATATAATTTTCGCTATTGTCTAACTAACAATTTTTTTTTTTTTAATTAAAAAAAAAAATGTTTCTTCTGAATTCGTGGGGACTTGGACTCAATCATAGACATTAATAGTAACCACATGAAAACAGCAGTCTTTTCACTGAGGGTCTCGTTTGCTGTTACAGGAGATTTATTATCATCAGAGGAATCATGAGATTGTTTCATAAATACTTAAAAACTCCTCGAAGTTACTTTAAGATGGCGACTCTATGTCCATTTAAAGTCTGAAGAAAAGTGTGTGGCTTGTCACCACGTCACCTCACTGAGGTTTCTCATAAAAATCTGAAGTGTGTGGACCTTTTTTCCTGCCTGTGCTTTGGCTGCTGCACCCTCTTAAATATTTTATGGATGTGAACTTTTCATCTTTACAGCAGGATAGAAAGTAACTGTAGCACAATCAGATTCACAGTGTGTTAGACCTACAATTCATTTTAATTATGCAAACTCACTTGACAAGAACTGAATTGAAGAAAACAGCTTGTTAGCTAAGCTAGCACATTGTCATCCGTTCTCGCCGAAATCCACCGCCTAAAGTTTAGTTTTTGAATGTATTCGAGTCAAATTCCAGACCAAAATAATATGGAGGGGAGGTGCTTCGCAGGCACATCGGTTATCATAAAGCTTCTCATAGAAATGAATGGGCTTCTGGTTGACTCACCTCCATAAGGATACGTATGTGGAAACGAAGCATCAAGCAAATATAATTTTAGAAAAGGTACAGTGTTTCTAAGTCTAAAAAGCAGCAGAGCCTTGATCTTCTTTCAGGTCTCCATCAAAACCAAAAAATACTTGGACTGAGTTTGTTAGTTCAGAGGTGATGGCAACAAAACTCTCATGTTATAGTAACCTCTCATACTGAGGCGCCTTCAGAGCTTTAAGCCAAGGAGAAAGAGCAGTTGTTTAAATTCCTGATGGGATCTCGCTCACTTTCAGTTTAACAAACTTGACTTGAGCTTTGACAGAGTAAGCTGCAGCCTGAGGAGGAGACAGAGGCCTACAGCAGGGTTCGGGGCGAGGTTCCTTCGTGTTTTTGGGGCCAATACATGCCATGTGTGCATGAAGCATGTGCCAAAACTAAAAGCCGAGGCTGGTGAGGTAACTGGAGAAGAGGAAGCAGATCTCCTTGTGGTGATGCCGGTTGGAGAAGTGTTTTACGCTCTCTTGAAAATGAGAGGAGAAAAGGAAAGCTGAGGCTGAAGGAGTTCAAGAGCAGCAATCAGATAATTAAAATTAGAGTGAAAAGGGTGATTTACTGCCTTTTTCGTGAGGTAACCGTATTGAGATCAGAGAATCAGTTTAATCACAGATTCTTCACGGAGAGCCATTCCATTAGTAATCATTATGTTTCTTGGGGGGGGGGGGCTGAAAATCAAGCTGGTCAATCAAAGCTGTTTACTTGTGAAAGTGTGGCGGTGTGATTTTCAAAATGGCTTGTTCTTTACTTTCACGGTGAGTTTTACCCCTTCAAAATCAAAATCAGACATATTGTAATTACTTTAGTCTGATTAGGGAGAAATCAAGGAGCCTCATTTAAATATTATTGTTGCTCATGGCTGGTCTTACAAGGAGGAAACAAATTTCTCCAAATTTTGTTTTTTCCCTTTACGTTTTAGAATGTATACCAAAAGAACTCAGAGGATTTTTCATGTCGAATTTCTAGCATTTAAATTTACAGGTTTATGCTTCTTGTTTCAACTTGGTTTTAATACTGGCTGACGTAAACAGCAGATGTTGTCCTTTTCTTGGCAACATGGCAATCCCACTTGAAGATAATGACCTGAAGACAGTAAAGGGACAAAATTTTGTATTTTTCACACTGTACACTGTAAAACAAACAAAATAGATTGGGAAATATTTGTCATTTTAGATTCCTAAATGTCTCATCAGCTACATCTTCCTACAAAATATCTTGTCTTACTTTTGCACTTGATATTTTGTATTTTAGCTTTTACAATCCAAATTTTCCTTTAACTCACACCTCGATGATAAAACTGTGTGTGTGAAACAAATTTGGACAAATTTCTTTTGAGCATTCGGTACTTAAAAACTCATTGCAATGGCAATGTAAGAGAGAAGCTTTCCTCGTGGCTGTTCTCCATGTTTACACTGCTTGCTACTGTCAAGTTTAAATTTCACAGGGGGTGTAACGCACATTCAGCGTATTTGGCTACTGTAAACGCCAATCATTATCTGCAACATGTCCCACTCTAGCTTATCATTTCTACAGAAAAAAATGTAAATTCACGGGAGTATATGGGACTCTGACGTCCGTTTCATGGGGTCTTTAATATTCATTGAACACGCTGACAACTAGATTTCATGCCACGTACTGAATCTTGGGACAAAATCACTTAATTCTGTTAATTTGCAACCATAATAATATAGGGTGTCTTTTATTTTGTCTATTACGCTGCACTTACTTTCAAGCTTTTGGGACAGTCATTAAAACACTATTTACTTCAGGTTGAGAGTGTATGACTGAGAAGTACCAGAGCCTCTGTTTTGAGTTTTTTAAGGCGGGTGAGACGAAGGTGTGTGTGTGTGTGTGTGTGTGTGTGTGTGTGTGTGTGAGGGGAAAGGAAATAGAGAGAGCAGGGCAATATCCCTCATTTCTGAAAAAATAAAAAATAAAAAAAATAAACATTGCTCAACCGCCAGAACAGCACATGATGTCAGAGTTTACAGGTCAGCCAACACAGACCCATTTCTCAGAGGGGTGACATTTTATAACAGAGCCCGGAGGTGCAGGTAATCACTTGTTTCTGGTGCCTTGCTCACTCATTCGCCCCCCTTCTCCCCCCCTCTGTTGGACACACACGCCGCCATCACCACCACACACACGAGCTGCACACATTCACCCTAATCTAAACAGCTTGACCTTCCCCCGAAGCTGAGGTAAAACATAATTTTATAACAGGTTTCCTTTTAACCCTCATCCCACCGGGCAAGATGCTGCACACGATACGTCTGGCACTCAGCTTCACCCTCGCTTGAGTTTGACTGATGGCGGCTTCGTTCCGTTCAGTCGGAGGTGGCTTTATTTAGAGTATTTATTTATTAGAGTTTAGTCTTGAGAGTGACTGAAAACCCGCTGCACAAAGTATCTTTTCAGGTCATTTGAGGAAGATGTAGGTACAAACAAACGCGCTACAATCTTAATGAAGCCCCACATGAGCTCACACAAACACACACACACACACACACACACGCTGCTGTTTATTTGTTTCAGGCCCCTGCAACACATCCTCTCTCTCTCTCTCTCTCGTGCCTGCTGTTGACTCTCATTGCAAAGTGTTTTGTGCTCAACCAACAGCTGCAGAAGGGCAGCTTCTCATAAACAGAAAAATCCTGCAGGGAAGTTATGTAAGCACCCATTTCTGAAACTTTATTTTTATGATTTTTATTTTGGGAAAGTTTTTGAAAGTGCAACTTCTCCTTCAAAAACGGGGAAAGAGACGAGAAAAGTTCCTTATCTCCCGCTGGGCAAACACTCTAATAATTTCACGTTTTCTTTATTCCTCCCACTTCTACTTCTCTCCTTTTTTGCACTTGATCGTTAATAAGGTGAAACCTTTCCACTCTCACCAGGCATCTGTACTGAAAGATGTGGATGGCAGGTCACTGTGTTAGTTTACAGCAACAGAGGGATGTGCAATTACAGGAACGTGTGAAAGTTCATTATTTTATCCCTTGGATGCCAGAGTACCAGCTTTTCTGAGTCAGTGGCGCTTTGTGTAAAATGTCATCTTTCACTTGAATCAGGTGAAAATGAAGCAAAGTAGTTTTTTTTTGCAAATGTCATTTTAAACAGCCTTGGACGCACACTGCTTTCCTGTTCTCATCTATTGGTTTTCTCCACCGTTTGGGACAGCACATTTGAATTTGTGACATCTTTTTGAAAAAATCCTGTTTAAAATGAAAAAAATAAGTAAAGGAAAAAAAAACATTTGAGGGTTATTAGAGAGCGGAACACAAATGCAGAAAACTCATTTTCCTTTGCTTTTAAATTGATTGAGAACATTAAAAATTTAACACATCTATACAACTTTCATCTGGTTTGAACTGGAACATATAGCTCTTTTCTTATTGTATTCTGTCATTCCATCTCTAACTATAAATAACTGATTTGATCTGACTATTTCTCTTTGTTTCCTGTAGATTAAAAGGATCCGGGCACATTTTTTAAAGGATTATGCTGCATTCACGTGGAATCAGACAGACGGTAGAAGGCAGATGGCGGGAGACACCTCGTGAGCGGCACAGGAAAAAACAAACAGTCCGACAGCCCATGATACCATGTTGCTACGGTGATGTTGTGTTCTTTACAAAGATTGGAATAAAATACATCTAATGAAACGATTTTGTGACTATTATTTTATCTAATAATGCATGTAGCTGTAAAATGCAGCAAGCTGTTAATTTCCTGTTGCAAACTTAAAAAACAAGTGAAGTTACCTCATAAACATCATGTTTTGGAGGACATCCGCTTTGTGCTGGTTGTCTTCCGTGTATCAGCTTTTCACGTGACATCACGGTAGGTTTTCAGGCTGTGGTAAATACAACTCCAGGTATTATTGCACCAAAATAATCAGCTTCTCACTGTTGAGCTCAGGCACATTTTCTCCTTACGTGAGGCATTTGAGGAGTACCGAGTTTTACCGTCCTGCTCTCATCCACTTAAATGACATTCGGTTTGCCATCTGCCATCTGCTGGAGTCCATGTGAATGCAACATTATTCTGATGTTAAAAACAAAGATTTAAGTGTGGTAAAAACAAACAAAAAGTTACAGAGATGCTCTTCAGAATGGTGTCCTATGTATTTCATTCTTAAGAATTTCTGCTAAATTTTGTGTATCGATATATTTAGGTTTTACTTAACTCATCACATTTTGGGGTTCAGATGTTACCTCCTGCTGCTGATTAGAGACTCCGAGCTGCAGTTTACTTATGTTGCTTTGGAAGCAGCTTCTTCCAACTAACTGCACTCAAATGCTTGACACGTCGCATTTACCACTTCAGAAGTCTCAACTCGGAGCTTACCAGGATGACTTGAAGGCAGCATTAGACCAGGCAACATGAAAGCGATCAACTCTCTGAGAAAAAAAAAAAAAAAGCTACAAAAACTAACACAAAAACTTGGCACAGCACATTCCTTTCACTGGAGGCTGTGAATCTGAAGCATCCCATCTGCTTTATCCCACATCGTGTTCTCTGCTCTCAATCTGACCTGTTGACTTTTAAAAAAAAAAACTCACATAAATGATCATATAGGAATATTTTCTAAAAAATGAAAATACATTCACTGTCCACCCACATGCATTGGATAAAACAACTCCTGAAGTTTGAAGGACTGTCAAACACGCAGCTGTAAGCCTCTGCAGCTTCACGTCAGCCTGCTGCTGAGTTATTGGAGTTGGCACTTCCTCGTCTATCCAGCTCCACAAAACACAGAGATGTCCATCAAACTGCTCTACATTCCTCTGGTGGAAGTTAGAATGGGTGCTTCCTCGCTACAGCTTGGCTACAAAACACTGTGTGTTTCTGTACAAGCAGTGACGGCGAGGGATGGAAATGTTTGTGTGCTGCTTGGTTCACCTCTTTGGGTCAAACCGAATATCTCAACATCATGACTTTAAGGACCCCCTTATTTTTCTGTATTACCAACAGCAGATTAATTAAATTAACTACTGTTGCACTGATTTCTATGGAGTTTGGCGCAGACATTCATGTCCTTTTGAACTCTGGTGATCCCCTGATTTCTCATCCAGTGCCATCAGTGCCATTTTTTAAAGACAGTTTGCTTTACTTCCTGTCAACCTTCAAAGACTTGTTGGCACTCTCAGGTAAATTATATTTATTACTGGATCAACTGGAGGTCCACACACCGCTGAGCTCTCAATGAAAAACTTTAAGTAGACAGCGTTTCAATCTTTTTACAAGATTTTCCTCAGGTCTGAGGACCTTCTGTCTGTCCTCACATCATTCATTTGGTCATAAACACAAAAGGTTGAAATCATCTAAAGAAAAATACCCTCCTGCTGCCAACCACAGACAGTCAAAAAGAGAACAGCAGATCCGATCTATAATGTTTGTGAACAACACATCATCCTCAGGTCTGTGTGCAGTAAAGTGTTTTGTAGCATTTCCAGTGACTGAGCAGACTGGAAAAGGCATTGCACAAGACAGGATAGTAATCTCCAGTCAACGATGGTCTCATTTGTAGATGTAAGTAAGATGTGAGGCATCAGTACTGAATTTAGACTGCTTCATAGTCAGTTGAAAGTTCCTTGTAGGGTGTTTCAAAAGTTACACAGGTCCAACACATTAGACAAAACAAAAAGATTAAGGAAGACCAAAGAGTGTTTCCTCTATGCCATTAATTAGCTTTAATAAAAGAGGAAGTCTTCAGTTGAAAAACAATATTAGCACTCCTGCAGCATTGGTTGAGGCCCCCGGGGTGGACCCTGGTTCAGATGGAGAGATTACATCTCTGTGCTGGCCTGGGACCCCTCAGGATCCCCCAGTCATAGCTAACTGATGTGGCCAGGGAGAGGGAAATCTGCAGTTTCACCTCCTGCTGAAACTGCTGCCTCCGTGACCCGACCCCGGCTACGCACATGATGATAGATGGATGGAAATCAAATCGCTCTGAATGTTATCTCATCAGTATCATTTGGACTCCACCAGCAACCAACTTGAAACAGTGTATTTATAAAGCTGTCATTCTTTTTGTGGACGGCCCTCATTCCAAACTGCTTTGCTCTAAAGTGACTCCAAAGGCCTTTGCACACAGAGTCCTTTAAAAAAAAAAAAAAAAAAAATTAAGTGTCAATCATATTTATACACTGACTCTGAAACTTTCATCCATCATTATATGTTTTTTCGGAATGATGTCGACTTTCTGCGTTTTTTCACATCAGCCCAAATAACTTAAAGGGTTGTTTAAGAGAGAGAGAGTCTCCGTGTGTGTCCCTACCTCAAACATGCTGCCAGCGGCTGTTCAGGATCAATGGGTTTGCGGAAATTGGTGGTCTTCTTTTTCAAATGTTGTTCCAGTACAGCTAGCAGTGTATCAAACTGGACCACTGACATCCTGAAATACACCTGGAAGTTATTGGGATACTTCTGCAGCTCCTTTATCAGCGGGCAAAGCTCCACCTGCTCATGTCTTGTTTTCAGGATTGGATGAGCCCAGTCTTTTCGTCTTTTTTTTACCCAAGAAGTGACCAAATGTCAAAATCATCCCCACTGATTGACGACCCATTTTGTCTTGTACTGTGAATTTTCGCAATGGATAGACACATAAACGCATTGTACTCAGTGTGCAAGATTTCTGCGCGTAACATTCTTGTTTTTTGTGGATTATGGATTTAAAGTGCAAAGTCTTTGACTCTTGTGGGCGACAGGAAGCCCCTTTCTCTCTTTTGGCCCCCGTTCCTGAAAGAGTAAGCTGTTCCTCTGGAAAAGGAGTCGTCTCTCAAAGTGTATTTTTCTCTGTTGACCCAACTCATGTGGCTCCCCGCTCCCTCAGCAAACCCATAACCTGGGCCACCTCTGCTGGGACTCCTTACAGTGACTGACAGGCACCTCTCACCCTCTATTCTACTGTGTTTGGAGACTGAAAGATTATCTACCAAGAGACACCCCCCCCCGCATGCATCCACCCCTCCCCCAGCACCTTCTCTTCGACCGTAAAAACATACCAATCTATATCCACACAAATCAAACATACCAACTGTGAATGGATGTAAGCACATGTGTATGCACAGGGTGTGTGTGTGTGTGTGTGTGTGTGTGTGTGTGCGCGCAAATCCTTGTTGGCTTATAGCTTGAACAATGAGGTGAGTGTGAGACAGCCAATGGGCGAGCTGCATATAAAATTCATAGGCTGGTTGTGGAGGAAATAATAAGGGAGAAAGCCCGAACAGAATTGCTTCCAGCTCTCCTAATGCAGCTCAACAGATTGTGTGTGTATTTGTGTGCGTTTGTGCGTTTGCTCCTAAGTGTAACTGCGCAGTTCCGTGTGTTAGTATGTAGAGTAGAAGGTGTCTGCGCTAGTGCAGGTTTGTTTGGATCCAACAGTGGATCAGAGGAGTGCTGAAGTGAATAACTCAGTAGGTGTTCAGGCTGTTCAGCTGTCACCGAGGTTCAAGGTGATTTATGTTGCGCTCTGCGATGACAGAGGGAGGGACGGAGAGGTGAGAGGGGAGGGGGGGGGGATCAAAGGATGGATAGGAGGAGGAGTGGAGGAGTGGATGGAGGAAGGGGAGAGGTGAAGGCGGGAGGAGTGACATGATTGAAGAACCAAGGCTGGAGGGACGGCCCAGTTCAATCTGTACACAAGGCAAAAGCATCAATACATAGATATGGATGAACTGTTGATTTGTGTGCTTGAGATGGGAAGGAAGCAAATCAGCTAACCAAGCATCTGCAGCCGGTTACAAGCTGAGGGACCGTTTTGACTTTTGCCATTTGTAGAAGACAAAACATACAAGTAAAAACATACCTATATCTGCATCTGCAGTCTCAAATAAACTGCTAAGGTCAGTACAACGTTTGCTGAGGGCAAATCAGCACTAATCTATGACTGAGAAGAGAGAGGAGCTTCTTTTCTCTAAGCTGTTTTTTTCCCAGTTTTTCAAAGAGATAGTTCAGCCAAAAATTAACATCATTATCTGCACACCTTCATGCAGATGGAAGGTGAAACTTTTCCACACTCACCAGGCATCTGTACTGAAAGATGTGGATGGCAGGTAGCTGTGCTAATTCACAGAAACAGAGGAATGTGCAATTACAGGAACATGCGATAGTTCATTATTTTATCCCTTGGGTGCCAGAGTACCAGGTTTTCTGAGTCTGTGGCGCTTCGTGCAAAATGTCATCTTTTACTTGAATCAGGCGAAAATCAAGCAAGGTAGGGTTTTTTTTTGCATTTTTAGAAGAAAAACAGTCAAACATACTCATATCTACATTGCATCTGCAGTCTTAAATAAACTGCTGAGGTCAGTACAACATTTGCTGAAGGCAAATCAGCACTAATTTATGACTGAGAAGAGAGAGGAGCTTCTTTTCTCTAAGCTGTTTTTTTTCCAGTACAAGGCCTGCTTCTTCAAAGAGATAGTTCAGCCAAAAATTAACATCATTATCTGCTCACCTTCATGCAGATGGAAAGTTGGGCGATGCTTTACAGTCCACATAACATAGCATGAGTTTCACAGGAAAAAGGCTTTGCAGGAATCTCCCAAAATATTGTAATGAATAGCGGCCAAGTTTCAAACATATACATAAAAAAACAAAATAAAACCATAACGTGCCTCCGCTGAAGTCTCGACATGCTAAGCTGTCAAAAAAAACCTCATCCATGACATGTTTTTAGCTTGCTGTTCACTTTGACCTATAGCCCCTAAAGCTGCTACTCTGTACCCGGACAATAATGGTGAGTGCGGCTGAATGGATCGTGTTGAAGTAGGAGCTGATAAACACTGAATGTGAGATACTTTTACTTCAGGGATTCCAACGCAGAAGGGAGAAAAGGCGTTGGAAGAGTTGGTCTGTGCGACAACTGAAATATTTGAGAGGGAGGGTGAATTGTAGAAAGGTGAGTCTACCAAGCGCACCAATCACAGTCTTTTCTAGGGAGGTGCACTACAAGCTACAGTGTAGGGCAGACAGCGATGTGGAGACTAAAGAGATTTTGACAATCTGCAGGGTCGATTAGAGGGCAAAAATCTGGTGTCTGCTGCTGGCCCCAGACTTCCAGGTTTGTGTTTACCACGTTTGGAGCTACAGGCTACAGTGAACGTTGAGGCTAAAAACATGGCTTCAGTGACGTTTCTCAAAACAGCTTGGCATGTTGAGGCTTCAGAACACACAGATTTCCTGGGATTAGCAGTAAGGAGGCATTTTATGGTTTAATTATGTTTTTTGCCACCATTTGCTTCAATTGTTTGGGAGATTACTGCCATGCTCTTTTCTTGTGAAACTCCAGTATTTCGCTGACTGAAAAACTTCACCTGACCTTCCATCAACAAAAGAGTGAATATGAATGATTGAATATTCATTTTTGGGTGAACTATCCCTTCAGTGTTTAAACCTGTTGTTTTGGCCTGTAAGCTAGTTAGAAGGAATGTGCACTTGTGACCTCCTCTGAGTAGCGAGCAATTCAACTAAAACTGTGAATTCCTTCTGTGCTTTTAAATTTAAATACATTACAGAGGCTTAAAAATGTTAAGATTTCAGAGGAAAGAAAGATTAAAGAAAAAGTCAGAATAAATAAACTTCATTCTACGTTGTAGAAATATGTTTTTTCTCCTGTTCCATCCTGTTCTACATTTTGTGATCTCTCAGATTTATCTTGCAGCCCTTTGGGTGGGTTCTGACACCCAGGTTGTGAACCATGTTTAAACGACCGCAGCCCCCCCGGAAGCAAGGAAGCACAAAGTGGCGAGGCAGGATTTATTGGCTAAATTATTCAAAGCTTTTGCAAGCCTGCTGACTTGAGATTTTTAAGGTAATGTAAAGGAAAATAACATTTGCTTCTGCCTGGTTTCCTCTAAGTAGATGGATAAATCAAGTGCAGTGTGGCATGATTTTAGTATTCTTTTTCAGTTGGAAATAACCAAATTTCTTTGTTTTAAGTAAGTTAGTGTACCGTGTGTTTATGTATAAATACTGTTATTATCAGGGCTTGAGTTGGATGTTTTTGTTTTTGTTTTTTTGTTTTTTTGTTTTTTTTTGGGGGGGGGGTCATGATGATAGAAAATGAGTTTGGGAGGAACATAGATCTTTGAAAGAAAACCTCCACGACAAGATGACTTTTCTAAACAAACCGCTGTTTTTTCATGCTGTTTTTGGACTTTTCATGTAAAA